>JACEEZ010015445.1:519349-676849 GCA_016584305.1 Chionoecetes opilio | reverse complement strand
GGTGCTTTGGTGAGCAGCAGGACATTTACTGACTCTGAGAAGGCTGTTAGTGATGCGAAAAAGAGGAGGAAAGTTGAAGGCCTCTTGCTGGTTTGATCCGAAAGAAAATAATAATCACGAAGTGAAAAAGTTACAGACTATGTTTTGGTGTCTGACTCGGCGGTGTTGTGAGCGAATATTGCTTTACTGTGTCGTGAAATATACCCAATGGTGTGACGTTGTTTATGATGGTGACCCTGGGTGGTGGACGCGTCGTGAAAGCAATGTCCTCACCACAGCCAGACCTCCCTAGCGGTGGTGAAAACATTCTTTATAAACCACAAGCACAATTAAACCCTCAAGACCAGCTTGGCTACCTCCTCTCCACTCCGTCAGTTCTGCTTCAACCTGTGCTGAACACGTACCCAAGGAGGAAGCAAATTAGGGTCCTCGTCAGTGCTATACCCAGCGGAAGCCTGTCATTATTAGGATGTTTTACGAGGATGAGGAGGATGTGCCCGCTCATCCACGGCCCAGGTCATGCCTTCCTCTCTAGATGCATCTGTTGACCCCTCTGCCCCTTGGAGTGTCTAGCTGCTCTAACTCTCTATTGTGTCTCCGACAAATGAGGCTGTCGTCTACAGCCTCCGGTCGGGGTTTCCGTCGCGCACTGATTCCGTCAAATACCACCCCACAGGAAGGTGTGTTTATGCGAGTTGATTATTATATTATAGCTTTTCTCGTGATACGTAACCTTCAGGATCCCCCATGGAAAGAAATGAGACTGTCAGTATATCCTTGATGCAGGCTTCTTGATGCATCGACAGTTATCGACATGCATCAATCATTATAGGGGAAGTAACCGACGGGAGGAAGGTGTTGGTAGTGAGTGTGTGAATGCTAAGGGCGTGAGTGCGATTCAGGTAGAAGGCATACGTGGGCATATTCCCGTTTTCTGAAACAATATGTCGCGTTTACTCTATAACACGTCAGGTTAGGTTTCGTTAGGTTACGGTAAGGTAAGTTCAAGTATTGCAGTTAGATATGGTAACTTTGTGTGGGAATCACAATGAGGTTATTTTCGAGAAAATTATATGGTTGGTTTCGGAGCTACAGCCAAGCGTCTTCACTCGGAAACCACATACTCACATAGAGTATGTGGTTTCTTCCGTCTCACGGGCGAGACGAAGAGCAGGTTTGTCGCCAGTTTAATATTCAGTCAGGTTAGTCGGGTTGTTGCAGCACTCGATCACGTCTCTGTGGGTAATCCTCAAATTGTTTGATCAACCAGTCGGTCAATGAGCAACTGCACTAATTATTTAGATCCCATTCCAAATGGCCATAAATCTTGATTAGATAGGTAATTTGCGGACAGTAGGGTGCTAGCGGCCAATATTTGATGATATTTTAACCAAAATAAGGTAATCTTAAAGTAATTGTCCAGACCATTTCATCATTCCTGATTTAATGCAGTCAAAATATAGCCATTATCGAGTATATCAACAATATGTTGTCCCTTTTTGCATCTAGTCACCCGTTTCTAAATAATCCGTAATCAAAATCTGTTAATTCCCGAGCTTCCAAAACGATCCTCAAGACTTGCAGACGACGCACCACGGCTCGGTGACGTCACTTGAGGAGACCTCCCAGCCTCGCGGTAATGGAAATACACGTAAACTTAGAAATAAATATGGTACTTGAGGAATTTTGGGTGTTTCTGATATTTTTTTTTTTTTTGCGAAATGCATCGCATATTGGTGCAGCAAAAAAGTTGTGCCTTTACAGAGAGCTTATCACCCGTTCCCGACCTATGCGGCCACGATAAATGTGTGGAGACGTGTGTGCGCCGGAAGAGAGGCAGGCTGTGTGAAGCAGATTGTTGCCCTCACGTAGCATCAGCAAGTTTCGCGCCACGGCTGGAACAGGGATGTTGTTTTTCCCGCGCATTTTACATAAAGTCATGTTTTAGGGAAATAAGGCGTGGAAATGAATATTTGTTTGTGGATTAGGTATTTTGAATGAACATTCAACATAATTATGCAAAGAAAAAATGGGTCTGGACGATTACTTTTAAGTATTCTTCTGTTGAATATCAGGTTTTCACTAATAAAACCAACGGTTTTGATATACTCATGGTTTGAAGAAATAGTATTTGAAATTATGCTTTCCTCCTGCATGTCCTGATGGCCTCTAAGGAAGTATTACGTCAAAATGTTTGGGTGAATATTTTTCTCCATTAATACTGAAAGAATATAGATTGTTCGCACAAGGGTAGTATGATTTCTTATTCTATAATAACCATGATTAACGCCATGGATAATTTCGCCATCCGACATTTTTTACATAAACACGGCCTGCCAAACGTACGATGTATGTATAATGTAAACACGAGTGACGACTAAGCTAGTCGCTTGTGTTTACCAGGGGTGAGTTTGAGAGGAAGAGTTTGAGTGGCTCGCGCCGTTCAGGTTTCTGTACCCCTCTATCAAACGCTTTTGGGCGCCTCGCAGTGGCATGTAAACAAACTTCGCCGTTACCATGGAAACGACGACGCCACAGCTCAGACTGTGGGCTCTTGACTCGCCTCACCATTTTCCTCTACTGCCCTTTAGCTGCCAGACTTACCAGTGCATGTAAATGAATGCTCCATCAGCATAGCGAGGTCTTCAGACAGTAGATGGCAGGAGTCGCATCTGTACATGGCTGGTTGGTCGGCCATTGTTGTTGTAATGACGTCACACCTCGCAGAGCGCCCAAGGTTTTGGCTTGGGCGCTCGGTGGCAACTCGAACGGCCCGTCCGAGTCGCGCACAGGCGTTTGAGAGAGAGTTTGAGCGGCTCGCACCACTCAAACTCTTCCTCTCAAACTCACCCCAGGTACTACAAGTGCCCCTGGTGCAGGAACGTCCCGGAAACTATTGAACACGTGCTGCTGCAGTGTCCACGCCTCCACTCCCACCGTGTAGTTCTTACCTAATGTAGGTAAGAACGGTTACGTTCATTACGTTCATTACGGTTAATGTCACCGTAATGTACTCTCAACTCCTCGCCCTGAACGTCACCACCTTTGACCTTGTCGTACACTGTCGAAACTTGTCGTACACTGCTCTGGCAACAATTAAAGAATATGGTAACAGTTGTTCATTAATGCATTACTTTAAATTTCTACCATGATATAATACTACATTGACTAAATGATACTTTTACCGAATCGGGAATTTTATATAAAGTTGATTTTATGGAGAAAATAATTACTATTGTACGCATATATTTTCATTTTCTATACATCCTAAACACCAATGTCATATTTGTTAAATGAATTTCAATATTGTTTTTATTTGAAAAAAACTATATAGAAGCATGTCAGAAAATGTATCTATGAAGTCCTCAAAACATGTATATTTGAGTGAGATTCACAGGCTCTAACGGGATCATAAAACTCGGCGCAGTTGCCCATTGGGGACGCTCCATCAGCTGTTGTAGACACCTATCAGCGCCAAATTTTTTGGGGGCAAAGGAGTAACTAAGCTATTTTCAACGCCGATTTGCAAAGAGAAGTAAACAGTAATTGCAATGATAATGTAAGATAATAATACAGACATGTTCATATGAATAAAATTCGTGTTCAGCTATTCGTGCATAATGAAGCTGTCTTTCCCATATTATATGATATAACCTTCAGTACCTATTTTTTTTTTTACTAAATATGAACAGTATGACTAAAGGCCTACGATGTTAAAAAATTTCAAGTCAACTCGACGCACCTAAATATCAGTGTTACGTCCTATTTGTTTGTAATAGCAGAATAAACATTTAGGTACTAAAGGTTATATTTTATATTATGGGAAAGACAGCTTCATTATGCCCAAGTAAGCCCGAATTCTATTCATCTGAACAAGTCTTTATTATTATCTTACATTCTCATTACAATCAATGTCAAATTTTCTTTGCAAATTGGTGTTGAAAATAGTTTAGTTCGCGCTTTGCCCCAGGTTTGGAGAATGAATTAAGAATTCTGACGCTGATAGGTGTCTATCGGTGTTTACAGCGGGTGATGGAATATCTTCTATTAAGGCCGATTCCCACAAGTCCGCTTCTACGGATTCCGTTGCCGTTCACCGCCCAACAATGACGTCACCATCATCACCGCTTGAGTGGCTGTAGTGGGAGCCGGTGTAGCGATCTGACTAGCTAGGCTTTGCCCGAGTAGCTACAATGCACAAATACGCGTCACTGCGCCACTGCTGGGTGAATAGTTGTTTGACAATATATACCAATTCTGATCCTGGGTAAAACAAGGTGGAAACATTGCATGTAGAGTAGTAATTAAAGTAAAACATAGAGCATGTTCAGCGAATGTGCCCCCGCCTACCTACCTAGAACACTACCCTACAGTGTACTGAAACACAGCTTCCTGGGTGAATAGTTGTTTGACAATGTATACCAATTCTGATCTTGGGTAAAACGTGGTGGAAACATTGAATGTAGAGTAGTAATTAATGTAAAACATAGAACATTTCAAACGAATGTGCCCTTGCCTAGAACACTACCCCACCTGTATACTGAAACACTACTCCCTGGGTGAATATTTGTTTGACAATGTCTACCAATTCTGATCTTGGGTAAAACGTGGTGGAGACATTAAATGTAGAGTAGTAATTAAAGTAAAACCGAACATTTCATCTGCCGCGCGTGCGCAGTGTGACGCGTATTTGTGCAGTGTAGCTACTCGGGCAAAGCCTAGCTAGTCAGATCGCTACACCGGGCACAGTTTGCACCTCCGCTCGACGCCTCCTCCTCCTCCACCTCCGCGGACACCGACGAGCGGGAGAGATGACTTGATTTTAGCTTTGTGACGGCAAGCCAACTCAATCCGCTCGTTGCGATCGACTTTTTTGTGACGTCATTGTTGGGCGGTGAACGGCAACGGAATCCGTAGACTTGTGGGAACCGGGCTTTAGTCAGATGGTCAGTTAATCAGTCAGTCAGGTATTCAAAAGGCAGCCAAAACCGAGAAGGCTGTGGTAAAGTTATTTGCGTGGAAAGTGACAGTCTGCTATGAGGAGTCTTCACGCAAAAGCAATAGGGCCTACCACCCCAAGAATCATCACGGGCAGTGTTGTGACTAGTACTTGCAAGAGAACGTGAGTTGCTCCCTGCACACCAGAAGCGTCACGACACTTGACATACATAACTGTACTTACATGGCGTAAGTACTAGCATCTTAATTAAGACAGCGATCACCGTCTTTGGTATCTGCACAGCTGCTGAGTCTGTGGACGGAAGCATGGCAGGATACTTCCCTTATTAATGGTCACGGGCGCGGACTCCGTCTTGATACCGGCGCGTCGTAGCAGGTGGGGCGTGTAGCAGATGTGTGGAGGGCAGGGAGTGGGCAGCTCCAGCTTGCCTGCGCGGGAAGGACGTCTGCTAGCAGCTGACAGCCCCATGAAGGCAGCAGATGTATTGCAGTATGTGAGAGACAGAGACAGAGACAGAGACAGAGACAGAGACAGAGACAGAGACAGAGACAGAGACAGAGACAGAGACAGAGACAGAGACAGAGACAGAGAACAGAGAGAGCTTTCAGATAGATGTCCCCGGGACAGGGGACATCTTTAGCTTCTGCCACCCATTGCCTTCAACAACCTCTTTGCTATGTGTATCCCCATGTATACCATGTCAGTTGTTTAGAGAGAGAGAGAGAGAGAGAGAACAGCAGGCTGCTCACAGGTCGCCCTTTTGTATCGTAATATGTGAAAAATCTCCAAGGCAGGTTTCAGACGTGTTGGTTGGAGGTTGAAGGCAGGGACGAGGAAGAGTGGGGAGTTGTGAGAGCACGCGGCCAACCGTCTTTATTACCGTGAGAGTTTTTTAACCGGAAATTGATTAAATTTGGCAACCGCCAAGGTCTTCCCTTGAGGGACACCACATGATCACTTCCACTCGCTCACCAAAGGCGTTAGACACATGAAGAAGAAAAAAAAAAAAATCCCTATTTCAAATACTTAACTTTTAACTGCAAAATTTGTCGCATATCGTAGGTTCATTGACAAAGAGAGAAATTAAAGAATCTGCTTAATTGCAGGAATGTGCGTGAAAGTGTGGATAGTGAGATTTTTTACTGAACCATAAATATTATCAGTCCGCCTCCCGCCGGCGACGACGCATACTCTAGGGCGGCACTGAACCCTGACCGATTGAACCCGCTGGACTTCCCCACAGGCCCTCAGGTAAAGCAAGGCAGAGCCTCAGAACGCAGCCAGTGTGAGGGAACTTGAAAGACGAGCCTGGAAGTTGTAGTGAATCCAGAGGTGAGGGAGGCAGGAGGTATGACGGGAGGCGGTGTGATGCGGACCATGCGGTACAAAGCAAAAACTGGATGATGCTATAGTAATTCCATCAACTCTGCCTCTCCATCATGCTGCTTTTATCATGCTGCTTTAAACTGCGAGGAAAAGATTGTAAATATTTGGAAAAAATGTGTTGAGAAAACGAAATGTATCAACGGAAAAATTATTGTGGACAAAAATGACACTAGAAAAAGTGAAAAAATAATGTTGAAACAATTACACAGATAAGTAACAAACGAATACACAAATAAAGCCCAAAATGTATGCAAAAGAAAAAAACTAAGTGAAAAGACAAAACATAATAGAGAAAAAAAATCGTAGAAAACTAACGTGTCCACCAAGAACAGCTTCACGCCACATCACCGCCGGCGAGATGAAGATGGAAGCGCGTAGGATGCTGGCCCACCTGCTGGACCGCAAGGGAAAGAATCACAGCGCCGGCAGGAGGGCGGTGGAAGGCGGGGCCAGCGCTGGTCGCCTCAGCCGCAGCGAGCCAGCCATCCACGCCCTTGGCCCTGACCTGTCTCGCCGTCCCCTCAACAACGCCATCACTAGAGGGTAGGCCGCCGATACAGACAGAATGAGTAACGGGAGACAGGGGAGCTACTTAATTAAAGTTTCTTATCTTCACTCTTATTAAAGCCGTGGTCACACAAGCAACTTTTCCGTCAGTATTCAGCCGGTAATATTCAGCAAAGGCAATACCTTGCCGTATTTTGGTCACACGGACTTTCACAGAGGTACCCGAGTTTTAATGGCAATTTCTATCGTATCTGAAGAAGCGTCTTTGGAAAAATAGGGAGAAACTGGTTCACAAATAAGGTGGTGAATGATTGAAATGGATGCTTGTGTATGGAAGCGCGTCAGACATCAAACATCAAACATTCAAACATCAAAGTGGTCAACAATAAGTTGGTCCAGTTCAGTATCCCCTAAAAATTTCAGTTTTTAATAGACAGTCAACAAAGAAAATAGAAAACTATCCCTAACTCATGTAAATTTTCCTAAGTGTATTATATCCTTCAAAATGCTTTAAAAAAGGTACAAGAATGTACAAGACTTCACAGTTCGTCTTGTAATCGGTGTTTGCCACTATGTAGCTATTTATTTCAGCTTCTGTATATTGAATTAGAGCGTGCATTAAAAATGAATGTCAAATAATATGCGTTGGTGGTGGGAATTTCCGGGAATTTTCAGCTAAGAACACCAACATGTTCATCTTGATCTTTTGTCCGCAATTTTAGCCGACTTGAGGCCGGTTTGGTCTTGCTGGCTGAATATTGCCGGAAAAAGTGCTCGTGTGACCGCGGCTTAATTACTCTCTCTGCTGCCGAGGCAATTATTATCTCGTCGCCTTCACTTATCCATCCCTATATCACTGACCTTCCTACACTTCACAACTCAATGATAACACGCTCGCTTTTATTTTCTTCATTTGTATCTACCTTGCTTTCCTGTATCCTATCGCTTTATTTCTTCTATATCATCTTTCTTCTATATCATCTGTGGAAAATATTTACTTGGCTGTTCTTGTCACAACGATAATTATTTGTGAATTTTTATGCTTGATTATTTCTCTGCGTCATAGCTGTCGTGGTACGACTGAACAAGTGTGTAGGAGGGGATTTAAGGGTTACCCACCAGAGACCTTCCGTGGAAAGCAGCAAATATTGGTGTGGTGCTGATGGTGGTGGTGCTTAGCTTATGTGGTAGTTGAGTGCAGTGGACCGTTCTGAACACGTCAGGTAACTATACTACGCAACTCACAGGAACTGGTTATTCTAAGGCTGACGGGTCGATTAAGGTGTATTAAGCATAGATATCCTAAAGTCCAGGTAGTACCCGAACTCTTGAACATATTTATTTGCGTCGTAGGAAATACTTGTTATGTACTGGATATACAAAACAAACTAGTTCGGGCATACACCATATACCTTGTTCATGTCCTAAAATATTTACTGTAGGAAGGACTAGGATTAAGGGTACTATAGCGTGCGGTCTATCGGAATATTTGCACTATAGCGTGCGGTCTACCGGGACAGTTTACACTATAGCGTGCGGTCTACACTTCTTACTCTCTACTTACACTCTACACTATTACACTTTAGGCTGCAATTTACTATTGCAATATGATATTGTCTATTATACAGTTGAGTATTATAGTTAAACAAAACAGACAAACAAAAGAAAGTTTTCTTTTTTCTTGCATAACACTACCACATCGATGACAAGGCTCTGCTTCTTGTGGTGCGTCTAGAAGATTGCTGCCACGTAAAAACCTAACTGCTGTTTCTTCTGTCAAGATGACACTTCTGTAGAATTCTCTCAACAGTATTGTAGAGGGTTATGTGTGTCAGGCTGATGCTCTCGGCTTGAAGAGGTAGAAACAAGTGTTGAAGCGACGGAGGTGACACAGGGGATGAAAGAATGATGGAATAAGCTAGAAAATAGAAATATGTACAACGACCTTGAAAATGCAGGCCGCGACTGCTGCCTTGTGATTGGCTGACACGTTTGAGACACAATCTGATTGGCTGGCACGTTTGTTTTTACACAATTGTGATTCGCTGGCGAGGCTGTGACGTCATTGTAGTCGTTCAGCCAATCAGCTATCGGTGCCGATAGCAACCATGTGCCGCCACTGCCATGTCTCGTACCGAAATACCCACTAGCGCCGGGGTGTAGAAATAGAGGGATGTTGTTGAGCGAACAACCGTGGCCTTTAACTCTCAGAATGTCTGCCCAGACAACGCTACCACATCCTTCTCCTTTTCTTCCCTCTCCTATCCTACAACTCGAGAACATAGGTTTGGGTGGGTGGATGAGCACTGGTCCCGATAGTACGTACGTACATAGGGGTAAAAGTAGACGAACAATGTGAATGGTAGAAATGTAAGATGAGGAGAGAGAGAGTTTGAGATACCACAACTAGCACATGTAAGTGGTTGGCTAAAAGGGTAAGGGTTTTGAAGGAGAAGAAAGCCTCAGTGCTCTTCCTCCCCTGCGTGACCACAAACAACAAAAATCTGCATAAGTAGCAAGCAATATACTTCAGCAACTACCACCGCCATCCCTATTACCAGTACTTCTATCAATACTACCACCACTAATACTATTAATACTACCACTATTGTTGCTGTTACTGCATTATTGCTAATGCTTCTGCTACTGCTACTGATTATCATAAAATTCATGATCATAATAATATCATTCACATGATAATATGTAATTTATAGTAAAACGAGCGTCACACATTCACCACATTGATCCGGACATGCCCAAAATTAAGTCAGTACGAAACTCATACGCTGTTTCGGGGCATGTCGGCATGTTCGTCGCAGTCTCGTGAGATGTCGGCAAGCTGGCCGCGTTTTGAACCCTCGCGCTCAAAAGTCGTGGCTGGCCCCTCTCTCTGGACATTGTCGTGGCTTTGTCTGCATCTCTGATTAAAATAAGTCTTGGGTTGCTTGCTCTACAACCACCTTCCTTCGCACGTTACGAGGGTTTTTGAGGGTGGCCATGGCGCAATACAATGCCCAATTGCAATGCCGCAATACAATGTCACAGCATGCAGTGTTGTGTTAACAACGTTATAAAAACGGACGATATCATAGAGTCTATATATGTAGGTGGAAATGAGAGAAGGAACTGATAAGATGGTCTTGGGTGTAGTGTACAGGCCTCCAAACTTATGTAAGGAGGGTTCAGCTCTTATATGGGAGGAAATAAGCAAAGCTTGTAAATATAATCGATTATGTGTGGTAGGAGACTTTAATCTTAGGAGCATTGACTGGGATTTAATTATAGGAGATAATGACGCAGAGGATTTGTTAAAACTAGTTCAAGATAACTTCCTAATGCAAGCAATCAAGGAGCCCACTAGGGGATATAATATTCTAGATTTATTACTAGCAATTATAAACAGCGAAGATTTAGTTACTGAGGTGGAAGTTGGAGGTACGTTAGGAAAAAGCGACCATAGCGATATCAGATTCTGCTTAAATTGGGAGGTGGGAAGAGGAAGTGATAATAAGCTTAGAGTACCTGATTTCAGAAAGGCTAATTATGTAGGATTAAGAAAACACCTGGAAGAGATTAACATGGACAAGAGGGAGGGGAGATGAGAACTGTGGTCGGGACGGAGGGGGGTGTTGGTGAGGTCAATGCGGAAAGGGATTATAATACCTTTGTCAGCAATTTAATTGAAGGTCAAAAAAAGAATATTCCTTATAGGGCGATAAGATCAGGGAAAAACGAGCCCAAGTGGATGATGACTGAGTTTTTAAAACACAACATAGGGGTAAAAAGGGACATGTATAAGAAAGTTAAGGATGGGCAGGTGAATATAGAGCAGTATAACGAGATCGCTAGAACGGTAAAAAAAAAAAAAAACAAGAGTGGCGAAGAAGAATTATGAGATTAAGGTTGCAGGGAAGGCAAAGACCGATCCTAAGGTATTTTTTCAGGTTTATAAAACAAAAGACTAGGGAATTAGTGGGGCCATTAAAAAAAAATAAACATGAGGAGATTATAAGCACGGAAGAAGATATGTGTAAAATTTTAAATGATTATTTCTTAATTAAGTGTTTTTACTCAGGAGGATAAACAGAAGGTACCTGATAGTGAACAGAAGTTTAGAGGAGAGGATGATGAGAAACTCAAAGATATTGTGATAACTAGGGAAATGGTAAAAGAAGGTATAGACGGAATGAAGAATTTAAAGTCACCAGGACCAGATGAAGTGTATCCCAAAGTACTAAAAGAATGCAAAGGGGTTGTTAGTGATGCGTTAGTGCAATATTTTTAGGAAATCGATTGATACAGGGGAAGTGCCGTTAATGTGGAGGAAGGGAGATGTAGTTCCCATATTTAAGAAGGGAGATAGAGTATTAATGTCAAATTATCGACCCGTTAGTCTGACGTCAGTGGTAGGTAAATTTTTGGAAGCTGTTATTGCAAAAAACATTAGAGAGCATCTTGAAAAGCATAGTTTGGTAAATGATTTACAACATGGATTCACCAAAGGTAAGTCATGTCTCACCAATTTATTGAGTTTTTATAGGAAAGTTTATGAAACAGCAGATAATGATGAGGATTGTGATATTGTTGGAATTATCGACCACCAATTGATGGTCGACAACAACTGTTAAAATTATAATGTTGATTAACGTGAACTCACCAGACGATTAACCCAATTCTACCTAAACTGCTATGATACCCTATTTAGCTCTAACTAAGGTATACTCAGCAGTGGCAGGTGGGTTGTAATATGCGTTGGCTTGATCTCTATCCTTGGGGAAGTATTGTATGTCGATGTGGTCAGAGTTGCAACAGGCTGGGAGTGGAACTCGTGGCTTGCGTGGTGACTGGTTGAAATCCTCTACCTAAAATGGCCGCGATGGTTGGTCGGCCGAGGAATCTTTTCACAGCAGAGCCGATATTATCAAAGTGTGTTTTACACTTAGTCCTTTCTTAACCGATTGATCGGTTAAAATTTACTCATATTATTATGAGTTGACTACACCTTAGTGTATAATCAAACCGCTCACTCCGACTTCATGTCGTAGTGGCTCACGCGTTACTAAATTACCTCCACTGAAAAACCTTTCAGCTTGGCTCGTGACCGCCACGTATTGTTCCAATAATATTTTACTCCCATACGTGGGTCACTCACAATTCTTATACTATGTTAATCCTTTGATTAATTGTGGTATTATAGATGAATACCACCAAATTTATATCTAATTACATCTCAATATACCCAAATCTATTATAATATATACATAGGTGGAATTTGTGTTCGTATCCCTCCTGACGGTAGGCGCCAAATTCCACCATTCAAATTAACCTTACTCAAAATTAGAGCGGTTTTTAGTGGATAATTTCCACAGATATAGTATACTTGGATGTTAGTAAGGCATTCGACAAGGTGCCACATGGTAGACTCTTAAATAAGATTAAGGCTCATGGAATAGATGGGAAGATTCTTCGTTGGATTAGAGTTTGGCTAAGTGATAGGCAACAAAGGGTTACAATTAATGGTTCTAAATCTGAATGGGGGCAGGTAACGAGTGGGGTTCCATGCACAAGGGTCTGTTTTGGGTCCATTACTATTTTTGATTTACATCAACGACTTGGATAGTGGGATTAGTAGTGATATCAGCAAGTTTGCGGATGATACTAAGGTAGGTAGGATTATTAAATCACAGTCTGATGTTAATATTTTGCAAGGAGACTTAGATAAATTAAATGAGTGGGCAGATAGATGGCAGATGGAATTTAATATTGATAAGTGCAGCGTTATGAATGCTGGTAGAAAAAATCTGGTAATAGGTACACCATACGCAATGTATCGCTGAAAAGATCAGAGGGTGAGAAAGATCTGGGAGTGAGGGTAAGCTCAGACCTCCGTCCTAGAAATCAATGTATTGAGGCTAGAAATCGAGCCAACAGGGTGTTACGATTTATTACCAGGAGTGTTAAAAATAGAAGTGCTGAAGTTATTCTAAAGCTTTATTAGGCTCTAGTCAGACCTCACCTAGACTATGCGGTTCAGTTTTGGTCTCCGTATTATAGGATGGATATTGCCTTGTTAGAATCAGTGCAGAGATGGATGACCAAAATGATTCATGGAATGCGTAACTTTAGTTATGAGAAGAGATTGAAACTATTAAATTTACACTCACTCGTGAGGCGTAGAGTAAGGGGCGATCTGATAGAAGTTTTTAAGTGGATAAAGGGATACAATATAGGCGATGTAGGAAAAGTTCTTAAGGTTAGTAAACAGGGTAGAACGAGAAGTAACGGATTTAAGCTGGAAAAGCGTAGATTTAAAAAGGAAATTGGGAGAAACTGGTTCACAAATAGGGTGGTGAATGATTGGAATGGACTCAGACGTCAGGTGGTCAATGCGGAGTCTATTGGGGGTTTTAAAAGGAGTAATTCATGGATGGAAAGAGAGGTGGATAATTTTTTTTTCTATTTTTTATTTTTTATTAATACATTTTGTGCCTATAGCGCTTGTAGGCAGTGGTGACCCAGGGCTCAGATGGTAGGCTCTGGAAGTTCACTTGAGGGCTCTGATGGTTGGTCTTCGCCCGTGGTGGCCCAGGCAGGATTCTTATAGGTGATGCCTGTGATTAGAGGCTCATGCCACCCCCTGTGTTCTCCGATGCACTCGCAATCGAAGGTAGAGTTGATGGGTAGGACATGTGGGTGTTTTTAGGCCACTCGACGGTGCAGAAAGGTTTTGGGTTTCTTCGGGGATCGAACTCGGGTCACCGAGAACGCCAGTCGGAGACGCTAGCCACTCCACTACCACCTCCCCAAATAGGATATAGGTAGAGTTAATAGGATATAGGTAAAGTTAGGTAACAGGAACTACCTCGTGTAGGTCTCACGGCCTCTTGTAGCTTCCTTACTTTCTTATGTGCTTATGTTCTTAAATGTAAGCAAGTGATCAAGCACGTGTCGCCTTGGGCGTATTTATTATCAAAAGGGGGGCAGAACCCTGCCGTGTCTTCGAGCAGCATTGCCAAATCGAGCGCATTTCGTGGCATATCGTGCACACCGCGTTGGTAGTACGTGGCTGGTTCAGGGATGTTCGATTGGATGTCGATGTCCTTCGTGTCCATCTCGAGCCCGTGTTTTGCCAAACTGTCAAAAATATGAGGGAACTTTTCCCAGTCTCGTACAGGTTTCGTATATGTCGTAAGGGTTGCATGCGAGTGTTTAACCCTCTAGCTCAAAAGTCAATTCGCACTGCAGTATAATACAAAGTTTATGCACTGCAAAAATAGTAATAACAATTAGTTGTATTGTGTAAGGGAGGTTAGCGCGCCTGCTTATACCCTGATTGATGATGCTATTGATTTAGTTAACGCTTATTCATGCATGGTGCTCATTCATATATCAGAAAACTAAATATATCAATGGAAAGCTAATACAATGGACCCATTTACTCTACTTGAGGTAACTATAGATTAGAAATCTCCATGCCTCATATAGTAAGGCAGTGATGCTGATTTTTTTATTTGAGGAGTATTGTTGATGATACAGCCAATTTAAATGCAGAACATTTTGTGCGCCCTAAAACGACCGGCGCCATGTTGTGACGTCAACGACTCGTCAAATACAGACCAGCAACACAACTGTCAACCTGCGGCTCCACAGTAGCACTAACTTACATTACCCCTTCTACCGCAAGATGGCCAATAATCCTCCTTCAAATGATGTGGTAGGTTTTCACTGTGTTTGTGAATATATAAGTTGTAGTTTATAAGGTAGAAGTGAATAGACAGGGACAAGTGGCAAGTGATTACTTTGGGCATCGCAACTCCTTACAAAGAGCTCAAATGAACCTACAATGACATGTAGCCTACAGCTAGATAGATAGACGAACTCATAGAAGAACAGGTAGAATAAGAGCACCTTCCATGCGCACACACACACATCTGGGCAGAGATGCTCGAAAGAGTTACGGGTCCGTAAGTATTACCCTAAGGGACTTTTACCTCGTAGCGCCTCTAAGGGAGATGCTCAAACCGTTTTCTCTCTTGCTACGGGACCGCGAGGCTAAGGGTGGTCGGGAGCACCCTTAACTCCCTAAGGGAGTGAAATTTGAAGCGGCTAGAGATCAACAAACAATAAATTACAAGTTGTATCACTATACTTTATGTTTATTGTGTATTATAGAGCCATTTCATGCTTGCCTGTTTGAAATGTGATGTGTTTATTGCTTCATTGACTCCATATGTATCATATTTAACATACAATACCTATAGTACTTGTAATAAATTCATATCAGGGCAAACCTATATATTAAATATATATATCTGTCGACTTCTTGAATCAAAACGTATAGTTCATCATACAAGTTTGGCCGCTATAATGATGCGGTGGTGGTGGTGGTATCAAATGTCTGACGTACTAGTACACACGCACGTATACACACAAGCAAGGATATTATAAAGTTATACTATCCTTGCACACAAGTGTCACGTGTGTCACAGTGAGGTGTTAGCCCCCCCGTGTGTCTTGTCTGACCTAAAGAGCGAACGCGCAGTTCTCGTCCACTATAACAGAGTACCGCCAGGGCCACGGATACGGCATACGTACGGCGCGGGCCAGCAGTGGTCTATAGATTCTAATTTCGGGCAGGCGGGAGTCGAACCTATGATCAGCGCATCAGGGTATACCCTGGGTACGTCTGTAGTAATCAGTGGGAGAATATTACGCTGAAATGCTAATATGGCAGCTATGTATTATCGTACCATTCTGGCGATAGTGAGCTAAAATCGGCCCTATTTCGGAAATCAGCCGATCTTAGCTCAACACCGGCAAACATAGTTTTTAGGTTTAGGTTAAGTTATGTTTAGGTCTGGTTTAGGTTAGGTAAGGTTTGTGATAGGTTTGTGTTAAGTTTTGTAGAGTTATTTAGGTTAAATATGCGTCCGCGGGACGATTTCCGAAAGAGGCCGATTTTAGCACAACAGCGGCATTTGAAGTCTTTAAATTTATTTATCGGGCTCCCTGACAGCTGAGAGCATGATGATTGGCTAGATAAAGCCGCGTCATGCGAGGCGCTGCTCTGTGATTGGTTAGCAGAATTTTCCCACACATATCCCTAGAATATCCCTATATTCCCCACCCAGAGGCCACCGATAACCGTACGGGAGTGACGGCTCGGTACGAGCATCTCCCTCAGCCCACCCTCGTAAGGGTATTGTAGCCATACACTCGTAAGTTGTCCCTTACGAGGGATTTTCGAGCATCCCTGCCCTGATCAAGAGCACACTGCGCCTTCCACGCACGCGCGCGCACACACACACACACACACACACACACACACACACACACACACACACACAGAGTCACACACACACACTGGCCAAAAGCACATAGTGAATATAGCGCATAGATCAGTGGTTCCCAACGTTTTTGCACTCGCGACCCCTTTCCCAAAATCTTGAAAACCACATGACCCCGGCTATCAGCAGCTTGATTTACATTTTTTGTTCCTTGTGAAGGAAAGGGAAATAAACATGTAAAAAAAATTGATTCATGAATTCTGTAATTATTTATTAGCAAGCTAAATTACAGCATTGGTTCAATTTTGGCATAAAAAAGTAAATAGATAAATAAATAAGTTTCTCTAACCTAATTATTTGAGAACGAATAATATAAACGAACACAATAATTCCTTCAATAATCTCAACATACACAGTTGTCAACAGCTAGCCAACCCAGCTAGTGGGATGATTGGGGTTGCATCTGAGCAGCAAGTGTTGACATTCGTGGTCGAGTGTTTGTTAGAACCAATCTCATGTCATCCCGGACATCCAATCTGTTCCTATTCTTCGTTTTAATGTTAACAAGAGTTGAAAATCCTGCCTCACACAGGTAAGTGGAAGCAAATGGAAGAAGGACACGTAAGGCTATCATGCTGACTTTGGAGTACGAGTGATGCATAGCGCACCAGAACCGAGTCACCGATTTCTCCTTGAACAGATAACGAGGCGGAGAGTCGTTCCGTAGATCCAGAAATTCATCTTGGATTTCATCTGGGATGCTGGATAAATCAAGTGCAGGAGAAAAAGGGTTCCCTAGCAGGAGAAAAAGGGTTCCCTCCTCTTCTTCTGCTGCTTTCAGGGAAGTATCGCTCCTGATGTTCGGAACATCAAAGTATCGGAACTGATTTTCCCAAGATTGATTTTCTGACGCCAGTTCTGCAGTTTGAAAACGAAGGCCCGTAGATTGTCTTGAAAAATGAGAATCATGTGTTTCCCTTCCCTGAAGTTTCAAATTTAGCTTGTTCAACTGGTCGAAAATGTCCGCAAGGTACGCAACCCTTTTAGTCCATGCTTCATCATCGCAGTGAGCCACAAGATCTGTCTTTGCTTGAACTTAGAGAAAGAAATAACTTAGAGCCAGAAATAACTTTATTTCATCTTTCATCTCGAAGACACGTTTAACAACGTTCCCTTTCGAGAACCAACGTACTGCCGTGTAGAAGAGAAGGACTTCGTGGTCAGCATTCACGTCTTTACATAATTCTTTGAATAAGCGAGTGTTGAGTGCTGCAGTCTTCACATAATTCACTATTTTGATCACAGAATCGAGCACTTCCAGCAGAGAGGCATGCAGGAAGGGTCTTACTAGCGAGAGCATATCGGTGGATCATGCAGTGGATGCCCTTGACATGGGGTGCCAGTCTCTTCACTCTCGACTGGCATCCTGCCTTCGATCCTAGCATAGCCGGTGCTCCATCTGTACAAACCCCGCACACGTTTTCCCATTGAAGACCTTTGCCTTGGAAAAAGTTTGAAACTTTTTTCCATGCCATCATCAGATTTTGTAGTGGTTTCAAGTGCACTGCAGAACAAGAATTCTTCTGTAATGTCATCTGAATGAATGTATCTCACGAAGACAAGCAACTGAGAACATGAACTCACATCTGTTGATTCGTCGAGTTGCAAGGAGAACAACGGAGAAGCTTTGATTTTAGTCAAAACCTGCTCCTTCACATCCATAGACATCTTAGAAATACGCCTCTGAATAGTAGTATTTGACAGAGCTACTTGCTGTATCTTCTTTGCACTGGCCTCCCCAAGAATAAACTTTACCGTTTTCAACATGCAGGGCTTGCTAAGTTTTCTCCAATCGTGTGAGGCTTCTTTAATTTAGCAATTTCCAATGCAACTTCATAAAGGCCTCCACTGCTGCTGCACTCTGCTGCTGAAACTACTACTACTACTACTACTACTACTACTACTACTACTACTACTACTACTACTACTACTACTACTATCTGCTGCTGAAACGACCCACTGGCATCGAGTTTTTGTCTTTTGAGACAGTTCTTGACGTTTGAAGAAATCCAAATCCTTCTTTCCTTGTTCTGAATGCTTCGTCTCGAGATGACGCTTGAGTTTCGATGGTTTCATCGACTCTGCACTCAGAACAACATGACACAATACACACTGTGGTTTCTCGATGCTGTTGTTGGCGAGTACTGTGGTGAAGCCATTGTTGAGGATCCCACCATATATGAGAATCCCAGACTTATGATAATAATGATCAAAACACGTTTTTAGCACTGAAACAAAAGCAAGAAAAATATATAAGCATAAAAAAATCAAATCGATGAGCTCAAAAAATATTCTAAGCCATTTCTAGTACGGCTTTGCGACCTTTCTGCCAAGCCTTCGCGACCCCCCAGGGGGTCGCGACCCACCGGTTGGGAACCCCTGGCATAGATGAAGGGGAAATGCACACATTTAGATGCTTCCCGTGCCCGCAGCATTGTCACAACAACACACGCCGCGTGTGTGTTATGTGTATATGTATGCTATATGTTTAGTAATGAAGCCATCTGCTCCATTACTAAACATATAGCAAATAGCAAGTAATGTTTCTACCGCAGAATAAACTGATAATATAACTACTCTATATAAATATATATATATATATATATATATATATATATATATATATATATATATATATATATATATATATATATATATATATATATATATATAATGTTAAGGCATATGTATGGGTGTGATAGGTATGGGCATGGCACATTGTATTGCCGGCCCCAGTTGCATTACTGCTGGGTCAGCAGTATAGAGAAACCAGCAGGTTTGGAGAGAGGTCACTTAGCTCATTTCCATCTCTTATAAATAGATGGTAACATAATAGATATTTATATGGAGTAGTTATGTTAGCACTTTATTCTACGGTAGAAACATTACTTGCTACTTGCTATATGTTTAGTAATGGAGCAGATGTGTAAATATAATATATATATATAATATATATATATATAATATATATTATATATATATATATATATATATTATATATTATATATATATAATATATATATATATATATATATATATATATATATATAGTATATATATATTATATATATATATATGTATATATATATATATATATTATATATATATATATATGATATATATATATATATATATATAATATATATATGTATATATATATAATGTATATTATATATATATATATATATATGTATATATATATATAATATATATATATATTATATATATATATGTATATATATATATATTGTATATATATATAGTATATATATATTATATTATATATATAAAATATTATATATATATATATGTATATATATATATATATATTATATTATATATATATTATATATATATATATATTATATATATATGCTATTATATGTATATATTATTGTAAATAATATATGTAAATATATATTATTATATTATATATTTAATACATACTGTATAATGAAATATACTTGTAAATCCACTAACTCACTGCTCACCATTTCAAGTAACAGCCGCACTAGAACAGCAATGATATGCATCGATACCAACGGGACCACGTACCGCAGTATCCGCTTCAGCACCCGGTACAGCTCCTTCTGCACTCGCCATTCAGAGTAAACAACGGAGGAGATACAGCGACGTACCTTCGCCCTACAGCACTCAGCACCATTGAGACGCCTCACGCACCCACCAGCCCCACTTCCCGCCAGCCTCCACCCTACTCCAGACACCAGCCTCCAGACCCACATAGGCGGCCTCGCGGGCCCTACCAGCCTTCACAACCACTTAAAGCCGACATAAGAGACTCCCGAGACGACAGGCAGGGTCTGGTGCGCGACTTGCGATGCTCTGTCAACTTGGACGAGCTGCAGGACTGTCGTAGTCGTCGGGATCACTGGGCTGAAGGAGACCAACACGGAGGCCCTGAGCCGCGTGACAGACAGAAAAGTTGTAATTATAGGGAAGTGCGGGACACATGGGAGAACCGCAATTCCGCAATCGTACTTCAAGACCATAACCAAAAGAACAACTTAGGGTCCTCGTCTCTCCCTCGGCCCAAGCCAGAGACATGGCTGCCCCCTAACAACAGATGGTCAACTCGCGAACCTGATTCTGGTTTTGATTCTCTTAATCTACATGCCCCAAATGATGGCCAGCGATACACGGAGCCAGCTCAGAGAAGCCATAGCCGTGCCCCGTTGGTGCTCCCAACTGATGGCTATTACTCTCAGTCTACTGAGGACCTACTTAATGCGTCAAGAACATCCCCAATGTCCCTTTCCTCAGTTACGGCGTCTACATCCTCCACGTCGTCTTCGCCCGTCCAGTATCCTACCGTTAGAGCGGCCAAGCAGCCATGTTTCAGTGACTCCTCTCACACTCCACCGTTTTCGCGTAACTCGCCTGGCGGCTCACCTCACCCACCAGGCGGCGGGTCACCGTGTGGTGTGGGGCCACCGCATCAACATTCAACTCCTGTTGGACCACACCGGACCGCCTCTCCTGAAGGCGCATTACTTTCAGACAGCGTGTATCCTCAGCACGACACACAACCTCGCTATGCAGAAATACTGGACCACATTGAACCGAGAGCTAAGGAGGAAAGGCTTAATCACAGGCTATCACGTGACCTTGGAGAAGATAGAGAGCTGGGAGGCAACAGGGAGGGTAGAGAACTCGGTAGGACAGGAAAAGACCTTAGAGACCCAAGGGAGCCACGTGAGAAAAGGAGCAGTCGTGAACTCAGACAGACGAATGACATGAAGTCGAGGGATTATCGGGAAACAAGTCTGCCTCGAGACTTCAGAGATACACGGGAGGAAAGTCTCCCTCGCGACGTGAATACCAGAGGTTTCCGAGAATTACCAGTCGATGTTAATGAACGAGACCAAACGGAACTCCGTCTGGATCGTTTGCGAGGCTCGCGGGAGGGGCGACCTTATGGGGAGGGAAGTAAGGAGGTGAGGTTCAGTAGCGACACCAGCGAGAGTATGCGGGTACGTGATGTACCAGTTTATGAACGCCGAGACAGAGATGGAGACGGCGCCGACGGACTGCAGGTGAACGATGAGCGACGCCTGTCGGTGCACCAGCGGGACCATCGGGGACAACGAGGCGACGGCTGCACCTCTTCTTCTGTGTCGTGGATGGAATGGACCCAACAGCTGCAGGTGAGTCGTCTCCTCATTCTAAGAATATTGAGAAGTATACTAATTAAAGGTACTGAGTTTCTATTTATTAATTTGATTATCGTAGAAAAAAAATGTATTTTGTCACCTCAGCCGTATTATTTCAGCATCACTGGTTTGTTCCTATTCGGCTTGATGGCCCTGACAGATTTTTCCCTCAGGCGTATGTGGCATGGGTGAACTCCCAGTTGAGGAAGAGAGGCCGACCTCTTATTTCTGACTTACGACGGGACCTTCAAAGTGGTGTAGTCTTCGCCGACCTCATAGAAATAATCTGTAAGTAACTATAATATATATATATATATATATATTAATAAAAGCGAAAGTGTGTGTGTATATCTCTGTGTGTGTGTGTGTGTGTGTGTGTGTGTGTGTGTGTGTGTGTGTGTGTGTGTGTGTGTGTTATAGGTTCCGCCCCCCGTGGCGGAATCCCGTCATATACCACATTTTTGGAACCAGGTTGACCAGGGGAAGGTTTTAAGCCCACTTATGAGATGATCCGATCACTTTTTTTTTTTTTTTTTTTAGCAGCCTATTAGCGATAATTGTGAAAAAAAGTGGGTTGCGAGAATTGAGGAAGCCTTGATGTAGGGTGATGGGGAATGGGTGGGGTGATGGGTAATGGGTGTGGGGTGATGGGTGAGTGAATGGGTGGGGGGTGATGGGTGATGGGTGAGGGAATAGATGGGGGGTGATGGGTAATGGGTGAGTGAATGGGTGTGTGGTGATGGGTAATGGGTGAGTGAATGGGTGAGGGTTGATGGGTAATGGGTGAGTGAATGGGGGGGGTGATGGGTGATGGGTGAGGGAATGGGTTGGGGGTGATGTGAATGGGTTGGCGTTAATACATACATTTCTACGTCCATGATTTCAGGAAAGTTAGAAGGAGCTATCTGGAGAGTCTGTGTTTGGTGGGCCGAAGGCCCACCAAACACAGGTGGTGGGCCGAAGGCCCACCAATAGCCCTCCGCAGGAGCTAGCCAAAAAGTCCGCCCGGAGGGCGGCTTTGCGGCGAGTATATATATATAGGTAGGGGCAGAAGCCATGTCGTTAATGGGTTTTCATAAAATGCAGAAAAGACGGATACGTGTGAACCTTTCGTTGATAGTTTTGCCGTAAAAATATACAAAAATTGATAATCGTGGATCATGTTAATTCTACCATGTGCTCAATGCTTTCAAAACAGAAATCATTGCTCTCTTTTCAAAGAGAAACAAAGGCTATGTTCGGTACCTGACTGCCTTCAACCTTTTGCTTGACTCCATGTCACCAACTCTTCATCCCTTGGCAGCTGGGGAGCATGTTACAGGGGTCCAGAGGGAGGGTGAGAGGGAGACTTTAACACCCCAAGTCATGAGGGAGAACCTGGACCGCATCCTGCAGTTCATGGCGGCCAAGAGGATACGTATGACGCACATCACCAGCAAGGAAGTGGCGGAGGGTAACCTGAAGAGCATCATGCGGGTTATTCTGGCTCTCGCCGCCCACTATAAGCCCCAAAGTGTGAAGGCCGCCTCACCCCCCCAGCAAGAGCCTTCACCCACTGCCCACATCTGCTCCCCTGCAACCCACGGTAGGTCATTGTTCAGGTTTTCAGTCCGTCATGTTGGGTGTACAGAATATCCAATTTTGGTATAGTAATGAAAATTCATGATATATGCTGACAGTTTGCTCTGACAGTGTCCCGTATGAGGTAATGTATTATTTCATGTATCTTAAAACTGGACATAGAAAGTTGTTATGGTTTGAGCTTTGAGCAGGAGAGAAAGCGAGTGAACACCGCTGATAGCTTAATAATTGACCATCTCATACAGATGTGGGCGTGGGTCCTGACGCTTCCTCCGGCGGCCCCGAGAATACACCCAACCTTAGCGCCAATAGAAGAGCCATAGTGACTAGCGGCAGCAGCGACGATTCCGGGGTAGCACCGGGCCTCAGGCGGCACCCTAGTATGACGGCTACCTCTGGTATACCCCGAGACTCCTCACCGGTGTACGAAAATCTCCCGAGGCGGGTGACGCCCTCCCGATGGGCTTATGACTCCCTCAGAGCCTCACACAAATTTCAGTGGTTGGGATCGCCATCGCGACGGCTTGGTCCTGCTTCGGGGGCGAACAGATCCATCCTGGACGAGTCTTCAGATGACCCGCTCAACACCTCTCTCAACACCTCCCTCACAATCTCTCTCAACACCTCCATAGAAGGTGAAGGGGAGCTTCCCTCGCCCAGTCAAGACTCCACAGACGGGCGGGGCAGTGGTCGTCCGGCAGCATTAAATTTTTGGCAAGATTTAACCAATCGCCGCGACCCGCCCGCCGCCCAGCAAACATCTCAACCGGCGACGCCCGCAGAGGCTCAATCAGAGGACAACGACAACCCCTTTAGGTGAGCCAGGGTCCCCGTGTGGTCGCAGTGAACATTATGTGCATTTGCTATTCGATGTTACGTTACTTCCATCGCCTCCTTTGTTTTGAACTATTTTCTATATTTCCTCTCAACATTAATTTTAAAGCATGTTCTTAAAATTCACGCAATTTTTTTTAACGTCCCACTAAAACGAATGGTTACAATTTGATCATGTGTTGCACGAGTAGTCTAGTACAGCTCTAAGTATTTCACCAAAATTTTCTTAAAAATTATCCATGATACCACATTGCTTTTAGGAAACTGTTATTTCTTGTCTTGCCTAACTAAATTATTTGTCTCGTTCCATTCCAATAAACCCTTACATACATAGGTACCACACTATACATAGAATAAGCGGAAGACGCAAGTTACCACAGATTCCGGGGGCAGCGAAACCCAGCAGTAGAGTCACCACGCCGCAGGAAGTCCCTGAAAGCCCAAGAGATGCAGCGGATTCACTTTGCGACCGAGGGGAAGGAAAATCCGTAGGAGGCAGCGGTTTGAGTGAGGAAGGCTCGCGGGAACCCGAGGGCCGCAGTCAAAACTCCTCCCCGGCCACTAGCCTGGTTAGGGGTCACACGCTAGAGCAGTGGCCCAGAGAGAAGCCTCAGCTGGACACATGGGACCCGGAGGAGCTGAAAAGTGTAATGCGAGACCTGAACAGCACTCGCGACCAGCTTTTGGCGCTGCAGCACCTGGTGAGTACACCATGTATGTAATGTATGCCACCATGCCTGGGCAGCTTCCTCGCAATCCAGCAGTGTCATCCATCTACCAAGCATGAGACTGATGTGTTGACGAATTTGTTTAATTTATTTCTTCTTCACGGACATGACTCAACATTCATTTTTCTTGTTTCCCTCTTGCTCGACACCTTGATCCATTTTAACCGACGTCATACGCTATCAGTTGTAGGCATCAGCTGTATAGTGTTACTCAAGTTCAAGCAGGCTATCTGCAGCTGGCGTAGTGCTATGGACACACCTTGTGCACTACTTGACTCATCTGACACTCCCGCCGCCAACGCTTACACCTGTAATGAAACAGCTCAGACAAAAGTTAGCAATGCGTGATTCTGTTGAAGCTTTTATAGTTCATCTACGTATCATCGTTCATTTACTTTCTATTCATTCATTTTCTCTTGAGTGAACAGGGCAATATAGATCACGTGTCTCGGCGCGGTTGTTAACTTATCTAAAAGATGTTTATCTTTACTATCATCAGTATCATATTGTTAACACCATCATTACAATCTCTCTTCTCTCTCTCCTCTCTCTCTCTCTCTCTCTCTCTCTCTCTCTCTCTCTCTCTCTCTCTCTCTCTCTCTCTCTCTCTCTCTCTCTCTCTCTCTCTCTCTCTCTCTCTCTCTCTCTCTCTCTCTCTCTCTCTCTCTCTCTCTCTCACATTATGACACACATCTACGCGCACACACACACACACACACACACACACACACACACACACACACACACACACACACACACACACACACACACACACACACACACACACACACAAACACACACATGAGGACTATGCGGAACTAATGCCACTGATTATCTCTATATAATCACTAGTAATTACAATCAGCCCTTTTCCCCATGACGGGCGGGCTTCTAGCCACAATACCTAACATCAGGTCAGCCTGCTTGACTGAAAGCGCTCAGGAGTTACCATGTTAAACGTAGGATATTGATGAAGTTATACGTGGGAAATGAGACGATGTTAGTTCTATTGTAGTAATTATATTTGTTTTACGCTTTATCAATAATTGTAACTTTCAATAGTGATTTATAGTTTTCGTGGTATGATCATTTTTTTTTCGGTAGGAAAGGGGAGATGGCCAAACTATGTGTTCTTATTACTTAGATTTTTTTCTCTTAGGTTGTACTCGGTAATAGGAATATGTGCTGTCGACGAAATGATCAGTACCCCCTCTTTCAAAGCTTGCCTTTCTACCTTTTTTTAATGGAGAAAGGGAAGAAAGTTATGGGCAATGCTTATTTTTTTCTCTTAGTCCTCCTAATTCTACTTACATAATTACTTGTTAAATTGAAGGTGTCTTGGGCCAGGAATGTTGGTGCAGATAAGTCTGATCAAAGTGTGTTGTCAAGTGTTGTGTCAAAATGTGTCTCTAGTAGGCTCCTTGATTGCTTGTCTTAGAAAATTATCCTGAACTATATTTAACAATTCCTCTGCGTCACCTAATATACTATAGGAGTAGCCGTGTGTCTGTCTGTCTGTCTGTCTGGCTGGCTGTCTGTCTGGCTGTCTGGCTGTCTGTCTTCTGTCTGTCTGTTTTGGGTAGCCGTAACTGTAAATTCAATTTTGATGAGAGTAGGCTCAAAAAATCGCAAATAAATCGTAGGTGGTAAGAGGCTTGATCCCATGTCTATTGAATAATTTTGAAGAGGGGTTTTGGGCTAAAAACCCTTTTAGGAGTATTAGATTACAGGAAGAAACTCTGCGGTAACGCTTTGCCTTACTTCACTAACTCCGTAGACTCATATACTTAACATATGTGTGCGTGTGTGAGTGTGTGTGTGTGTGCGTGTGTGTGAGTGTGTGTGAGTGTGTGCATGCATGCACGCGAGCGCGCGTGTGTGTGTGTGCATGCAAGCAAGTGTGTGTGTGTGTGCGCATGTGTGTGAGCGTGCGTGTGTGTGTGTGCGTGTGATTGTGTGTGTGTGTGTGTGTGTGTGTGTGTGCTTGCAGGACAGGCGTGGGGCTGGGGTGAGGCAGGCGTGGGGCTGGGGTGAGGCAGGCGTGGGGCTGGAGTGAGGCAGGCATGGGCCTGGGTTGAGGCAAGCGTGGGACTGGGGTGAGGCAGGCGTGGGGCTGGGGTGAGACAGGCGTGGGGCTGGGGTGAGGCAGGCGTGGGGCTGGCTTGTGGCAGGCTACGGTTGTGGTAGGTGGTCTACCCCGAGGCACTTTGACCAGTGACCAATGACAGCAACAATACGATTGGAGTTTGAACTCACATTGTTGTCTAATATATACTACTACTACAAACATCAATACATGGGTCCGAAGGGCCCACAAACACTTGTCTAATATACTATAGGAGAAGCCGTGTGTCAGTCTGTCTGTTTGTCTATTTTGGGTAGCTGAAACTGTAAATTCAATTTTGATGGGAGTAAGCTAAAAAAAATATCATAATTCTTAGGTGGTAAGCGTTTTGGTCCCATGTCGATTGAATCATTTTGAAGGGTTTTCGGTTTAAAAATACTTTTCAGAGATAAGATTACAGGAAAAACCTCTGCTTGCTTCTCCCCCGGCGCACCACCTTATCCACACATTTATCGTGGTCATATAGGTCGGAAACGGGTGATAAGCTCTCTGGAAAGGCACAGCTTTCTTGCTGCACCCATAAAGGATGCAAATATATGCCATATCGCAAAACAAATATATCAGAAACACCCAAAAATTTTCAAGTACTATATTTATTTCTAATTTTACGTGTATTTATATTACCGCGGGGTATGGAGGCCACCTCAGGTGACGTCATCGAGCCGTGGTGCGTCGTCTGCAAGTCGTGAGAAGCGTTTTGTTGCATATACTCGATAATGGCTATATTTTGACTTCATTAAATCAGGAATGATGAAATTGTCTGGACGATTACTTTAACCAGTGACCAACTCAACCAGTGACCAACTCAACCAGTGACCAACTCAACCAGTGACCAACTCATCCAGTGACAATCTCAACCAGAACCAACTCAACCAGTGACCATCTAAACCAGTGACCAACTCAACCAGTGACCAACTCAACCAGTGACCAACTCAACCAGTGACCAACTCAACCAGTGACCAACTCAACCAGTGACCAACTCATCCAGTGACCAACTCATCCAGTGACAATCTCAACCAGTACCAACTCAACCAGTGACCATCTAAACCAGTGACCATCTCAACCAGTGCCACCTCAACCAGTTAAGTGTTGGGGGTGCGTGTGCTAAGTGTTGGAGGTCCGTGTGTTGAGTGTTGGGAGTGCAGGTGTTAAGTGTTGGGGGTGCGTGTGCTAAGTGTTGGGGGTCCGTGTGTTGAGTGTTGGGAGTGCAGGTGTTAAGTGTTGGGGGTGCGTGTGTTAAGTGATGGGGATGCTTGTGTTAAGCGTTGGGGGCCTTAATTGTTAAGGTACGTGTGTTAAGTGTTGAGGTGCGTGTGTTAAGTGTTGGGGGTGCATGTGTTAAATGTTGGGGGTGCGTGTGTTAATTGTTGGGGGGGTGTTAGGTGGATGGAAAAAAAAAAAATTGAAAATCGAGCAAAGCATAACCAATAGACCTACACCAGAATAAAACAGTCCAAGTTTGGCACTATGTCCACTATTTTTCATAAAAAAATAACCAAGGCAGAACTCTTAATAGCAAGTGACTAGTAGCGATATGAATAATTGACTAAAATCACGGAAAATTCAACTTATTTATTATTAATTTATGTATTTATTGATATCATTTAATGAAACTCTCTGTATAATTACTATCATGTGCACAGCTCTCAGTTAAAAAATGGGCATCCTAGCTCAATTAGGAAAAAAGATGTATCGTAAGCGGAGTGACGTCCTTAAGTTTTGTGGGTACAGGTGTTAAGGGGTAAAGATGCATGTGTTAAGTGTTGGGGGTACAGGTGTTAAGTGTTGCGGTTGCGTGTGTTAAGTGATGGAGGTGCGTGTGTTAAGTGTTGGGGGTGCGTGTGTTAAGTGTTGGGGTTGCAAGTGTTAAGTGTTGGGGTAGCATGTGTTAAGTGTTGGGGTGCAGGTGTCAAGTGTTTGGGGTACAGGCGTTAAGTGTTAGGGGTTCAGGTGTCAAGATTCTGGTTTACAGGTGTTAAGTATTAGGGGTGCGTATGTTAAGTATTAGGGATGCGTATGTTAAGTGTTAGGGGTGCGTGTGTTAAGTGTTGGGGGTGCGTGTGTTAAGTTTTGTGGGTACAAGTGAGGGATAGGGATGCATATGTTTAGTGTTGGGGGTACAGGTGTTAAGTGTTGCGGGTGCGTGTGTTAAGTGTTAGGGGTGCGTGTGTTAAATGTAGAGGGTGCAGGTGTTGATTTGTTGGGGGTGCGTGTGTTAAGTGTTGGGGGTACAGTTGTTAAATGTTGGGAGTGCGTGTGTTAAGTGTTGGGGTGGGTGTGTTAAGTGTTAGGGGTGCAGGTTTAAGTGTTGGGTATGTGTGTGTTAAGTGTTAGGGTTGCAGTTGTTAAGTGTTGGGGGGGGGGGGTGTTAAGAGTTGGGGGTACAGATGTTAAGTGTTGCGGGTGCGTGTTAAGTGTTGGGAGTGCGTGATTTTGAGTGGTACTGGTTGAGTACCACTTAAGTACCAAATACCAAGTACTTGGTACTGGTTGAGATGGTCACTGGTTGAGTTGGTACTGGTTGAGATGGTCACTGGTTGAGATGGTCACTGATCGAGTAGGTACTGGTTGAGATGGTCACTGGTTGAGATGGTCACTGGTTAAGTTTGTCAATGCTTGAGTTTGTACTGGTTAAGTTGGTACTGGTTAAGTTGGTACTGGTTGAGTTGGTCACTGGTTGAAGTGGTCACTGGTTCAGTTGGTACTGGTTGAGATGGTCACTGTTTGAGATGGTCACTGGTTGTATTGGTCACTGGTTGAGATGGTCACTGGTTGAGTTGACACTGGTTGAGATGGTCACTGGTTGAGATGGTCACTGGTTGAGATGATCACTGGTTGAGATGATCACTGGTTGAGATGATCACTGGTTGAGATAGTTGAGATGGTCACTGGTTCAAACGGTCACTGCTTGAGATTGCCACTGGTTGAGTTGACACTGGTTGAGTTAGCACTGGTTGAGTTGGTACTGCTTAAAGTGTTCGGTCACCGCTACCATTAAGTGAGCAGACCTTGTGTTTTACTGACCTTTATTGACTTTGGGCGCACCAAGCTACGAATCTGCGGGTCCTGGTTCGACTCCGGGCCAGGACAGTCGGCGGCCAGCCCAAACAGCTGTTTATCTATCGTTACGGGGTTGGTCGATAAATGGGTACTTGGGGAAACCTGGGGAAGGTAGCTGTGGTAACCCGGATGTCCTATTAGCCCTGTGTCCCGGGGTGACGGGTTCTTACCCACCACAGGCTCAAAGACTAATGCGACGGAGTTGAGCAACGAGGCCACGTGCAGCATAGCGTATGCCCCTGGTTTTACTTTTTCCGATGGTTTATGAAGAATGATAACTAACACACGTTCCCTAACGGATCGTCTAGCGCAGGGGAAGTCATGGGCGAGAGTCGTGGTGGTGGTGATGGCAGGAGGTGGGACTCAGGTGGTGGCAAAGAGTATAGTATATCTATATTTCATCAAGTATAGTATCGTTGGATGGTGGTGTCATGGCGGGGGTGGAGGTGTTACTGGGAGCTTAGTAGTGTGGCGTGGCCAGGGGCGTTGGTTGTGTGGCGGAGGTCAGGTGTGGTTTGGCCCAGAGTACTCTGGTTTGGCCTAAGGTGGCTGAGACTGCTCGCTGGGAGGCCAGTCACCCCTTTCTCCACGCTGACCATGAAAAGAAAGAAATCGGTGTCAGGTCAAAACAGACTTTCTTCGTTCTCACCGATAATTACATCAGTGACTAGATCATTAATGTAGTCTTCTATTCATACTGCAGGCTGAGGGAAAATATATTGTCGTAGGCAAAGACTACTCTATACTGGACTTGCTACTCATTTTGGGCTATTTCCAGTGGAGGCCAGTTTTGCGATTCCTGCCATTTTCGAACATCACTCCCTTTTCCCTTCCTATGGTTTATCAGTATATATGATATACCGTTATCTTCGTAAATGTTTGTTCTATAATATTATCAAATAAAAAACAATAAAATGCAATAAAGAAATGCCATTATGAGAGAGTTAAGAAATATGCATTCACTTGAACTCATCGCCATTTAATATTTTGCGAAAAAACATTTTAGATGCTAGCGATAGAAAGAAGCGGATTTTCATTAGCTTTCCATTGCTATATTTCGTTTTCTGATAAATGAATCATAACCATGCATAAATTAGCGTTAACTAAAAAAAATAACATCATCTATCGGGATAATTACCCGATGGATGATGTTATTTATTTAGTTAACGCTAATTTATGCATGGTTCTAATTCATTTATCAGAAAATTAAATATAGCAATGGAAAGCTAATTAAATTCCACTTCTATTGATATGTTGCATGTAAAAAGTCTTCACGCAAAATATCAAATTGCGATGAGTTTAAGTGAATATGCATATTTCTTCAGTCTCATAATGGAATTTCTTTAGTGTATTTTACAGTTTTTTATTTGATAATATTATAGAACAAACATTCACGAAGATAACAGTGTATCATTTAACTGATATGCCATAGTCTACTGTATTCATGGAACACTTTTTTACTTGCCGATACGATTGATGATGTTATTTTTTTAGTTAACGCTAATTTAGGCATGGTGGTAATTCATTTATCAGAAAACGAAATATATCAATGGAAAGTTAATGAAATTCCGCTTCTTTCTATCGCTAGCATCTAAAATGTTTTCTCGCCAAATATTAAATGGCGAAGAGTTTAAGTATATATTGAGGTCATGCATATTTCTTCACTCTCTCATAATGGCATTTCTTTAGTGTATTTTACTGTTTTTTATTTGATAATATTATAGAACAAACAGTTACGAAGATAACGGTATATCATATATACTGATAAACCTTAGGAAGGGAAATAGGGGTGATGTTCTAAAATGGCAGGACTCGCAAAACTGGCCTCCACTGGTCATGGGCGTGTTGGCGCGGGGCACGAGTAGCAAGTCCAGTATAGAGTAGTCTTTGTCGTAGGACAAAGTCATTAAGCTCCCTTCACACATTGCATAATCGAACCACGATAGCGCCAACAATGTAATACGTAGCGCCGTCATGGTCCTAAGTATGGATCTATCGTGACCGCTCGTGACGCACTCTGCCGAGGCCACGAAAAGTTAATGCATGCATTAAAAAATCGGGAAGCGGGCCCCAATTATTGTACCCAACGTAGCACTATCGTAAGTCTATCGTGACGCTATCGTTATCTATGTAGCAGCTACGTGACGCTATCGTGATCGTCGTATGTCTATCGTGACGATAAAAAACCGTTAAGCTCGCCTTCATCCCTACCTTCCCCCCCTATTCTGCACCCCCTCCCGCTTGCATATTCCCGTCTTCTGGAATAATATGTGGTATAGGGATGTCGCTAGCTAATCACGGTTGTCCCAACTCGTGACGTCACATAAGGGTGGAGCTAACGTGATCGCTTGGTTAGAATTTGTTTTATTCACATATATGCATTATTCCTATATCATTTATGGCCTTTATATTGCTATATTTTGTTTCACACTTACAATACCTCCCCTCTCACCCCCTTAAACTTTCTCTCACCCCTCATGCCTTCCCTCACACCCGATATACCCTTCCTCACATCCTTCATACCTTCCCTCATACCTCTTTAACTTAACCTTTCACCCTTTATTCCTTCACCCCTTTCATAATTTTGGCAAATACTACATTAACACAACATACAGATTCAACAAATTATAAACCTTGCGATCGCTTCAGCTATGTGACGTCACCCCTCCACCCTTATGTGACGTCACGAGTTTGGACAACCGTGATTGGCTAGCGACATCCCTATACCACATACTATTCCAGAAGACAGGAATATAGCCATCCGCCTCCCCCCCCTCCCTTTCTCAATCGCCCCCCCCTCGTTTTCCCCCCAACTCCCCTCCTCCCGTTCCCCCCCCCCCCATATCCTCCCCCTTTTCTATCACCAACATCCACCCCCGTGTGGGGCATGCTGCTATAGCTCTTGACACTATCGTGATACGTTCATACCACCGTCATGGCACTGTCGTGGTTACAGTGGCTTTATCATGACGACAAAATTACCGTTATTTTCCATTCGTGACTTAGTCTTACAGCTAGCATGACTCCATCATGACCATGACAGACCATCTTACGACCGTCATGACACATACTTACAGGCAGCGTGACATTGCTGTGAGGCTATTGTGGTCGGCGTTTATCGTTGTTAAATTTTATGACAGCGCCAATAATCAAATTAGTGGCGCTATCGTGGTTCGATTATGGAATATGTGAAGGGGGTTTTATGAGAAGCTTGTGAAAATCTGGAACGATAAATTCCTGTGGCCGGTTCTTCCTAGCGACTACCGGAGTCTGCAGCAGCATCCTCCCTCCTTTGACATGTCCCAGGAGACTGTGTTAAGAAAATGTAACCTTTACAATACACTGTCGCTCTCATTTCGCGATGCTCACGCCTCACATATACTACAACTCCAAATTTTCAAGACTATGGTATTAGTGGGAAACTTTTAATTGCTGTTTGTTGTGAAAATGGCCTGATGATTGCAGGAAAATAACGAAATTCTCGACAAATTAAACACGTTCGGCTACCCAAGACAGTTTGAAGAGTCACACATCCACGACTCAACAAACCCGTTAGTGCGCACTCGTGGCTATACATACTACAATTAAAACTGTAGCACGGATGTTTTGTGGGTGATAACGACTTCCTACCCTGCGTTACAACGTTAGATACTCTCTATGAGTTTGGTTTACGGTGAGCCGATTTTAGGAGGGTGCATATGGAGGCTGCTTTCTGAGGTGATGTTGCAACCTTCTTCGGCGTTGTAAACATTATTTAACTTAAGATATGTCATTTACTTTGATGATCCATTTATCGTCGAGTATAGGGCACATTTGCAATACCGAACTGTACTAACTTTAGTAAGATGAAACAAGAGACGCGGGTTAGGGTAGGTAATATGTGGAAATTGGTAACTGGCGCAGCGATGCGGGAGGAAGGTGGGTGGCGGCAGGTAGTAGGTACTGCGATGGACGGCGGCAAGTGAACCCGGAGGACTCGTCTGGGTACTAGTACTTCCAGCTTGCGCTTCATCACCCAACGAGTCGCTCCTCCCAAACGTCGTCTCGTGTGAAAGTTGTGATGGATTCCAACGACAAAATGTGTGTACGGCTCTGGGAACTAGTCATGAGCTGAATGTGAGGCTAACAAACACGCACCGCCTGGAATAGGTGCTAGTTTCTCAACCGCAGTGGTGGTGGATGGTGCCTGGATTGGTTTGTGTTTGCTGGAGCTGTAAGGTGTGGTGGTGTTACCGGATAATCACGAATTATCAAACTTTAGAAAACAAGAGTAGCATTTTTAATATGCATGTTAGTGCTGCAGGGATAGTGGTGATGCTGTGCGGTCAATTGCCTCGCACAATCAGGAACCTTATTAATTAACTCATTATTGTCCCAACCTACTGTGATCCTTATCTCGAAAAGAAAAGTAATCCACTCAAAGGACTAATACCTCAACATTGGGTGGAGGGAGCATTAATTTAAGGTCGTGAAATGAAAAGACTCCTGCGTCCAGGTGCGAGAGCGCTTCCCTGAGGTAGGCAAGGATTGATTAATTATATCAACACTTTTCACTGCAGCGTCACCGTCGTGTCTGCAGACGGAGGTGTGACGGCGGGAACACAGGAAACAGAACAGAAGTTCGTTTGTGCAGGGGAGAGTTTTTATTGGTTTAATGTGAAACATGTGACCTGGTGAAAGTGAGATGACGAGGAGATATCGTGGTGATTGAGGAGGCAACGCTGAGGCTGCTGGTAACAATGCCGGTCATAAAGAAGAGGATCAAGAAGGAAAAGGTGGATGTTTCTTGCACATCGCTTTCACTACATGACAGTTTCATACCTATTTTATATCTGTAAAGATATGTATAAAATCATGTTGATTAATATTTTCTAGTAGATGCTGATAATTCACGTATATGTTTTTAGATTTACCGTAGATTTTTGTTTGATTTTAATGTAGCTTTTTACTGCTAAATTGTTTCAAGCAGAGATGACCATGATATTGACAGTGCTAACGAGGTGACACACAGGGCTATGCAAATTGATATATGCAATGTTGTATGTAAAGGATATTGTAAACATTGTTTATCCAATTGATTTTGGACGTGTAGTGACCGTTGTCTTGCCACATCATGTGGGCGGCGAAGCAGAATCACTTCATAATTAATTAAGCTGTCGTCAAGTAAATACATGGCGCTCAGGACGTTTTCGCGGCTGGCTTGAAATACTAGCCTACACTCACTCGTTTTGTTTTTAATTATATTTATGAAGGATTTTCATCGACCCAACGTGATTTCAGTGGTCAAATACACCGCTTGGTGTATTTCTGATAAATTTACATGGATGGCGTGCGGCGATCCTCTTCCCCTGGTCACTGGTGGAGGCTAAATTCACCGCCGGCCAGCGTCACGAGAGCACCTATGACAGATTTTATTTTAAGATGGTGGCTGGCTGGTATATTACACGTTGCAACCCACTTCAGTCACTGGTCTCCAAAGAAAGTAATGACGTTATTATATTGTAGCTTCATACTGATAAAGGGGTAGGCTGTCTTGAGACCTTAGTGGCCTCCTTTCCGTCTGGCTCAGTGGGTGAGTGAGGCGTGTGCATGAGGGTCGCTACAACGGGGGTTAGGGAGGTGCGGTGGATCGTGGGAACCAAGTACGAACACTACAATTTCTACCTCGGAGAATGTGTACTGTAGGTAGGGAGGGGCTCGATGGGAACAGGACTGGTCAGTCATTGGCTTGGTGCATGCGTATTGTATTCATCGTAAACCCATCTATACAGTATTGTGGTAATTAGTGAGAGTTTGTATCCTGATAACTCCCTGCGTTGTGTTCAACAAATTATCGGCATAATATGCATTAATTTTTGTGCTGTATAGGCTTGGTAATGAGAGAAGGGATGGTGTACAAGGTGTGGAGGGGAGGGTCCCAGCCAGTCACAGTTATCGGGGCCGGATACATCTGAACTAGGGTTCCTGTTTGGGGGGTTTCTTAGCATCCCGGGATTCTGGGACAAACCAGGATATTTCCCGGGATTTATCGCATCAGGTAATATTTGTACTAACAAATGCTGTGCTAAGTGCGAGCCCCACATACTTCATTAGTGTAGTATCTGTATACTATTTGAAAGGCAATTGAATTGATAAATCTTATGACTCTGAAGCAATGTTGTCTTTATTAACTTGGATACTGGTGCAGAAATAGGTGCATAATATGACTAAATAAGCTATATTTTGATTATCTAATCTCATTCCGTTAGCTATAAAAGAAACTCAGACATTTGGAATTGCATTCAAAGTTTTCTATTATAAAAGAATAAGAATTCTATATTTAATGGCATTTGGAAGCCACATTCTACAAAAAACTAAAGAAACACTTGAATGACCAGTGGAAAAAAATAAAGATAATAGCATAAAATAAGTTGTACACTCAAGACACGTACAGTCACGCACACATCAAAAGTTGTTCATGAAATTACTCCAAGAAGAACAAACAGACAATATCCTTCTGTTAGCCACAAAAGAAATCCAATGAAATAAAAGTGACATAAAAAGATGGCTATTGTAAAAAAAAAATAGAATTATTCTATGCTATTTTGAAGCCTCTCTCTTTCATGCGTTTTGTATTTTACATAGTGCAAATCTGAGATAAGGAACAACAATAAGAATCCCGGGATTTGAATCAATTTCCCGGTGAAAAAAACATAACCACTTTCGCCCGGGCGGGAAGGAAACCCTAATCTGAACCTCCCGTCCAAGGCCTTTAGCAAAGCCTTTCGAATAAGAAGTCTACCCGCCGAGCTCCACCAAGGCCGTCTGTATGTAAAGGCCTGCGCCTGGGAGCGCGGGATGGACGTGACGTCACGAGCTGAGGCTGCTCCGCGAGTCAGTAGGAGCCGAGCTTTCAGCATGTGAGGATGTACGGGCGGTATAAGATATACTGTTATCTTTGGAAATGTTTGTTCTATAATATTATCAAATAAAAAACCGTAAAACACACTAAAGAAATGCCATTATGAGACTCTCAAGAAATATGCATGAACTTAAACTCTTCGCCATTTAATATTTTACTCGCAAACATTTTACATGGTGAATACCAATAGAAGCGGAATTTAATTAGCTTTCCATTGTTATATTTTGTTTTCTGATAAATGAATTAGAACCATACATACATTAGCGTTAACTAAATAAATAACATCATCAAACGGGAAAAATTACCCGATTTCATGACCTTTTTTTGTTAGTTAACGCTAATTTATGTATGGTTCTAATTCATTTATCAAAAAACGAAATATAGCAATGGAAAGCTAATTAAATTCCGCTTCTATTGATATTCTCCATGTAAAATGTTTTTGAGCAAAATATTAAATGGCGAAGAGTTAAAGTTCATACATATTTCTTGTGAGTCTCATAATGGCCTTTCTTTAGTCTGTTTTACGGTTTTTTATTTGATAATATTATAGAACAAACATTTCCGAAGATAACAATATATCTTTTATACTGATAAACATATATTAGGTACGAAATTACCCGATTTCATGATGTTATGTATTTAGTTAACGCTAATTTATGCATGCTGCTAATTCATTTATCAGAAAACAAAATATAGCAATGGAAAGCGAATTAAATTCCGCTTCTATTGATATTCTCCATGTAAAATGTTTTCGAGAAAAATATTAAATGGCGAAGAGTTTAAGTTCATGCATATTTCTTGAGAGTCTCATAATGGCATTTCTTTAATGTGTTTTACGGGTTTTTATTTGATAATATTATAGAACAAACATTTCCGAAGATAACAATATATCTTTTATACTGATAAACATATAATTAGGTAGGTAAACTTGTCATCTCGGTGGCCTCGTACAGACGTCGTCCGTGACGTCATCAATCTCAGGCGCAGGCCTTTACATACAGACGGCCTTGGCTCCACCCCCTACTTTCGCTCTCCCTTTCTTCCTCCAACCTCCCCCCCCCCCCTCTTTTTCTCTCTCTCTCTCTCTCTCTCTCTCTCTCTCTCTCTCTCTCTCTCTCTCTCTCTCTCTCTCTCTCTCTCTCTCTCTCTCTCTCTCTCATAGACGTAACATACACACACCCGCACATACACATGTACGTATATAATATATATATATATATATATATATATATATATATATATATTATATATATATATATATATATATATAATATATATATATATATATGTATATGTATGTATATATAGATAGATAGATAGATAGATAGATATTATAATATATATATATATATATATATATATATATATATATATATATACATATTGATATAGATATATATATATTATAATATATATATTATATATATATATTTTATATATAAAATATATATGTATATATATTGTATATATATATATATATATATATATATATATATATATATATATATATATATTATATATATATAGATATAGATAGATAGATATTGTATATATATTGTATATATTGTATAAATTGTATATGTATATATATATATATATATATATATATATATATATATATATAATACCAATAATAATAATGATTTTGTTTTCACCTGCAGGCATTCATGAAAAAACAACAATAATATACAGACATGAGGGAATGAACTTAAGTACTAAAGCAAATAAAAGATAATAATATATATATATATATATATATATATATATATATATATATATATATATATATATTATATATATATATATATATATATGGGCAATATATAAAATGTTGTACATAGAAAGTATACGTACTATATGTACACTTGCGCTACCCCGCATTCTGTACAAACAGCAGGCCCAGCCACCGCTGTTATAGAGGTCCACATACATAGGCCGAGCTCTGCCTGACGGAAGTGACGATGAAGTTCGCAGAGAGATCCACCCTACTCCTTAAACTGATCGCGGAGTGTCGACGGATCACATCCAGATTTTTCACCCCGTTCCTATATAGCGAAGGCCAGGGACGAGCTGGACCACCTGGGCAGTCCCAGAAGCCTCCTAAGGATGTCATTGTGACAGACCTTAAGCCAGTTCAGAGTGGCCATCTTGAACCGCGACCACAGCGAGTTGCAGTATATAGATTAGCAGTGACTCCTGAGTAACTCCATCTTCACCAATTTGCTACAGTAGGAAAATTTCCTCTGTAGAGTATTTCCACGACAAGAAGCTTGGTGTTCTGCTTGTGTTGATGCCATCATCATAGTCGTGTCATGGGATATAACATGGCATAAGTATGCGAATATATCCACAAAAGTGAGGGTTGACCCACTGAGCCATGCTGTTGTGAGGTAATTCTCCTGAGTGTGTGCCGGGATACTACCATGCACTCTGTCTTAGTGGTGTTATAGATAATGTCATGCTTGGCAGCATACACCTGACACACATTGATAAGGTCCTGCAACGCATCCGCATTGGGTGCGAGCAGTACCATATCCTCAGCTTAACTCATTGAGATGATGCACCATCATGTATGTGGCAGCCGACACCTGTATCACGAAGGTTGGCACTGAGATCATCAGTATACACATTATATTGGTAGGGAGATAGAATCCCCCCTTCCTGAATACCATTGGCTATTCTAAATGACAGCGAGAAGGAATTACCCTACTTAACAGTAAATTCCTGGGTAGCGTACCAGTATATTAATAAGTTAATAATTTACCCATGTGTACCCCTGACGAGAAGTTTATTGAAGAGCTTCCAGTAATTCACGCTGTCAAATGTTTTGCTGGCATCCAGAAAACACAGATAAACAGGTGAATTTCTGGAAGTATGTGTGTGTGTGTGTGTGTTTATGTCAACCCAGACAGACACACACCCTATTATGCACTATTAGCATGTACTTAATTAAGTTTGCATTTCAGTAGCTTCTTGCAGGGTTTTCTTTCTAACAAGCCAAGAACCACGCCTATCTATGCACTTACATGTTATCTTCCCTCTATTTCTCTCTCTCCTCTTCTCATCTCTCTCTCCTCTCTTCCTCTTCTCTCTTCGCTCTCTCTTTCTCTCTCTCTCTCTCTCTCTCTCTCTCTCTCTCTCTCTCTCTCTCTCTCTCTCTCTCTCTCTCTCTCTCTCTCTCTCTCTCTCTCTCTCTCTCTCTCTCTCTCTCTCTCTCTCTCTCTCTCTCTCTCTCTCTCTCTCTCTCTCTCTCTCTCTCTCTCTCTCTCTCTCTCTCTCTCTCTCTCTCTCTCTCTCTCTCTCTCCTCTCTCTCTCTCTCCTCTCTCTCTCTCTCTCTCTCTCTCTCTCTCTCTCTCTCTCTCTCTCTCTCTCTCTCTCTCTCTCTCTCTCTCTCTTTTTTTTATTTATTTAAACATCTAACAGCATGGTTTACGTGGGGCCACACTTGGCTGAGAGGTTGAAGAGAGGCAGTAAATGGCAGAAGCTAAAGATGTCCCATGTCCCGGGGACATCTATCTTAAAGCTATGTCTTATAGGCTTATACGATAACAGAATATGTACACACTGTTACAGGCTGAAGGTCACTGTCTGTCACAGGCACTTGTCACGCGCACTATACAATACACCACGCCTGGTGCCGCCACCTTCACCTGCTGGGCGTTCAGGGCCACGACTTCCACCTCAGCCGTGAAGGCTTTCCACAGTGGCGCCGTGGCCCAAGTAAAGGTTCGCTGGCCCGTCGCGGTGTGGGTCCTTAGGGCCTCGAGGAGATCACCTGACACTACCGTTGTCGTTGCGTGCTCGGACCTCCTCCACGGGACCCGAAGTCGTGCGAGGTGGGAAGAGTGTTACACCTGGGCCTTGTGCAACACTTTGAGGGCACCGACTCTCCTCCTGTGCCCCAGGCTGTCAAGCTGGAAGCGGGGATCGGCACGCCACTGCTCCTGCTATAGTCGCCGTTGTTGTTGTTGTTGATGTTGCAGCTGATGTTGTTATTGTTGTTATAGCCGCTGCTGCTGCTGCCACTGTTGCCGCGGTCGACGTTCCATCCACTGTTGGCCGTCGGTTGGATGTATGAGGCGCTCAGCACGCCTCTGCACCTTGTCCAGCAGTGACAGGTGGCACTAGGCACTGCTCATCCAGGTGAGAGGACTGTACTCCATGACGGGCCTCACTTGAGCCTTATACAGCCTCATGAGGCCGTCAGCGTCGAGCAGGTGCCTTACTCGGCGCAGGAGAGTCACCCTCAGGGAGGCTCTGCGTGCCACGGTCTCCAGGTGGCGGTCGAAGCTGAGCCTGGAGTCAACCTCCTCCCCCAGGATGTTGATAGAGTCCTTGGTGGCAAGGGTGTCATCCCCAAACTTCAGCTTCCCCTCGGTCAGCCTGGCGTCCTCCCTCGAACGTGAAGTGACCATGGCCTTGTCTTCTCGGCAGCATACTTGACTTGTCACCGTCTTCCCCAGGCTGTGATGTCACTAAGTTGTCGGTTGGTGCCATCTATCACGTTCGCTGTCTCCTCTCTGGTGTAGATGTGAGACACGGTGCAGTCGTCAGCATAAGCAGACGCCACGGGGAGGCTCTGGAGGAGGTCATTGAAATAAATGTTCCACAAGATGGGGCCCAGGACCGACCCCTGTGGAACAGAAGCCTCTACCGGGTATGTGGTTGACGTACTCCCATTCACCACCACCCTCAGATTCCGGCTGTGCAGGTAGCTCAAGAACAGCGCCAGCAGATGTCCCGTGATGCCGAGCTGTTCGAACTCTATATTAGTGTCTATCATTACATGCATTTTTATCTATGAACAACATAATTAATCATTAAACACAGCAAGCTGCACTGAGTCCGTCGCGTGTCTTTATTGAAGCTATCCGTCATTTGCGTTCCAGTGATGTGCCTGGACAGTTCTTGATAGTCCACGCCTATTACAAAATGACGGAACAGTGCACTCTCATTGCATCGTCTATGTAAGATGCATAGTTATATTTGTTTTTCATATTTTCTTGTTTGCAAAGAGATAAAGATTATAGATTTATTGGGCTCCGTCGAAGCCAGCCAGCATTCTGGTAATGGAGTATAGTTTATTACTTTTCGTAGTTATTAAGCGGGCACAGAAGAATGGCCAAGCGTTGATGAACCGAAATTAAATTGCCATAATTTTTGCTGGCTCTGTTATCTGGCCACTTATATCCAGCCATTTTTTTTCTTCACGTCACAAAGGACTGGTCAAGGCACAAAAAAAGAGGTAATAAAAAGCTTGCTTAATTGTTAGTCCCTATAAAGAAGACAGTAGGATAATAAAGAAATGGGGGGTGGACCAATTTAGTTCGGGAGGTGTCTTGTCTCGAGAGAGAGAGTGGGCCGAGATATAAGTCATAGGAAGGTGGAAAGATAGAAACAGGAAGAGTTCCAGAGTTTACCAGTGAAAGGGATGAAAGAGTAAAGATACTTATTCACTCCTGCATTAGGAAGATCGACAGAATAGGGATGATAATGAGTAGAAGGTCTTGTGCAGCAAGGCCGCGGGAGGGGGGGAGGCATGCAGTTAGCAAGTTCAGAAGAGCAGTGAGCATGAAAATAACGGTAGAAGATAGCAAGAGAAGCAACATTGCGGCGGTGATTTAAAGATTGAAGACAGTCAGTTAGAGGAGGGGAGTTGAGACGAAAAGCTTTTGACTCAACCCTGTTTAGGAGAGCTGTATGAGTGGATCCCCCCAAAAAATATGAGACATACTCCATACATGGGCAGATTAGGCCCTTGTACAGAGCAAGCAACTAGGAGTGAGAAAAAAATTGACATAGACGCCACAGGACACCTAACCTCTTAGAAGCTGTTTTAGCTAGAGATGAGATGCGAGATTTCCAGTTCAGATTTTAGTAAGGGATAGGATAAAGGATTATACCTGTGCATTGTAGTGTGCAAGTTATTTATTTCTAGGACATGACATAATTTCCTGCATCAAATAAAATGTATGTTTCATTTCTGGTTCCTATACGCTTTTTGCTGGCTCAGGAATATACCTGCAGTGATATGTATCGCTTGATACACCCCTGTATCTTTAAAAGTCTCACGTCATTTCATTTCAGAGACACTGGTAACGAACCGTAAGAAAGACTTAGTTTGTCACCTCGTTGCACTTTTCTTCTGTTATTTATATTTTCCATCTTGCATGGGCTAAATCGCCGCGGCATAAATGTTTAGCTTATCAGTGACTGGATAGATGAGTGACGCATCATAGTCTTGCAGCTCCAAACGTCGACGGTGGTTGAAAGCCGTGGTGTCTCGACGTCAAGGGGAAGTCCTGGCTTCACAAGTCTCACCTCTCCCTCTTGCCTCACTCCAACCCACACCTACCCTCTTTGCCTCACTCCTACTCATAACTCTCACTCCTGCCTCATTCCCACACACAACTCCCCTCCTTGTCTCACCCCTACCTGCCACACGCCCACCCTCATCTCCCCTTCCTGTCACACCTCCCCCTGCAATATTTCAACGGAAGCCTATTCGTCCCATTTCGCCTTTTCGTCTCGTCACTGCAAGGAGATCTCAATGAAGGCAACCCAAACTGTGGACGCGCAGACAAAGAGCTCCCACACCAAAGGAATTAACTCCACCAGGTCCTGTCAAATCAAAGAGAATTGTAGAAGATCACATCGCAGGAAGGAAAACCCACTAAAGATGTCACCCAGGAAGGATGAGTCGTCAAGAATCTCCCACGTCAAAGAAGAAACCGCAAAAATCTCCTACATCAAGGATGAACAGTTTAAAAGCTCCCACAGTAAAGGCAAAAATCATAGAGATGATCCTGCAAGGGATGAGCTTAATAGAAAACATTTTATGAGGAAGCCGGTGATGAGGGAGCACACTGCCCCCCTTGTGAATCCTGCCTCAGGGGCCCCCAGCAGGAGCCGAGGCAACCACAACTCTCATCGGAGACACTCACACCAGGTACATCGCCCACTCATCCCCTTCCTCTTCCTCTTTTAGTCAGTGCTCGAAGGTAAGCGAAACCCACCCTTCCGTATGTAATTTTCCCCCCTCCCCCCGTGAGGCACCCTTGTTATATAAAAAGCTTAGAGTGGCAGAGGCGAAAGAAAAAATGTTGATTGCAAGTATAGCTCAATGCCATAAATGGGTAGACCGTATATATGTATCCCCATCAGTAGCAGTTTCGTTGCACACTCAAAGCCAATTCCTCCCTACTGTTCCTCCCTCACCCCCAACATGATAGTCGTGCCATACCAGGCATCCGCACCGATTTGACCTCTGGCGCACACTTATACAGTACAGTAGGAGCACGTAGAATTGACTATGTTCGGACCATCACCAGTCATTTGCTAAATGTGCTGCACCTGCTTTATGTATGTCTCCGGTTGTTTTCTGTAATGTTGATCTTACACTGTACAATGGTGCGTATTCTTTTAAGAGGATGATTTATTTAGATATATTCTGTCTCACTTTAGGGTAGACTATTGACTGCATATAAATGTAGACCTGAGACAGTAACTGTCGTTGAAGGAGTTCATGAACGGAACGCTATTTACAGTAGCGGTAACTTTGGTTATGGCAGTAGTGTTGGTGGTGGCAGTTCTTTTGCCCTGTAGGTGTGTTCCTTGCCTCAATCACCTTGTGTCTCTCATTTGTCGGGGAAGGAGGATTCATGCCTTTGCTCTTTCAACCTTAATGCATTATCGACAATACTGGCGCCGCAGCATCGCCACATCGCTTACTGCATGACACAAGGTGGCACATGTGATAAGTGTTATGGTTGTGGTGATGAGATGAGTGATGACATGATATAATATTCTAAATCCAGAAAATGACATTGTTATTATTATTTTCCTTTTAGTTTCTCATATTTACAACTTAATAGTTGTACTCTAATAATGTTCAACCAATATACTCTTGCAGAGATTCAATTGACATATTACTGTCAATGAATATAAGCAGGCATATGATAATTTAAGCCTGAAATATTTAACTCTTTGCACAACTTGGTAAAGTTTTAACTCTGTGGCCTGCAGGAGTTGGACCCAGCCTCAAGCCAGGGTCAGGCCAACGACCACGTCCATCAGAAATTATTCCTTCAGCCGCACAGCTCTAGTCAAGAGTAAGAATTTAGTTTCACGTTTTGCGCCTCGCCCACCCAAGCCTACACAGAACAACACAACTGTAACGAAAAAGACAACACCACGCCCACACACACACACACACACAACCACCACACACACACACACACACACACACACACACACACCACACACACACACACACACACACACACCACACACACACACAAAACACACACACACACACACACACACACACACACACACACACACACACACACACACACACACACACACACACAACACAAACACACCACACATACACAACACACACACACACCACACACACACACACACAAAAACACACACACACACACACACACACACACACACACACACACACACACACACACATCGATTGATCGATCGATCGAAATTTTCCTACTGTAGCAGAGAAGTGAATATGGAGTTATTCGGGAGTCACTGCTACTCTATACGTATACTGCAACTCGCTGTGGTCGCGGTTCAAGTTGGCCACTTTGAACCGACTTAACCCCTTCACGCCCAGATCTTTCCTTTGCTATGTAAAATCGTGTGTTGTAAGCCATAGCATTACAAAAAGTAGCTCAATATACCAGATAAGCTAGTGGACAAGGATACTAAACAGGTCATATCTATAAAATATTGCTGATTTTCATTAAAAATCGTCTAATGGTAACCAAATTACAATGCAAATTACGTTCTGGGCCTCAAGTGGTTAATGTCTGTCACAATGACATCCTTAAGAGGCTTCTGGGGCTGCCCATATGGTCCAGCTCGTCCCTGACTTTCGCTAGGAACGGGGTCAATAATTTGGATGTGATCCGTCGACACTGCGTTCAGCTTAAGGAGTAGGGTGGAGCTCTCTGCGAATTCCATAATCACCTCCGTCAGGCAGAGCTCGGCCTATGTATGTGGACCTATACAACATCGGTGGCTGGGTCTGCTGTTTGTGCAGAATGTGGGGTAGCGCAGGTGTACATATAGTACGTATACTTTCTATGTACAACAGTGTCTATTTTGCCCACATGTATATATTATATTTCATTTGCTTTAGTGCTTAAGTTCATTCCCTCTTGACTTTATATTATGTTGTTTTTGTTGTTGTTTTCCTGTATGCCTTTGGGTGAGGAAAACATTTATATAGTATATATATATATATAATATATAAAATATATATATATATATATATATATATATATATATATATATATATATATCAAGTATAGGCGTCCAGCCTCTGGCCCCTTTGCTTTTGGCTCAGTTCTTGCGGCTGGAACGTGGCAGCGAGCCACGTTCCAGCTAATTAACTCATTACGCTAATTACTCATTAAGGGCTTGTTCTGCGCAAAAAGTTTGTTCCACAGACCCCTATTGATTTTGACAGCACTACTTGCATATCAAATTTCAGCTCAATCCGACAATATTTAGGAGTAGTTATTCACTTTTTGACTTAAACTTGGTTCCATTCCCCTTACGCGAATGGGTCTTATGGTAAGTAGCAGCTCGCTTCGCTCGCTGCTAATCAAGTATAGGCGTCCAGCCTCTGGCCCCTTTGCTTTTGGCTCAGTTCTTGCGGCTGGAACGTGGCAGCGAGCTCAAAGTGCTAGGTAAAATACCTAGTCTACAGAAGTTACAGAAGTCTACAACAAGCAACAGAAGTTATTGTAAAACCGAAGTTTATTTAGCTCTAATTAAATCATTACGCTAAATACTCATTAAGGGCTTGTTCTACGCAAAAAGTTTGTTGCACAGACCCCCATTGATTTTGACAGCACTACATGCATGTCAAATTTCAGCTCAATCCGACAATATTTAAATAATTACGCTAATTACTCATTAAGGGCTTGTTTTACGCAAAAAGTTTGTTTGTTTCACAGACCCCCCTTGATTTTGACAGCACTACTTGCATGTCAAATTTCAGCTCAATCCGACAATATTTAGGAGTAGTTATTCACTTTTTGGCTTAAACTTGGTTTCACGGGTCTTATGGTAAGAAGCAGCTCGCTTCGCTCGCTCCCAATTATATACTATATATATATATACATATATATATATATATATATATATATATATATATATATATAGAGAGAGAGAGAGAGAGAGAGAGAGAGAGAGAGAGAGAGAGAGATTTAGCATTTTTTCTTTTGTTGTATATTCAGTGTTTTGTTTAACGTACTGAATTTTCTCGCGGCCACATCTTCCTCACGCATGATATTTTCCTTTTTGTAGGCAGAGTTGTCGCGGCTGCTAGAACAGAGGGAGGACGTCATTACGGATCTGCGGAAGCAAATGCACCAGCGGGAAAAAAGCATGCACACTCAGCGGACACAGTTTGAGGACGTAATCAGGAACGTTCAGGTCGGTGCACCGCTCTGAAAAACATTTTAAACACAAACAATATCATAAGGACACACTTCGATATTCATAGAGCTACCAATTGGGCCACTTAGGCATGTTGCCATATAGTAGATTAATTCTGATGGTTTATGGAAGATAGTAGCCTCTATTCTTATTGTCAGCATCATCAATAGCCCATTTCGATTCACAGAACGGCAAGCGAACTGGGGTACGCAGCGACAGTCCCGCCGGTCGTGGTGGTCCGCGCGAAGAGCTGCACCTTGTCAGGGATGCCATTGCCTCCCTCAGGAGCAACTTCAGGTACGTGCTGTGCGTCATGTGAATTATGCTTTGAAAAGAGAGAGAAAAGCAAGTTATTTCTTCTACCTCCCTTTTGGCAGACTCACGTATGTTCATATACTGTACCTTGTGCGTGCGTCCTTAATACTAGAATATATGGTTATATTTTCTCTTATCATATTTTTTCACAGATAATGCAGTAGCTGAAATAACTATTGACCATCTCTCCTTGATATATCGTTGATTAATCTTCCTTACCTAAGGATTTCTTTTGTGATAATGTATATAAATGTTATAATTAAGAAAAAAAAGAACTCTGAAAACAAGTAGGATAAATGTGTAAGAGGTAAGGCGACGTAAGCACGTCCAGGTAGTCTGATTGCAGCGTTGCCCCGGGAGTCTTCTTTAAAGGAAATTTATGTGTCCACAGGGAGACGGACCCTAACCAGCACACTCTGGACACTCTTGAACAGGCAATCTCCATCTTACTTGAGCGGAGCAGCAATAGCATTAGTGTTGGAGGAGGAGGGGGAGGGGGCAGTATACGTGACAAGAATTTGCGGCCCGGCGAACAGCGTCCCCAGATGAATGATAGTAAAGATTTAACATTTCTTTTATCCATATCTATTTTTATGAGTATCTTTATTGTTCTCATCCATTATCTCAATTATTTGTATTAATAAGCCCATGTTCGATCTGACATCACTCTCCATCACACCTACAGGTATGCAGGAGGCGTCGACTAAGGTGATCTACTTTACGGAGAGGACAGTGACACCTTTCATGTCCACCATCAACAAACCACTTGGGGAGATCCGCCTAAGGGACTTCAAAAACAAGTTCGACAGGCCCGGACTCTTCCGCTTCCATTTTAAGAGTTACGACCCTGAATACGGCATGGTGAAGGAGGAGGTGAGGCAATTGTTCCCCACCACTCCCAAGATGAATATGTGATACAAACCCATGTTTATATGCTGAAATATACAGTTAATGGGATTTATAGTAAATGTTTGTTGAGAATGTAGGAGGAGCACATAACTCCATGCGTGTTGTCTACGTGGAGACATAGACGATAAACCTTGTTTGGTTGAGCTTCTTGCCATTTATTCACTCACCACATCAGTGTTGTTCACTAATTCTTGAAAGGGAGTTGCTTCAGTAAAACATATACCTGAAAAATCTGCTCCTACCACATGATGACATTTTTTTTTTTATCATACATAAGGCCTTCTGCAAACTGTGTGAGGTAGCACAAAACTCAGAGCAGCTCCCTCAGAAAAATGCACATTTCAAATAATGCAAAATCATCCCCAGAAAATGTAAAATTTTCACGAAAAAACAGTTTTCATAAAATGATAAATTTCTACAACTAAGCGAATCTATATAAAAAGCATAATATTTTACAAAATATAAAGTATTCACGAAGGGAAGCCACAGAATGCCTAACTTCAGATCTTTCTTTAATTTCTGAATGGATCAACCTTGTTTATGTTTTATTCAATGCCTCAAAAACTCAATTTCTTCAACTATCTACTATACAGAACCATCCAGACAACTATCCCATCTTCAATGACATTCAACTGTCTCCCTCTTCAGTGAACATTATTGGGCTATCCTATACTAAAAATCTCAATTGGAACATCTCATCTCTTGGTAAATCAGCTTCTAAGAAGTTAGGCGTCCTGTGGCGTCTGTATCCATTTTTTCCCCTCCTAGATACTTTATTTGCACAGGGGCCTTATCTGCTCATGTATGGAGTACTCATTTCATGTGTGTGGGGGAGCCACTCATAAAACTCTCCTAAACATGGAGAAGTAAAAGGTTTTTCGTCTCATCAACTCCCTTCCTCTAATTGATTCTCCTCAATATCTCAATCACCGCCACAGTGTTGCTTCTCTTGCTATCTTCTACCATTATTTTTATTCTGATTGCACTTCTGAACTTGCTAACTGTATGCCTACCCCTCTCCCGCGGCCTCGTTACACAAGATTCTACTTATTATCACCCCTATTCGGCCTATCTTACTAATGCAAGAGTTAACTAATATCTTCACTTTTTCACCCCTTTTACAGGTAAATTCTAGAACTCTTCCTGTTTCTATTTTCCACCTTCCTACGACTTAAATGACTTCAAGAGAGGAGCATCAAGACACCTCCAAACTAAATTGACCCTCCTTTTTTTGGAACTATCTTACTTCCTGCTTTATAGGGTCTGGCAGCAAAAGGGCTTTTTGTTACTTTTTTGTTTTACCTTGGCCATTCCCTCTTGTAAAAATATATATATACATTTACAAATTGCTCTTCATTACTTTTCACGCATACACACTTCTTTCGCTCACATTCGTCACCTTCCCGCATTTGTTATATAATGTTCATTGTATTGTTCAATTATCGATATCCTATGAATCCAAGACTATTTGTAATACAGTGTTGCTTTTTGTTCATGGTTGCATCTGTGTAATACATTATTTTTTACATTATACATACTCTTCTTCCTTTTGTCAACTCAGTTCAAGTGTTCCAGTAAGCGACTTATACTACCTGTCTTTCCTTCAGATTGTGAATGACGATGACATTCTGCCGGGTGTGGAGGGCAAGATAATCGCCTGGGTGGAGGAAGACGTTGAGTGACTCACAACACGGCTAATATTACAGCTGAATCATTACTGTAACACAGCGGGGACAACTTTACCAGGCGTAGTAACGTGATGCATACTGAAACACACACACACACACACACACACATACAGACACAAACACATATACGCACACAGTCACACTCACTCACACACAGCCTGTGTGGTCTGATTGGGAACATCTCCGCCTACTGTTCAGCACGTCGTGAGTTCAAGCTCGCTTAGGGTGGATTCCGCTGACAGCACAGGTTGTTACTGGCCCCCTTGGGCAAAGGGATTGTGTGTGTGTTGTGTGTGAGGTTTTCCTTACCCATATTATCGGTCACTATGACATCCAAACTCGTTCCGGTAGGATAAAAGCTGGTGAATAAGAGTTCAGAGTGCGTGGTCAAGACCATGGGTGGATGAATTTCACAAACACAAACACAAACACACACACACACACACACACACACACACACACACACACACACACACACATACACACACACACATAGGAGCTTACCTGATACCAGTATCCCAGAATGGTCGATGAGTGCTTCATCTCTCAGCTGGATGAGATAATCAGACACTCCAAGATTCTCGCTGGGTGGTGGAATGGCAACATATCTCTCTCTCTCTCTCTCTCTCTCTCTCTCTCTCTCTCTCTCTCTCTCTCTCTCTCTCTCTCTCTCTCTCTCTCTCTCTCTCTCTCTCCCTCTCTCTCTCTCTCTCTCTCTCTCTCTCCCCCTCTCTCTCTCTTTCACACACACACACACACACCACACACACACACACACACACACACACACACACACACACACACACACACACACACACACACACACACACACTCAAGTATTCATCCCATTGATACAATCGTGATCGTTCATGGTCATATCCACGTGCAGAAAGATGAAGAGCATCTCCTCATACTCGATAAAAAGATGAAGAGGTTAACACAGAGAGGATTTTTTGTTTACACACCACTTTGCATACAGACACAGATGCAAGTGTAGTACACTCAGATGGCATTTTGAAAACGTCTGTTCGCCGTCATCATACTGGTGTCCGTGTAGGAGAAGTGGCAATATCAGCGTGGCTCGTTGATCTCTTCCCTCTCAAGGTCATTTACTTATTGAGTCCTCTGGGAATGTGGTATGACTACTTCAAACAATGGAACGCAGGAATCTGAAAGGGATATCTTACCCAGCATAGTAACCTTCTCTTCACCCCCCCTACTACTTACCTCCTATCCCATCTTCCACTCTCTATATATTTTCTATTTTATTGTTCTGTTCTGTTGGAGAAGGTGGACCTGGCAGGAAATAGTGCGCTGTAGGTCGCACAGTGTCCCTGACTCCTGTGTACCCCGTTACTTTAAGGTTATATAGCTGGAGGAAGAAAGTATTGACACTCCCCCTCCACCTTAGAAGATTGTGTTGAAAACCTCTGGGCTGAGCACCAAGACCAGACCAGGAAGACTGTCTGCTGGACAGCCAGATGTTATGTGCAGCCTGATGTTTATGATTGCATGCATATAATTTTAGATTAAATCTTATTTTTTCCTTGTTATTCCTTGATTCGTTAGTAATTTCAAACCTAGATATTTGTAAGACTCACCTGACTTCCTCGTCGAAGCCAAAGATCTAAGTTAATCTTTAATTAATTTTATTAATATAACAACAGCTGGTCACCCCAAAGATGACAAAATTCGATGTTCATTACCTGAAATATTTTGTAGAGGGGATGTGTACCGTGCAAGTGCAATGTCTCTTCTTCTATTTCATTGTTATTTGATTGTAGAAATTGATCACCTTCGCCAGGTTGATGTATTTGTTCATGAGTTATTTCGAAAGTGAATAACTTCTTTCATGACCGATTTACACGATTATTTTATTAACTAGAAAGTTAGTTTAAGCATGATCACTTGTAACTGTAAAGGCATGTCCAGTCGAGCAGGCGTGCCCGGCAGGCAGCGCAGTCGGCGGACAGATTCTGCCGGGCACACCCGTGAATGTTGTCCACACGGCAGAGACGATGAATAGGTGGGCGTGCACGGCAATGCCAGTAGATTGTAGAGTGCGATACGATAAACATGGTGCCCAGTACTACTGCGAAGAAGATATTGTGTAGCATAATTATTGCTGTGTGTATAAAGTTCCTAATGTGAACCGTGGTGTTACAACGAAGTGATAAGTAGGAGGCAAGCCTTCTATGGATCCCCAATGTTAACTTGTGTTTGGCAGCGTCGTAGCTCCTCAAGCCACCGGGCACCGCCTGCTGATTTCGCTTAACGGGAGATCGGGAATTTCGATGGTTTGACCGTCAAGTGTGCCCGATGACTGGTATTAGACTGTGGGTATGCCCGCCGATCAGGCCCGCTCGTCTGGACATGCCTTTAGACTGCATATGTCGATATGAGAACTACATGACCATTAGAATGTAAGAATACTAAAGACTGTATAAATATCAAAGTTACAACTAATAAACTGCAAGAAAACATTTTTTTACTCATTATATTCGTCTGTATTGAACATAAATACACAAGAAAGAAAGGTTTGTAACATGTACATACTTGCGGACAAAGCTGGGCACTAAATACATTGAATGTATTTAAATACTAAATACTAAATACATGGGAGAAATGTATTTAAATACTAAATACATTTTACGCATGTATTTAAATACTAAATACTAAATACATCAATTGTATTTAAATACATTTTAAATACACACAACTTTTAACATGTCCGAAAAAAATGGATTTCCTTAGGATTTCCTTAGATTTTGGGTTTCCTTAGAAATTTCCTTCTCATGTCAAAATTTCCTTCATATCAGGAAATTTCCTTGCAAGTGGAAACCCTGGTTCACTGTAACATCAGGGTTGCCAGATAGTTGGGCGGGTTTATGGCCAAATTAACTAAAAAAAAGTATTTACATTTTTATATTATAAGTATTTAAATACAATGTATTTAAATACTCATAAATGTATTTAAGTACTGTATTTAAATACATGACAACCAATGTATTTATAAATACATTTCTAAATACACAAATGTATTTAAATACAAATGTATTTAAATACTGCCCAGCTCTGATTGCGGAACTTTTTTTTTTTTTTTTTTTTTTTTTTTTTTTTTTTTTTTTTTTTTTTTTACATTTGTGCCTATAGCCAGTGGTGACCCAGAGCTCGGATGGTAGGCTCTGGAGGTTCACTTGAGGGCTCTGATGGCTGGTCCTCGCCCGTGGTGGCGCAGGCAGGATTTTTATAGTGACGCCTGTGATTAGAGGCTCATGCCGCCCCCCTGTGTCCTCCGATGCACTCGCAATCGAAAGTAGAGTTGATGGGCAGGGCATGTGGGTGTTCTTAAGCCACTCGACGGTGCAGAAAGGTTTTGGTTTTCTTCGGGGATCGAACTCGGGTCACAGAGAACGCCAGTCGGAGACGCTAACCATTCAGCTACCACCTCCCCCGTGGATGGGGAAGCATGCGAATTGGAAACTGAACATTGGAAACATGGAACTGCATGTCATTGGGTAAAACAGGGCCTATAGACACCTCTTACAGGCTTCGCATCTGGTTAACACTGGGCCTAGACATCTTTTACAGGCTTCAAGTTTAACAAGTTGTCGTTATGATACGTAATAATCGATCTTGTCACAATGCATCTCCGTCTCTTCAGGATCATTCACATAAATGCCTTCAATCTCTTATCAAGCAGCACCTCTGCAGAAAGACATCGTAAATCATGTTTTGCAGTAAACTGCATCTTATCTAGAACACATCAATGTCTTACACCTCAATGGTACATTTTGGTCTCAATCCACAATAGCATTCAACCTTTTCGATGCAGTCATTGCCAGAGCTAGGCACTAAATACATTGAATGTATTTATATATTTAATACTAAATACATGGGAGAAATGTATCTAAATACCAAATACTAAATACATTTTACGAATGAATTTCAATACTAAATACATCAATTGTATTTAAATACATTTGTAAATACATTTTAAATACACACAAATTTTAACATGTATTTTCATGATTAACCATATAAAATGCTGATATATAAATGATCGGTGTTTATCAGACTGTCTAACGGTGTTTATCAGACAGCAGGACAGGAACTGAACTTGTCATTAGGCTAGCTCTACCCCGCTGTCCCGCGGCTCCCACCAGCACTTTTCCCAAGTGCATACGTGTTTGGTGCGGCCAAAGGTGAGTTGCCAGGTAGTGAAATAGTGTTCGTTCATATCTGTCATTAATTAACCAAACCTAAACATAAACTTAATCTAACCTAACCAAACCTAAACGTAACCTAACTTAGCTATTATCATATAAAAATAAGTGATATATTTTTGGTTTCCGTTTGGTTTGTATCCAAAACCTTTTTCTAAAAGTTTTACCTAATGCAAAAGTTAAAGAAAGCTAAGAACCCTTCACCATATAAGAAAAAGTTTTTTCTATGCAAGACTATTTTGAAAGTGTGTAATTTGTCTTCCGTATGGCTAAAAATAGCATTTTATATTTTTAATTGTTTACTTGATGACAGTGAATAAGGCTGTGCATGTGTAGGTTAGTTAATTACATATATATGTAAGGTAGATAAGTGATATGCATGTGTGCAGGACAATTAATGACGGATATGAACGAACACTAGAAAATAGCATTATTTCACTACCTGGCAACTCACACACGGCTGCAGCAAACGCGTATGCACTTGGGTAAAGTGCCTCCCGCCAGCCCGTCGCCACCCACCTTTGCTCCACCTCCCTCCTCCCCAGTCTCCATTATCCTTGCTGCGGTACATACTGTAGATATGAATATGATAAGAAATTAGCACCGATCATATGTTCCTTTGACATTTTGTCAAAGGCAAATAAAATGTGTATTTTCAGCTCACCTGGCTATTTAACTTAATCTACATATCTCTAGAAATGTCCATTAAAAACTGGAGTTCCTTAGGATTTCCTTAGATTTTGCGTTTCATTAGAAATTTCTTTCTCAGGCCTAAATTTCCTTAAAATAAGGAAATTTCCTTGAAATTGGAAACACTGGATCACTGTAACATCAGGGTTGCCAGATAGTTGGGCGGGCTTATGGCCAAATTTACTGATAAAAAAGTATTTACATTTTTATATTTTGAGTATTTAAATACAATGTATTTAAATACTCATTAAAGTATTTAAATACTCATTAAAGTATTTAAATACTGTACATAAATACGTGAAAACAAATGTATTTATACATACAGTTCTAAATACACAAATGTATTTAAATACGTATTTAAATAGAAATGTAGTATTTAAATACTGCCCAGCTCTGGTCATTGCATTATGCTTGAATTTCTAAAGCCCTTTTATGCTGAAATTGAGCTGTTTCTTCCCTTGTATACATTTATTCATTTACATGTTACTCAAAATTAGAATTGTCACAATGTTTGAGAGAGAGAGAGAGAGAGAGAGAGAGAGAGAGAGAGAGAGAGAGAGAGAGAGAGAGAGAGAGAGAGAGAGATCAGATGAAAACGTTTATTGTGAATAATGTACACATTATACATAATACATATATAATTAAGGGTACAAAATAGACAAAGGGCGCACCCCCCCATGCAGGTTGCATGGGAAGGATTGCCATGATTAATGAAGTTAGATAGTAACATTGTTAATTACATTTAGATATGCATATACAAAAGGCTATGTTATGTTACATATATATTTATTTATTTATTTATTAAGTCTTTAATGAGGCATTGGCAAAGTTTGGGTGACTGTTTTTGACTTGGATAAGATTACATGGTTGTAGATAATAGTGCAGCAGCCCAGCATAGGAGGCATTGGCACAGCTGCCTCTAAAAAAGAGAATTTCTTGACATTCCATTACATAATGGCGGAGTGTGTGCTTCTTTTCTGTTTTACACAGGTTACATTTTTTCATATTGATGTTGTCACTGCCAGATACCTCCCACAAGTCCCACATGTACTTATACCCTAGCCTTAGCCTACTATAACACACCTGCTGGCGCCTAGTAATTAGTCCATTTTGTATGTAGTGGGGTTGACACCCTTTTGTTAAGTCCATATATGTAGTGAGAGAAACAGACTGACCGAGCATGCTGTCAATATGTCTCTTATTGTACGTTTCCATTTTCGCACACATTTCTGTTTTTAGACGGCCAAGGGACAGAGGGAGCGGAAACCCAACACCATCCTTAGACGTAGCACTGTTGGCGAGTTCATCTGCACGCTCGTTACCCGCTATCCCACAGTGTGATAGGGACCATATAAAGTTCACAGCTCTGTCCTGACACGTTATCTTATACACAAGTTTAATAATTCTGTTCACGAGGACGGTGTGAAGAAGGTTCCTGGATGCTATCGACTGTAGGGCAGTCGTGCTGTCAGAGGCAATGATGACGTCTCCGGCCTCTCGCTTGACTGCTGCCAGAGCCGCTGCTATCCCGAGAAGCTCCGTTTGGGTCGAGGAGCAGCCATCAGACATTCGGATGCTTAGCGCCCGGTGTTCACCCCGGCTTTCTCCTTTGTAGTACACGACCCCGGCGCCCGCACGCCCGTCCTCATGCAACGACCCGTCGGTGTACAGGATATTGGGACACTCAGGGAGGGCATTCAATCTACTAAAGAAGTCCTGCCTCATCAGCTCACATGGTACATTACACTTCTTAACCTTGATGGTAGAATAGGACACATTGAAAACTGGCAGTTCCCAGGGGGGGAGATCAACTGGTTTGTGCTCCCTATCATCCATGTATTTATCAAAATTAAATGAACTGAGCAATTTCCTGACTGATGAGAGCCAAACATTACACTTTTCTTTCCACTTAGGATTGAAAAGAGCCTCATATAACTGACCATCATCATTAATATTTAGTGATCTCATAATTTGGAGGGCTGCCATTTGCTGTACTCTATGTGTGAGAGGTGGTAATCCTATCTCGTGTCTTGCACTATCCTGCTGTGTTGACCTTGGGCACCCTAAAATTATCCTAATTGCTGTATTTTGAATGACTTCAAGTGCTTTAGATTTTCCTTTATTAAGACGTGTTAGGGTGCTAGAGTTGTAGTCTATAACTGATCTGATTAAGGAAACATATAGCCTCTTAAGGACGGGGACAGACGACCCCACGTCTCCCCATGCAACCTTCCTTAGCAACGCTAGTCGAGGCTGACAGATGTGCTTCAGTCTGGTGACTTCGTTGTGTCTTGTGTTGCAATGCCCAACAAGTACACCCATATACTTGTAGGTGGAGACTTCTTCTAGAATTTTCCCTTGTATTTTTAAGGAAGCTTTATCCCGATGCCGTTTATACAGCACCTTGCTTTTCTCTGGTGATATGATGAGGCCGATGGAGTTGCACAATCTCCCCAGTGTTCGCAACGCGTTTTTTATGTGTGTTTGTGAGTCAGCTTGTAGCACTATGTCATCAGCATAAATAGTAATAACAACCCCATCAAATTTGAAAGAAGCAATGATATTCATAAGTGCGTTGAAGAGCATTGGCTAGAGAACACCCCCCCTGTGGTGTTCCTAATTCCATGTGTTCCCACTTGGAGTAAGCCCCCTCAAAGTAGGCTCGACTGTGTCTGTCTGTTAGGTAGTCTTGTACTATTCTGATGATGGTCCCCGAGGTTATATTAGATAGTTGGGATAAGATGACACTGGGGTTAGCTCTATCAAAGGCTCCCTTCAAATCAATAAAAACATTAAATCGTTTCCTTATGCCAGCAAGGACTCTATGAATGCAATTTTGTGTGCTCCTACCAGGAATGAATCCATACAAATTACTGGAGAGCTGGGGTTTGATACTATATAGTAGACGATTAAGGACTATTCTTTCAAAGCATTTGCACAGACAAGAGGTGAGAGATATTGGTCTGAAGGACCCTGGGTTTCCTGGTTTGGGAATAGGGACAATAATAGCTTTTTTCCAGGGTGTTGGTAGGCGTCCCCCGCTCCATATCATGTTGTAGAGTCGCAGAACAGGATTGCCATCAATCGTCGTAAGGAAGCGAATACCATCGTAGGTGACACCATCCATGCCGGGTGCACTAGAGCTTGCCTTTTCCAGGCTCCTGACGAGCTCCTCTTCGGTGATGGGCATGTTATCGGAGACATTAGGGTCGAGTAAAGCTGCTTCAATCTTCCCAATACGATTCCTGGCGTTGGTGGCAAGAGCACTTCGCACCTGCAGGGGCAGACAGTCATAGCTGGAGGCGTCCGCCCACTCCTGCATGAGTTCGTTGCTCTTCTTTGTTGGGTCAGGGTGGAGGGGCGATGGTGCTTTCTTCCCTTATACGATTTTGATCTTCCTTGACACTTCAGCAAGTGGCGTTCTGTGATCCATGGATTGTAGAAAGGACGTCCACTATTTTTCTCTTGCTTTCTTTTTGACATCTTGCACTTGATGCCCCATCCTCTTGAGTATCGTCAGGTTATTATGAGTGGGGTTGTTTTGCCATTGATGCTTAATTTTCTTGTATTGTCTGTCAATCCGCTGAACGGCTTCATCACTGTTATACCATCTCTTCATTTCACTCATTGTGTTCCTCTTTCCATGCCTGACTGTCATATTAATTTTACTCTCCAGTTGGTGTATTATGTCTGTATTGAACTCTTCTGTCGATGAGGCGGTGTAATGTTTATACCAATTATTCATTTGTTCCCTAATGCGTTGCTCATGTTTCTTCGGAACACACAGTCTCTTTCTGGACATACTGTGTCTCCTTACTGTATCAGGGAGAAGGATCTCTCCATACACACCAAAGTGGTCGGATGTCAACATGTCAACCACCTCACAGTGATGACTCAGTGCAGGGTCATTGATCAGACAGATATAATCAAGCTTGTTCCCCTGTAAATGTGTTGGCTCAGGTCCATTGAGAATATTCAGAACATCTTGGTTGTTTTCCATGAAAGAGACAAGCTTTTCCCATTATTGTTGGAGCGCCCAGAGGCATTATCTCCCAGCTTATAATGGTAGGCATTCAGATCACCCATCAAAAGGCTTGGGTAACCATCAGCGAGTTCATATAACTGGCTGAAGTCAAGCATGTTATCCGTTACGTAAACATTTATGATTTTAATAAGGATTTTCCCATTTGTATCATATATATTGATTGCTTGTGCTTGACTGTTATCACCCACAAAGGCGTGTTCAATACAGTCAGCTGGGATGTTATTCCTGACATACAGAGCCAGACCTCTGTAGCGACGATGTGCGGCGGGACTCTGTATGCTGTCCACTGTGAAGAGCTGAAACCCTCTGATCTGTATATTATCTGTGGGATCATGGCGTGTTTCATGTAGACACATTATGTCAAGGTCATTTTGAAGGGAGAACTGTATCTTATGTAAATTAATGATGTGCTAACTATTAATGATATTTTGTTTGGTTGTGTGATTCGAGTCACCAACACTGCTTCATGTACGGAGCAGGAGCTGAGGTGGGCGGGGCGAATGAGAGGCCAGGCAGTTCACCCCGAGCACGCCACCAGTCCTGTTCTCCTGTTCACCTGTGTTCTGCTTTAGAAGTAAACTCATTGAACTTGTCAAGATCTTTTACTTCACCTACAAGCTATCGAGACACCATGTCGGAGAACGTGCAGAGCTACTTTGATCTACGACTGATCCCCGAATACGACGGCTCAGACAAGCAATCAGTGGTCGAGTGGCTGGAAAAGCTTGAACTCGTCTGCAAGATAAGAGGAGTTGATGACGTGGCAAGTGTCATTCCTCTACGTCTTACTGGAGGTGCATTTGCAGTCAACTTGCAGCTGCCTGAAGAGGACAAGAAGAAGCTTAACAAGGTGAAGGAGGCACTTGTGGCAGCGTTCGCAGTCGACCCGTTCATGGCCTACGAGCAGTTTGCTGGCAGGAAGCTACGCAATGGTGAATCTCCCGACGTGTTCCTGGCAGAGCTACGACGACTGGCATCTTTGTTTGGTGGCTTGACTGACAAAGGACTCGCTTGTGCTTTCGTGGCTGGGCTCCCGGAGAACGTCCGTCAACTACTCAGGGCGGGATCACGCATGGAATCACTCGACTTGGGTCAGATCCTGACACGGGCAAGGGCAGTTATCAAGGACGACTACACCCCTGGTCCTGTGGACGCGTGCTTAGGAGCCAGTGAGTCGGGAGTCGGGTGGCAGCAGAGAGCGTTTACGAGTCAACGCTGCTACGAGTGTAATGGACCGAATCACTTCGCCCGAGACTGTTTGCTGCGCCGTCGTGGTTCTACCGCAGACAGCAGGGACCGGCGAAGGGCTGGGCGAGGAGTGCCCCGTGGTCACGTTACACCCACTGGTCCGGGAAACGAGCAAGGAGGGGAGGTGGCAGCGTCAACTTCCTCTCTCGTCAGCCAATAAAAGAGGCGCTACCAACTGCAGACATGTGGGCGAATGGTGTTCTGACGACAGCGTTGGTGGACACTGGAAGTTCACGATGGCGTGGACCCAGTCGTCATCGGGGCGGGTATTCGGAGGATGCTGGAAGCCGTGGCGAAGGTGGGCCGCAAGAGTGGAGTTGGGGCGGGTCTTGAGGTACCTAGCCATAGCTAGTGCTGCTCTAGCGTAGATGCAGTGTTTGATGGTGGGGAGTCCGCATTCTGCGAGCATGGTGACGATGCGTGTCCAACGAGGAGCATTCAGGATGGCCCGCATTGCATCATTCTGAGCCACCTCTAGGGACTGAAAGAGTGCATCCGAGAGGCCAGGAAGGCAGGGGGCACAGTAATCGATAAGAGAACGAATGGCGGCTATGTAAAAGAGGCGGGTGATGTTGCAGGGCGCACCGTTGCAGCCGCGGGAGAGAAAAAGAAGAGCCTTGGTGCGTGCTTTGACACGTTCTCGAACATAGCGGACATGTGTTGTGAAGGACAGTTTCGAGTCGAGCCAAATGCCAAGGTATTGATGTGTGGGGGCGTACTGTAGGACAGTGAGACCGAGCTGGAGTGGCTGAGGAGGTGGAGGTTGGCCAAAGGTCATATAGCGAGATTTGTCCGGGTTGAGTTTGAGCCCCAGAGAGGTGCAGCGTTGTTGGAGGCAGTCTAAGGCTGCTGTTATCTGTTGAGGTTGGCACCGTCCAGGAAAAACGAGGGCCAAGTCGTCAGCATAGCAGAGAAGCTGAACTCCTCTCTCATAGTTAGTGGTGAACAGCCCTTCCATGAGGATGTTGAATAGGAAAGGGCTAAGACAGCTGCCTTGAGGAGTGCCTAGGCTGTGGGGGCGAGGTGTTGAGAGCCTTCCTTGAAAGCGCACCCGGGCTGAGCGATCTGTGAGGAAGTCAGAGAGCCATTGAAGAAGGCAGCCGCGCACTCCCTTGATGGCGAGATGTTCCAGGATGACAGAGGGATTTGCTAGTTCAAAGGCCTTCTCGAGGTCTAAAAATATAACAAGGCCTGACCGGGAACGCAGGGCACCAAGAAGGGACATCAGGCAGGTAGTTGTACTCCTGTTCGCCTGGTAAGCAAAAAGGGAGGGGTGGAGCTCGCCAATCTGCCACTTCAGACGCACCAGAACCAGGCGCTCCAGGATCTTAGAGGGGCAGCTGAGTAGAGAAATCGGTCTCATGGCTCCAGGGTCTTTGGGCTTGGGGATTGGCTGGATGGTGGCAGTTTTCCAGGAAGCAGGCAACGTTCCAGTAGCAAAGGAGAGGTTGAAGAGTGCAAGGAGGGCAGTCTTGCCCTTGAGGCCGAGGTGATAGAGCATAGAGTAGGTGACTTGGTCGGATCCGGGAGCGGTGTCTGGCCGGTTATGCAAGGCCGCAGTCAACTCATCTGTGGTGAATGGCGCATCAGACTCCACTTCTTCTGCGCAGGCAGCGTGAATGGTGGCAGTGCGGGAACCAGCAAGAACTTGTTGCATATGCCGGGTCTCAGAAGGAAGAGTGGCTGGGGAAGTGCGGGCAGCGAAAAGTTCGGCCAGTCTTTCGGCTTCCTCAGTTGGAGCAGGATGAGTGGGCAGCGGAGGAGGACCAGAGGAGTACATGGCCCGAACGCGTCTCCACATACATCCGAAGGGTGTGTGGGAAGAGATACCCTGGCACCAGTGGAGGAGAGCATGGCTGCGGAGGCGGGTCTTGACTGCCTGTGCATGGCGAACAACGCTTTGGAGGTAGCTGCGGGTGGAAGGGGAAGGGTGGCGACGGAACTGTTTGCGAGCGGCATTAACACGGTGGTTGAGTTCCTTAAGCCTAGGACAGTAGATCCAACGGTCCTTATAGAGGCGGGCATGGGGTTTGCTGACAGGAATGGAAAGGTGGGCTGCTTGAAGGATGATAGCAGAGAGCCTGTCTGCTTGAGCGTCAAGAGGTAGGGTGTGGAGCTCGTTGGTAAATAGATCCTCAGATGAGCTCAGAACACGCCATTGCTGATGCTGCACGAGCGCTTGGAGTGGCTGACTTGGTCCGTTGTGATCCGGATCTGGCCGTCCCAGACCATTTTCCGCCGCCTCCTTGGGCCCCCAAGACCTTCCAGGTCATTCTCCCGTCTCGCACTCACCCAAAACAACAACTACCTGCCCTTCTCCGCCAGGAGAGTCTAGCCACAATCGGCCCTCTTTCTACTGCCGCCACCCGTCTCTACTTCACTGATGGTTCTGCTGGTGAAAATAGCAAGTCTGGTTCCGCCTTTGTCAGTGGTGCTCTCCAGCGATCACTTCGTCTCCCTGACAATTCTTCTGCATTCCAAGCGGAACTTGTGGCGCTGCTATCTGCCCTTTACCATGCTTGTGAGTCACCCGTTCCTGAAATTCACCTTTTCACTGACTCACTCTCTGCTCTTCACTCCCTTAATACTACCACCTTTAAAGACAATGTCCAACTCCTGTCTTCCACCCACCATCATCTCCTGACATTGTATCGCCTAAACTCAGATGTTTTCCTTCATTGGGTGCCAAGCCATGTCGGTGTATCTGGTAACGAACGAGCAGACGAGGCAGCACGCAGAGCCAGCACAGCGCCGGAAGTTACCTTTCCCCTCCTCCCCAGCTACGCCCAGATAAAGTCTTCTGTCAACCGAGCTGCTCTTCAGGCCTCCCAACTTCTTCTCAACGACGCTATGGAGCATGGCTCTCGTTCTGCCACATGGTACATCACAGCCACCAGACAAACGCCTCACCTCCACCTTTCCCGGTTCACTCCACCTGTAGTACGACAGCTGGTCCGACTAAGGCTCGGCTTCCATTGCTCCACCCAAATACTTGGTGACGACCCTGCCCCCTGTCCTCACTGTTTCGCAGAGCCACAAAATCCCCTTGAGCACTACCTGCTCCACTGCCCAGCATCCCACTCAATTCGCCATCTGATCCCTGCCTCCCCAGAGCCGGATTATGTACGGGCTGCACGTGTCGTTGCCTCCTCACCTTTACCTACGCTCGCTGCCCTTGTTTCCTCCTACCCTCCCCCCTGTTAACATTATTTATAAATACTGAACACTCTGACGGGCTTTATATTTAGCCCGTGCTTCTCTCTTCAGAGAAAGCAATAGGAAAAAAAAAAAAAAAAAAAAAAAAAAAGTTCACGATGCATTGCCCATGTATCATGTTGCAGTTCATGGAAGCAAGAGGTCGTCAGCGTCCTTACAGTGAGTGGTAAGGAGCACTTCTGCAAGGGCACAGGGATCGTGCGTCTTCATCTAAGGAACGGAGCATCTGCCGACGTGGATGTGCTTGTGGTCGATTCTACTCTTCTTGGATTCCCGTTCATCCTTGGCATGAATGGCATACTGGCACTGGGCGGGGCCACCGTGAGCGTGGAGCGACTTGTGCGATTCGGGAAGGAGGATACAGCCGTCTGCGCAGCCGCCGCCACAGTGATTGGTGTTGACGAACAGGATTTCAGTGCGACTTATGATGCCGCAACAAACTCGTGGACGGCCATGTGGAAATGGTCGCAGGGCGTTGAGCCTGGTGTCCTTCAGAACCAAATAGAGGAGTATTCGGTGCCCCGTGAAGCTAGACTAGTGTATGAAAAGGAATTCGAAAAGTGGATCGCTGATGGTTGTCTAGTGTTATATGAAAAGGATGTACATGGGCCAGTTAAAGGACTGATACCCTTGAAGGCAGTGATCCAGCGTAACAAAGGAAAAGTTCGGCCAGTGCTGGATTTTAGAGAACTTAATATCAACGTCGACGCTTTCACGGCCGACGCTGATGTGTGTGCAGACAAGCTGAGAGAGTGGCGTAAACAAGGTGTTAATGTGTCAGTGATTGACTTGGAAAAAGCGTACTTGCAAATTTGAATATACCACTATGTATGGCCTTACCAATCAGTGGTGTTCAAGGGGCGCAGGTATTGCTTGACCTGCTTAGGCTTTGGTCTAAACGTTGCACCGTTAATAATGAAAGCAATTCTGAAGTGTGTGCTGTCACAGGACTCTGTTGTCAAGGAACTTCGGCCTACATTGACGATATATTAGTTAATGAGGACGTAGTTACGACGAGCAGAGTAGAACAACGCCTCGCTCGTTACGGGTTGACAAGCAAGACTCCAGAACGTGTCACTGACGGTGCACGAGTGTTGGGCTTGAGAGTGTGGGGGGAGCGAGGCAGTCTGCACTGGAAGCGCGATAACAAGGTGGGGGAAGTGCCTAGTCGACTGACACGCCGGTCGGTGTTTTCTTACTGTGGCAGACTCCTCGGTCACTTCCCGGTCTGCAGTTGGTTGAGAGTTGCTGTTGCTTTCATTAAAAGGAAAATCAACCATCTCACATCGAGTTGGGATGAGGTGGTTATCGACGACCAGCTGAAAGCAATTATTGAGGAGACTGCCAATGAAGTCAGGAAAAACGATCCCGTTCGAGGAAGATGGGACGTAAAGGGAAGCAAAGCCAGAGTGTGGGTGGACGCCAGCTCCCTGGCCCTTGGAGTCGTGATCGAGGCTGAGGGCTGCATCATAGAAGACGCCAGCTGGCTCCGCAAGGATGACGCCTCTCACATCAATATGGCTGAGCTCGACGCGGTCGTAAAAGGGCTCAACCTCGCTCTAGCCTGGCAGACAAAGGAAGTGGAGTTACTGACTGATTCTTCAACAGTTTTTCGATGGATCTCAGACAGTCTCTCAGGGAAGAGCAGACTGAGGACGAGAGCAGCAAGCGAGATGCTCAATCGACGGCGAATCGGTCTGGTGACGTCTCTAGTTGAAGAGTGCGGGTTGCAGGTGCAAGTGTCTCTAGTACCATCAGAAAGCAACAAGGCAGACGCACTTACTCGCGTGCCACAGCGGTGGCTGAAGACCACTGCCACTCCTGCAGCCGTGTGTATGGCCATGGACGACGCGAGCATCGAGGACTTAGTTAAAAGAGTGCACGACACTATGGGGCACCCTGGCGTATGGCGCACGCTTTAATTCGTGAAGCGCGTCAACTCTGCTGTCACCAGGCGGGAGGTACATTCAGTTGTTACAAACTGTCAAGAGTGTCAATCCATTGACCCGGCACCTGTGAAGTGGAGAAAAGGAAGCCTGGGCGTAGATGAAACTTGGAAGAGAGTCGGGATGGACGTAACACATTACGGCGGCAGGAGTTACTTATCTCTCATATACTGTGGGCCGTCACGGTTTGCGCTCTGGCGCCCCTTGCGACTTCAAACAAGTGCGAGCATCATTCAACAGCTAGAGGCAGTTTTCTTTGAGCGAGGAGCTCCAGAAGAACTGCTCACGGATAACGACACTGCTTTCCGTGGCAAGATTTTCTCTGCATTCGCCAGGGAGTGGGGCGTGCATATGCGTTTCAGGTGTGCACATGTACCGTCAGGCAACGGTGTAGTCGAGAGGTGTCACCGCAGCATCAAGGTCATCGCCGCGAGGAAAGGCTGCTCAGTCGCAGAGGCAGTGTACCTGTACAACCTGATGCCGAAGGACGACTGCACGACATCGACTGCTCCAGCTAACATGCTGTATAGGTACACCGTCAGAATCCGAGGAGAAGATTGTAATGAGACTACAGAGGAAGTAAACAACATCTACCGAGTTGGAGAGGAAGTTTGGGTCCGGCCACACGACGCACGCTGCGATAGACGATATGGAAGAGGAGTTGTCACAAGAGAGTTGTCTGACCAAGCAGTCGAGATCAACGGCGTCCCTTGTCACGTTCGGGACCTACTTCATCGTTCACTCTATCTAGCGTCACACGAGGGAAGCGACGTGACGGATGAGGAGTGTGATGAACTCTATATTCGTCTACCCACGCAGGATCCGGCAGGAGACGAGGCCGACCCCGACAGCGGGGATGTGCCGCCCCGTGAACAGCTGAGGCGCTCCACAAGAGAGAGAAAACCTAGGGTATGCACTTATTGTGATTAGATATCAGGGGGGAGTGTATCTTATGTAAATTAATGATGTGCTAACTATTAATGGGATTTTGTTTGGTTGTGTGATTCGAGTCACCGACACTGCTTCATGTACGGAGCAGGAGCTGAGGCGAATGAGAGGCCAGGCAGTTCACCCCGAGCACGCCACCAGTCCTGTCCTCCTGTTCACCTGTGTTCTGCTTTAGAAGTAAACCCATTGAACTTGTCAAGATCTTTTACTTCACCTACAAGAACTGTTGTACTTCAATGAGTCTGTTTCTAAGCCCGTTGATATTCCAGGTTAGAATCTTTAGCGGCCTGTTGTTCATTGTGCGTCTACATTATTGTTGATAAAAGTCATTCCTGTTGTTGTGTCTTCTCTAAGTTTAGTTATCAAGTCAATGATATCCGCAATTAGGATGTTGTAAGGACGCGATACGTCCGGTGGTGTTTTCTTGAGTACAGCCCGGATATCTTTGATATGGAGGTCACGCGGCCATACCGTATTGCTCATAACCATAGACCACTGTATACCTGGACTGTTCACGCGACAATGTTTTGCATTGCGGGGCTGCATTGGGGCCTGCGGGGCGCCCGACAAAGAGATATAGTGGTCTATGGACTATCATATAGACTGGTTTATCAGTATATATGGTATACTGTAATCTTCGTAAATGTTTGTTCTATAATATTATCAAATAAAAAACAGTAAAACACGCTAAAGAAATGCCATTACCAGACTATGAAGAAATATGCATGAACTTAATATTCACTTAACTCTTCGCCATTTAAAACTTTGCGAGTCACCTTTTATCATGAAGGGTATCAATAGAAGCGCAATTTTATTAGCTTTCCATTGATGTATTTCGTTATCTGATAAATTAATTAGAACCATGCATAAATTAGCGTTAAATAAATAAATAAAATCATCAATCGGGTAATTTTCCCAATTGATGATGTTATTTATTTACTTATATATTTCGTTTTCTGATAAATGAATTAGTACCATGTATAAATTAGCGTTGACTAAATAAATAACCTCATCGATCGGGAAAATTACCCGATCGATGATTTTATTTATTTAGTTAACGCTAATTTATGCATGGTTCTAATTCATTTATCAGATAACGAAATATAGCAATGAAAAGCTAATAAAATTGGGCTTCTATTGATGCCACAGTCCACTCCACAGCAGTCACAAGATTCTATTGAGGAGAAACTAATGCCACAGACCACTCCACAGCAGTCACAAGATTCTATTGAGGAGAAACTTGTTACCTCAGCCGAATTGGTTATGACATAGACCACTGTATACCTGGACTGCGCACGGAATATATCGGCCTGTCGCGCAAGGGCCTGAAGTCGGAGGGCCGCTCGGATTCATATATATATATATACGGATCATATAGACTGGTTTATCAGTATATATGATATACTGTAATCTTCGTAAATGTTTGTTCTATAATATTATCAAATAAAAAACAGTAAAACACGCTAAAGAAATGCTGTTACGAGACTATGAAGAAATATGCATGAACTTAATATTCACTTCAACTCTTCGCCATTTAAAACTTTGCGAGTCAACTTTTATCATGGCATTGCTACAATACTGTCTTGGAGGGCATCAATACGTTCATTGACTTGCTGCAGTGCAGACGCAAGGGAGTCAATTTTAGCAGCCATCGTTTCAATCAGATTGTTGACGCTGGGCGACAACTGTTGGGATGGGGGGGTTGAAGTACGAGGTGGAAGCGGATTTGACAAGAGTGCTGGCGGTCGTGTTGGAGATAGTGGTGGTGGTGTAGGCGGGGCCGAGACTGCGGGCTTGTTTAACCACGAGGGGGGTGGGAAGTCCTGAGTAGCATCTGGAGCTTGGTGCTGGGCTTGGTGCTGGGCTTGGTGCTGGGCTTGGTGCTGGGCCTGGTGCTGGGCTTGAGGCTGGGCTTGGAGCTGGGCTTGGTGCTGGGCTTGGTGCCGGGCTTCGGGCTGGGCTTGGGGCTGGGCTTGGGGCTGGGGCTGGTGCTGGGCCTGGTGCTGGTGTTGGGGCTGGGCTTGGTGCTGGGCTTGGTGCTGGGCCTGGTGCTGGGCTTGGTGCTGGGTTTGGTGCTGGGCTTGGTGCTGGGCTTGGTGCTGGGCTTGGTGCTGGGCTTGAGGCTGGTGCTGGGCTTGGTGCTGGGCTTGAGGCTGGTGTTGGGGCTGGGCTTGGTGCTGGGCTTGGTGCTGGGTTTGGTGCTGGGCCTGGTGCTGGGCTTGGTGCTGGGTTTGGTGCTGGGATTGGTGCTGGGCTTGGTGCTGGGCCTGGTGCTGGGCTTGGTGCTGGGTTTGGTGCTGGGCTTGGTGCTGGGCTTGGGGCTGGTGTTGGGGCTGGGCTTGGTGCTGGGCTTGGGGCTGGTCTTGGTGCTGGGATTGGTGCTGGACTTGGTGCTGGGCTTGGGGCCAGGCTTGGTGCCGGGCTTGGTGCCGGGCTTGGTGCTGGGCTTGGTGCTGGGTTTGGTGCTGGGCTTGGGGCTGGGCTTGGGGCTGGACTTGGGGCTGGACTTGGTGCTGGGCTTGGGGCTGGTCTTGGTGCTGGTCTTGGTGCTGGACTTTGTGCTGGGCTTGGGGCCAGGCTTTGTGTCGGGCTTGGTGCCGGACTTGGTGCTGGGCTTGGTGCTGGGCTTGGTGCTGGGGTTGGTGCTGGGCTTGGTGCTGGGCTTGGTGCTGGGTTACGGTGTGAGGGAGAGGTGGTCCCCCCCCTTGACAGAAGAGGTCAGGGAACCCCGGACACTTACTATAGGTCGCATGGTGCTCGCCCTGGCAGTTAGCACACTTGGGGACTACCGTCCCGCCAGCGATTAATTTTTCTTTACAGACAGTGGCCATATGACAGCCTGCACAGAAAAGACACCTGGGCGCCACCCTGCAATTTGCACTAGTGTGATTCGACACCGAGCATCTGCCACATAAGTTAGGTCTGGGAATATATTCTTCAATCTTGAGTGTTTTTTCCATCTGTGGTATTTCGAGGTTCTGTGGTATCTCACCACTGCACCATCTAACAAGCTCATTACCAGACCTACTTTTTATATTCCATGCCAGTCCCCGCAGGCACGGGTACCTTGTTGCTATCCAGTGTATTGGTGTGGATGTATGCAAACCCTTGATTATGATTTTTGTGGACTTCTTCGGGAGATAGAGCACCACATTACTGAATCCTTGTGTTGTCAGTTTCTGAGTTGATTCATCGGAAACACTGACAACCATTATTCCTAACTTTCCAAACCTTGCTTTTACTTTATAGCCAGCCTGCACGTTTGCGAGCCAGTTACACTTATCATCCTCTGAGAGATTGGCGTCGGGTGGGAAGTATAATATGGTACTACCAGACTTGCCTGAAGAAGCAGTGTCGCGGCGATGCTGGGGTCTAGGGGTACTGTTTACTGTTGCTTGGTGATGCGAGGGGCCAGCACCTGTAGTAGTATTGAGTCTAGTAGTGCTACCAGCCGTCATGCTATCACTAAGTCTCTTCCTTCTCTTCTTTCTTGTCTCGCACTCGGTGAAACCATCATTACTTGATTCAGAGTTGTTGTTATCCATTACATTTGATCCATCATCATGTGCACCGATTTCCTTATGGGAACCAATATGATTTACCATATTTCCAGATTCATAGTCGGTAGTAGGCAAGCCAGTGGGGACGTGAGGCACACCAGGAGGCACGCCGCCCCCCTCGCTCTGAGGCGCCGTGCTCATATCTCCGTCGTTCACTGCCTCATCCATTATGCAAGATAGAGGGCGTGGTGTGTAACGAGCACAAACTCATCCATCCCACACTAGTTACCACGCGTAGACCCCGCGACTCATGGCAGGCCAAGATGGGTGCGGGCCGTGGTGAGATGTCAGACAAGGAGGGAGGGCAACAGGGATGTGTAGGGGGCAGAGTAGCAGTTGTAGTACACTGTGTAGGGGTGTGAGGCAGCAGTGATGTGTAGGGGGCAGCAGGGATGTGCAGGGGGTAGCAGGGATGTGTAGGGGGGTGTAGGGGGCAGAGTAGCAGTTGTAGTACACTGTGGAGGTGGTGGGTGGAAATTGTTCAAGGACACCGTGAGGGGCTTAGGCCTGATACATGTAGGTCACAGTGGCACTCCCGCGCACACACCTTTCCAATCGCAACACCATAGTAATGTTAGCAGATTGGAGTACACACTGGATGGATGGAGCTCACTTAGTGTTTGCAGGAACGATCTCGTGTAGGTCTCACGGCCTCCCGCAGATTCTCCATTTTCTCTCTATTCTTATGTTTATGGAGGGATGGAGGAGGGTTGAGGGGTGAGGTCGCGGATAAGCAGACCGCTACACACACCGACACCAAGGGAGAGAGGAGGGTATGCGTCTATGGGGGAGGGCGGGAAGGGCGGGCGGGTGGAGAGAAATGTTCAAGGACACCGTGAGGGCCAGAGGCACTGCCCACACACACTGTCTTCCCGCCCACAACACCACAGTAATAATGTTAGCAGCTTGGTCACGGTCACAGGTCACGCACTTGTTTATCACACTATGTCGCACTGAGGTAACCTTACCTTGCACAATCGATGAGACAACTTAGATGTCTGCACAAAGTGTTGAATGCCCAGGAGAGCACAAAGAAATGGAGCACCGGTGACCGCGTCCTCCCTCTCTCCCTCTCTCACTCCGACCGCGAGAGAGAGAGAGAGAGAGAGAGAGAGAGAGAGAGAGAGAGAGAGAGAGAGAGAGAGAGAGAGAGAGAGAGAGAGAGAGAGAGAGAGAGAGAGAGAGAGAGATTCAGATTCAACACATACGGTACGACAGACAAGTAAGAGCAGATAGACAACTATTCTGTTCAAGAGAATAGGCGTGTTTCCGTGAGCAAGAGAGGGCAGGCTGGCTTGATTCAGCTTGCCGTTTTCTGTTCTGGCGTGTCATTTTTAGTTTAAACAAGCCGGCTTGCCAAGCTGGAGCAGGCCAGAGCAGGCCGAAGCAGGTGAGGGTCTGGCATCGCTTGCAATTGGCGCTCGGCTTGAAGTCGTGACGCCAGAGAAAAACAGAAAAACATAAACATGGCAGAGACTCTTTGTTGAATATCGTCGTAAAAAAGAATAGTAATTACAAATAACAGGACACAAGTAAACATTGTGACAATTCTCCTGAAATGCATGCCCTTTATATTTCTGCCCGTAATCATGGCAAATCTTTACTTCAACATACCAAAAACTCCTTCATTCATAGAAAATGTCAAAATCTTTCTGAATCGAATTCCTCACGTGACTTCTGGCATCTAGCTAATAACATCTCTAACGAGTTTTCTTCTTCATCTTTCCCTCCTATGCTTCACCTAGATGGCTCCACAGCTGTCTCATCTATTTCTAAAGCTGAACTCTTCACTCAAAAACCTTTGCTGAAAAGTCCACTCTGGTTGATGAAGGGTTTGTTCCTCCTTTTCCTCCACCCTCTGACTATATTATGCCTGTCATTAAGATCCTTCGTAATGATGTTTTCTTTGCCCTTTCTGGCCTAGATCCTCGGAAGGCTTACGGTCCTGACGGAGTCCCTCCTATTGTTCTAAAAAAGTATGCTTCTGTGCTTGCACCCTGCCTAGTCAAACGTTTCCGTCTTTGTCTATCTACTTCCACCTTTCCTTCTTGCTGGAAGTTTGCTCATATCCAACCTGTTCTTAAGAAGGGTGACCGTTCTAATCCTTCAAACTACCGCCCTATAGCTTTGACTTCCTGCCTTTCTAAAACTTTTGAATCTATACTTAATAAGAAGATTCTTAAACATCTATCTGCTCACAATCTTCTATCTGATCGTCAGTACGGTTTCCGTAAAGGGCGATCTACTGGCGATCTTCTAGCTTTCCTAACTGAATCTTGGCCATCCTCCTTTAGGGGTTTCGGTGAAACTGTTGCTGTTGCCCTTGACATATCAAAAGCTTTTGATACAGACTGGCACAAATCTTCAATTTCCAGACTACTCTCATTCGGTTTCTATCCTTCTCTCTGTACCTTCATCTTAAATTTCCTTTCAACCGTTCTATTGCAGCTAATGTAGACGGACATTGTTCTTCTCCTAAATCTATCAACAGTGGTGTTCCCCAGGGTTCTGTCTTATCACCTACCAGTGGCGGCTCGTGATAAAATAAAAGGGGGGACTGCAGCTTCACACAACAGTAGGATACATCAATTTTACCTATCTCAGGTATGAGTTGTAGTTGATGTTCACGGATTTCAGGGCATGGTAGTAGTGGTGGTGGTAGAAGGGATGGTGGGGGTAGTAGTGGTGGTGGTAGAAGGGATGGTGGGGGTGGTAGTGTTGGCAGTAGAGGGGATGGCTGAGGTGGTGATGGTAGAATTACAGTATTACTTGAAAATAAAGTCAGTACCGCTTGATTTTGCCGCCGCCCGCCGTCACTATGCACACCGTCTACACGCACTGGCTGGGGACGAAACTAAAAGCTGGGGGACGAGACTAAAAGCTGCACGGCTGCAGCTCTTGGCGTTCATAAGGGGCGCGGCGGCAGCACAGACATGAATCGTACAGCAAATATGAGAGTAACTTACATTTAGGTCTGGTTTTAATGAAAATTCACTTAGTAACGTATTGAAAATAACTTATAATGACTTTTTATTATGATATATTTGTTAGTAGTGTATCAATTCTGCTGTCTCTAAAGACATCATACACCTGGCAGTGAGTGTCTGGGGGTGCTGCAGCTCCGCAGCCCTATGCCACGAGCCGCCACTGTCACCTACTCTCTTTCTATTATTCATTAATGATCTTCTAAGTCTGACTCAAAGCCCTAACCACTCCTACGCTGATGATTCTACCCTGGATTTTTCAACGTCGTTTATTAGACGTCCAACTCAACAGGAACTAAGTGATTCACGGAGATGTGCCACCGAGCGCCTAACTTTTGATCTTTCTATAATTTCTGATTGGGGCAAAGCAAACCTTGTTTTGTTCAATGCCTCAAAACCCCAATTTCTTCACCTATCTACTCGACAAAACCCACCAGATAAATATCCCCTCTTCTTCAATGACACTCAACTATCTCCTTCTTCTACAATGAACATTCTTGGACTATCCTTTACTAAAAATCTGAACTGGAAATCTCACATCTCATCTCTTGCTAAAACAGCTTCTAAGAAGTTAAGTGACCTGTGGCGTCTGCGTCCTTTTTTTTCTCCCTCCCAGTTGCTTGCTCTGTACAGGGGCCTTATCCGCCAATGTATGGATTATGTCTCACATGTTTGGGGAGGATCTACTCATACAGCTCTCCTAAACAGGGTTGAATCAAAAGCTTTTCGTCTCATCAACTCCCCTCATCTGACTGACTGTCTTCAATCTTTAAATCACCGCCGCAATGTTGCTTCTCTTGCTATCTTCTACCGTTATTTTCATGCTCACTGCTCTTCTGAACTTGCTAACTGCATACCTCCCCCCTCCCGCGGCCTCGCTGCACAAGACTTTCTACTCATTCTTATCCCTAGTATGTCCATCTTCCTAATGCAAGAGTTAATCAGTATCTTTACTCTTTCATCTTTTTCACTGGTAAACTCTGGAACTCTCTTCCTGTTTCTATTTTTCCACCTTCCTACGACTTAAATCCTTTCAAGAGAAAAGTAACAAGACACCTCCCGAACTAAATTGGCCCACCCCTCTTTTTTTTTGTGTATTCTCTTACTGTCTTCTTTATAGGGACTGGCAACTAAGCGGGCTTTGTGTTACCTCCTTTTGTTGTGTCCTTGGCCAATCCTTTGTGATGTAAAAAAAAAAAAAAAAAAAAAAACCATCACAATGATGTACATTCAAAAGCACGGACTTACCTTAAGACCACGAAAAAGAATATACAATGTTAATGACATGAATGGAGAACTTCAAAACCTTCTTATTAACCTGACGCTAGTCCCTGTGACGTGTAGTAGTTTCTACAGAGTTTTGCTGATAATAAGGCACAAATTGGCATAAGTTGTACATTTAGAAGCACGTGCTTAATTTTCGGACCTTAATAATAGAGCTACAGTAGTATGATATGAGAGGAGAACGTCAAATCTGGTGAAATAATTTTCTCGAGTCCTGTACCCCTAACACCAGCCCGTGTAAGAACTTAAGAAAATAAGGAAGCTACAAGAGGATGTGAGACCTACACGTGGTAGTCCCTGTTACTTAACGCTACCTACATCCACCTTTCATCCCTATCCATGAAATTGTCTAAGCTCCTTTTAAAACTCCCTATTGACTCCGCACTAACTACCTGACGACTAAAGTCCATTCCAATAATTTACCACCCTATTTGTGAATCAGTTTCTCCCTATTTCTTTTGTAGATCTACGCTTTTCAAGTTTGAATCCGTTATCTCTTTTTCTACCCTGATTACTAGCCGTAAGAAATTATCCTACACCTCCTTTATTGTATCTCTTTAACCATTTAAAAATTTCTATCAAATCGACCCTTACTCTATGTGGATATGTAAATATTACAACAAACATACAGTCACACACACCACGTATAATACTGTTATGAATGTGGACTCAGTGTGAAAGTGGGCTATGTGGAGTATGTGGATCACAGTGGGTGCAGGGTGAGGGATTTCCCTGGAAGTGGAATGGGGGGGCAGTGGTGGAGTAAGTGAGGTGACAGTTTAGATGTATGTCTGAGTGTACAGTGTGTGTGCGTGTGTTTGTGTGTTTGAGCAACGGTCACTAGTGTGTGTGTGTACGTATGTGTGTCCGATGATGCTACCCGGGTGTCTACGTGCAGGGCTTCTGATTGGGGGAGAAGGCTTTGGCGGGAATATTGTGGGCGGAGCCTCGGCATCGCCTTGGGCGACGCCGGGCTCTGCAAGTAGGGCAGCTTTTGACTTGATTGGATTAACCGTCTTTTGACTTGATTGGACCTGTCGCAGAAGTTACCCCCCTCCCCTTCTTCCTGGCCTTCCCGCGTCCTCATCCCAGCCCACCACTAAGTGTCCACGTACTTAAGTAGCGAGTGTTGAGAGATAAGTGCCCGGCTTTAACCTCCTAGCCTATGTTGTGTTGTAATGTGACTTTTGGGTCAGTAAAGGAACAATGGATCAGTGAAGTGTTTATCTTTTTCCTTCCCCGCTGTGAGTCACCCACGCTCACGCCTTGGTACTGTATCGTACCCACGCCCTAGTGTGTAACATGGTTTAAGAGAACAAGGGGAAAGCCATTTCCGTTACAATACCATTCACATATATTTCCCATGCCTTTATATTCACGCCTTATGTTCACATGTTATGTTATGTAGCAACGCCAGCAACCCTGTACCTTCCCGCCAGGCATCATGTTGCCGCCAGACGAGAACTCAGTGTTGCCAACCATGGGGACTAGGATCTGTATAATCAGGATAACGCCATTCATAGCCCCTATTATAAACGGTACTGGGCGCCATCTTGCTACCATGGCCTCTCCGTTCACTCTAGACCCGCGGAAGTTCTCAAGGCATGACCCCGCAGTATATCATGTTATACATGTATAGTATTCACTTTAGCTAGACACGGGTAACACCAAACACTGAGTTCTCACACAAGTTTATTACGGCGGGAATATGTAGGTAAGTACAGCGGAGGGAGGCCACGAGGAGCAGAGAGAGGAGGAGTGATGTGTTGCCTCTGTGGTGGGTGGCAGGGAACTGAAGGAACCTGGTCTTGAAAGCCAAGAGCGAAGAGAGGTGCGGGAGGAATTTGGGTCACGAGCGAGTCAGGTCCAGCCGCCAGGTGTTGGCTTGACCTTTTAGGGGTAATTAGACAGGTGTACGGCCCCAACCTTGGGGTCACCACAGTACTCCCCTTTTTACAAAAAAAAAATATATATATATATACATATAATAATAAGAAGAAGAATACATGAATGACACAGCCGCTGTACTATTACAGTCGGAAGAACCGGGGGCGATGAATGACCCGCCCCGATCGCGTTGCGTAGTTTTCCGGAACGAGGCCATCAATCGACTCCCCAGCATCGCTGTCCTCTGAAGGCGAATCCACGGCCGCGGCTGTAAGGGTGCCGGGAAGGGGAGGAGGCGTGGTGTCGGAAGCCGTCAGATCTGCAGGAGGAGAAGCAACTTGTGGAGGGGGGGAAACGGAGGGGGAGGTGAGGATAAGGTGTTGGAGAGGAGGTGCTGGGTCAGGTGTAGGATGAGGACTGCGGTTGGGGGAAGGTGTGGTGAGCGGGGCAGGTGTAGGCTGAGGAGAGGGGATAGGGCTTGGTGGAGGATGGGCCAGAGGGGGAAGGGGTGGCGACGAGACCACCAAGACCTCAGCGCTGAGAAGTTGAAGAGGAAGGGAGGGGGAAACCCCCCGTAAGGGGGCAGGGGGGAGGACGGCAAACCGGGGGTGAGGGAGTGGTGGATGATCTGAAGGAGAAGGAATGGAAGGAAGGGGTTGCACATTTTGAGGGAGGGGGGGAGGAGGAGGTGACGGAAGGAGATGAGCCACCTTCACGCGGTCCCACGACGTCACATACGGGTGCCCACGAACGTCGAGGGTGACACGCTTTTCCGAGCGCGCCAGGACACGGAAGGGACCTTTATAGGGTGGGTCTAGGGGTCTCGTGTGAGCATCCGTCCGCAGGAACAGGTGTGTAGCCGGTTGCAGCTCCGGCGGGAGGTGAGTGGGACGCGTCGAGGGGTACGTGGGGGCGTGGGCCGTAGTGCAGCCATCGCCTGCCGAAGCGCCAGGAGGAAGGAGAGGCCGTTGCTGGCATCCGTCACTGGGGTGAACTGGCACGGCAGTCGCAGGTCTTCACCATACACAAACTCCGCCAGCGTGTGATGAATATCTTCCTTTTCTGTAGCTCTGAGTGTGAGGAGGATGATGGGAAGGGCGTCTACCCAGCTTGTTGGGTGTGGCTGGGCCCGTATGGCTTCCCTTAGGCGTCTGTGGAAACGCTCCACCATGCCGTTGGCTTGAGGGTGATACGTCGTAGTACGCTGACGGCGGGTTCCCAGGAAAGCCAGCAGGTCAGCCCAAGCATGGGACTCAAACTGCATTCCTTGATCCGTGATAAGAGTGACAGGCGCGCCGTACAGTGCTACCCAACCCGACAAGAAATGAGCAGCCGTGCACCGCGGTACTATAAGGCATGGGAATAGCGGCGCCCCAACGGGTCACTCTGTCCACACACGTCAGCAGGTAAAGGTGACCGCGGGAGGCCGGCAAGGGACCCACCAGGTCTACATGGACGGTGTGAAATCGTTGGGTGGGTGTGGGGAAGGTGTGGAGAGGGGCTCGTGTGTGTCGGTGAATCTTTGCCGTTTGACAGGTAAGACAAGCCCGCGTCCATTCCTTGATGTCACGTCTCATCCCAGGCCATACCGCTCGCCTGCTAATGATGCGATGGGTACCGAGGATACCGGGGTGGTTCAGGGAGTGGTAGTGATTGAACACTGACCTGCTGTGTTGACGAGTGATGAATGGGCGTGCGTGGCCACACGATACATCACACCAGAGTTTGGCCGCGGAGTCAGGGACGTCGTGCAGGACCAGGTGGAGCGCTGTGGGCCCCTCAATCAGGACTTGCAACTCAGGGTCTCCCTCCTGTGTCGCCGCCAGGGCCACGTAATCTAGCGGCGCGGGCATCGTGACCGCGGACATCATCCGGGGGGTTGTATCGCAGCGGGAGAGAGCGTCGGCTACGGTATTGTCTTGCCCTGGGATATGGCGGATGTCTGTGGTAAACTCTGATATATAGGCCAGCTATCTGGAGACCCGGGGGGTGAAACTTTCGCCAGATTGCACCATAGCGTGTGTTAATGGCTTATGATCTGTTAATACTTGAAACTCCCTGCCCTCCAGGAAGGGACGGAAGTGTCTCACGGCGTCATACACCGCCAACAGCTCCCTATCGAAGGCGCTGTAGAGGCGTTGGGAAGGCTCTAAACCCTTGGTGAAGAAAGCGATAGGGCGAAGCTCGTCCTCCACCTTCTGCTGTAGGACAGCGCCCACCGCTTCTGCTGAGGCATCAGTAGTGAGGCCGGTGGGGGCATTGGGGACTGGGTAGGCGAGGAGCGCCGTGGAACCGAGTCGTTGTTTGATGCTGTTGAACGCTCCCTCGGCTTCATCAGTCCACTGCAGGGGCTTCGGTGAGATTTGTTTTACCCCCTTCAGGAGGTCATGTAAGGGGCAGAGCCAAACGGCAGCTTGGGGAATGAAGCGGTAGTAATAATTAATCCCCCCCAGAAATTCCCTGAGCTTCCTGACCGTACGAGGCCGCGGGAAGTCCGCGATCGCTATAACCTTCTGAGGGAGGGAAGATAAGCCCGCTGACGTGACTCTGTGGCCCAAGAAGTCCAACGCCGGAGCACCCAACACACACTTCGCTGGGTGGATCCGTAAACCAAACTCCTGAAGGCGAGTGAGCAGCTGGCGCAGGTGGAGCTCGTGTTGTTGGTGCGACGATGAGGCGACAAGGATGTCGTCGATGTACACCACGACGAAGTCAAGTCCCCTGACTACTTTATCCATAAAGCGCTGGAAGGTCTGAGCCGCATTGCGTAGTCCGAAGTTCATGTAGGGGTACTCAAACAGACCGAAAGGCGTCGTCACTGCAGTCTTCAGCACGTCCTCTTCAGCCACGGGGATCTGGTGGAAAGCCCGTAGAAGGTCAATCTTCGAAAAGACTGACCGCCCGTGCAGCATGCTGTGAAAATCCAACACGTGTGGAATAGGGTAACGGTCCGGCCGGGTCATGGCGTTGAGCACTCTCTAGTCGCCGCACGCGCACCATTCGCCTTCTTGGGCCTGTGAGAGAGAGAGAGGAGAGAGAGAGAGGAGAGAGAGAGAGGAGAGAGAGAGAGAGAGAGAGAGAGAGAGAGAGAGAGAGAGAGAGGAGGAGAGAGAGAGAGATGAGAGAGAGAGAGAGAGGAGAAGAGAGAGAGGAGAGAGAGAGAGAGAGAGAGAGAGAGAGAGAGAGAGAGAGAGAGAGGAGAGAGAGAGGAGAGAGAAGAGAGAGGAGAGAGAGAGAGAGAGAGAGAGAGAAGAGGAGAGAGAGAGGAGAGAGAGAGAGAGAGAGAGAGAGAGAGAGAGAGAGAGAGAGAGAGAGAGAGGAGAGAGAGAGAGAGAAGAGAGAGAGAGGAGAGAGAGAGAGAGGAGAGAGAGGAGGAGAGAGAGGAGGGAGGGAGAGAGAGAGAAGAGAGAGAGAGAGAGAGAGAGAGAGAGAGAGAGAGAGAGAGGAGGAGAGAGAGGAGAGAGAGAGAGAGAGAGAGAGAGAGAGAGAGAGAGAGAGAGAGAGAGAGAGAGAGAGAGAGAGGGAGAGAAGAGAGGAGAGAGAGAGGAGAGAGAGAGAGAGGAGAGAGAGAGAGAGAGAGAGAGAGAGAGAGGAGGAGAGAGAGAGAAGAGAGGAGAGAGAGAGAGAGAGAGAGAGAAGAGAGAGAGAGGAGAGAGAGAGAGAGAGAGGAGAGGAGGAGAGGGGGAGAGAGAGAGAGAGAGAGAGAGAGAGAGAAAGAGGAGGAGAAAAGAGAGGAGAGAGAGAGAGAGAGGAGCCGCGGCGATTTATTTAGTTAATGCTAATTTCTGCATGGTACTACTGCATTTATCAGAAAACGAAATATATCAATGGAAAGCTAATAAAATTCTGCTTCTAATGTTATAGTCCATACTATAAGTTGTCCAACAAAGTTTTACATGACGACAAGTTTAAGTGAATGTTAAGTTCATGCATATTTCTTCAGAGTCTCATAATGACCTTTATTTAATGTGTTTTACTGTGTTTTATGTGATAATCTTATAGAACAAACATTTCCGAAGATAACAGTGTTAGTGGGGCGGTTTACCTAGGATATTCAAACCTATTGTGCATTTTTTGATAAAAGCACCAATTGTGGCACAGAGGTAGACCAATATATTATGAACAAATTTGGATGTGGAGCCATCGCCCAACTGCCCCCTGGCGGCCGTGGCGGCCGTGGCGGCCATTTTCCAAAATGGCCGCCATGTGGCTGCCGAGGAAGACTTATCCCTATGTGAATGAGATGTACTGAGTAAATGTGCAGAAAAAAATTATTGTTTTGAATCTGCAATGTTGTGCAAACATTATGTTGCGTGTTGTTGCTAATGTAGGGTAGCACTTAACAACAAAGAAAGATGCCCATGTGTTTTTAGAATCTTATCTTATTATCTATTTATTGAATTATTCATAGATTAGCATAACAGCCATGACAAACATCTCTCAATTGAACATGTCCTAATTCACTTGGATTCTGAGTGCTCCTTTCATACAACTTTGTCATTTTCCATTTCCAGAACAATGTCGAAGAGCTTCAAACTCGTTGAGCCTCGTGGTGCAGAAGCAGCTCCGTCTACCTCCGCCCAGCCAGCAACAGAGACAGACTGATCATTATGCTTCATATGCCAAGAAACGACGCCAGAGTCGCTGACAAGTTCATCCCAGAATACACGCCAAGACAAGGGGAGCAGCTACAGCATTCTCGCTGGACATCTGAGAAGGTTCAATGAGCTTGGATTGCTCCCCAACTCTTTTCTGTTGAGCCGATTAGATGAAGGCAGTGGCGTTGAAGCAGCATTGAGCGCCAACAATGCACGATACCACAAGACCTGCAGGCTGAGGTATAACAAGACCAAGGTAGACAGAGCTGAGAAGAGGCACCTGAAAATAAGCGCCGACGAAGAAGAGGAAGTTGTTGCCCGCAAGCGAACTCGATATCTGTCACGACCATCAAGTACTGAGACGAAACACCAAGAAGTGAAATGCTTCTTCTGCGGAGAAGCTCCTGGTAGTGCTGGTCTTCATGAAGCTGCGACATTCCAACTGGACTCGCGTGTCAGGTCGTGCGCACTGATTCTGGACGACATGGACCTCCTGACGCAACTGAACGCTGGGGACATGGTTGCACAGGAGGCCAAGTACCACCGAAATTGTCTCCTGAACTTGTACAATCGCGCACGGAAGATTAAGGAAATGGCGGGTAAAGGTAGATGAACACGCAATAGCAGGACTTGCTTTCGCAGAGCTGGTGGTGTTTATTGAAGAAGCTCACATGGATGACAAGACGTCTCCGGTCTTCAAACTTGCTGACCTGGCGCAGTTATACACGTCAAGGATGGAACAGCTGGGAGTCAAGCATGAGGGCAGGGTGCACACGACCCGTCTTAAGCAGAGACTGCTTGCTCACTTTCCTAACATGTGTGCACAGCACCAGGGGCGCGATGTCCTGCTTGCATTCAATGAAGACCTCGGCGATGCCCTGGCAAAGGCTTGTGAACTGGACAGAGACCTTGATGCTGTCCACCTGGCGCGTGCTGCCCAAATTGTGAGACGCCACATCATCGGAGATGCCAAGGTGTTCACCAAGTTTCCTGCAGGATGCCAACAGGACTCCGTGCCACCCATGCTGCTTGCCTTGGTCACTATGATCTTGGAAGGTCCCAGTATCAAGCACCAGAGGGAAAGCACAACATCACCGCTCCTAGATACTGCAGCCCTGGCTCCTTGCAACCACGAAGAAGCCGACAGCCGCATAATGTTGCATGCCGCCCACGCTGCTCACAATGGCCACAAGAAGATCCTCATCCACACAGTTGACACTGATGTTGTTGTCCTGGCAGTAGCTCTGGCACGCACCCTGGAGGAGGAAGCCGAAGTGTGGGTGTCCTTCGGCACGGGCAAGGCTTTCCGGTTCTTGGCAGCCCATGAGATGGCGCGGGCTCTGGGCCCTGAGAAAGCACAGGCACTACCGATGTTTCATGCTTTGACGGGCTGCGACACGGTCTCCTACTTCGCCGGACATGGCAAGAGGACAGCATGGGCAGTGTGGACAGCTCTACCTCAGCTGACCCAGACACTCAATGACCTCTCCACTGCACCGGATCATATTGATGAAGATGCCATGCACACCATCGAGAGGTACGTCATCCTGCTTTACGACAGAACAAGCACCGCAACCGATATCGACAAGGCACGCCGCAAACTGTTTGCAAAGAAGAGCAATGTCCAGCTGATCCCACCGACAAGTGCAGCCCTGAAGCAGCACGTCCGACGAGCAATATACCAGGGCGGACATGTCTGGGGTCAGCTCCTGGTTCCTCCACCAACATTGCCATCACCAACCGACTGGGGTTGGATCAAGACCAGTGACATGTACGAACCTCTCTGGACAACGCTCCCCGAGCCATCCAAGGTCTGCCGGGAGCTTGTCTCCTGCAAATGCCAGAAGAACTGCATCAAGAAGTGCAAGTGCAAGAAGGCCAGTCTGGAATGCACACCACTGTGTGCTTGCGACGGGGAGTGCTCTCAGAACTGAACTCGCAAACTTAAGATGAAGATTCTTAACTGTTCCAGACAGTACACAGGTACTGTAAAACAGTGAACTTATTTGCATATTGCATTTAGCAGATTATGTGTTAATTAACATGATAATTAAATGTAGTAGTGTCCATTGACCACAGAAGTATAACATTTGACTTGCCCAGGATTGATCTGATGAGAGCAAGCCACCATAATTATCACTATCTGGTTCTGTTATTGTTGTTGTATTATCGATGTAACTAGCATAATTGTGTTAATAATTTTGTTAATTGGCATTTTAATTGGCGTGGGCAGTGACCATGAATAGCTATTGACAGACAGAGGAAGAAGGTCAGATAACATTTCCACAACTTAAATGAATCTAGCCTATTCACAAGGAATGTCAGCATTTGATACCTGATCATGGGTTTCCTTGTCCCCATTTCATCTGCAATTAGCCTAAATATGTTAATTAATATCAGCAGTATCTCCCAAAATGTGACTAAGAGCTATCTGGCATGTCTTGATTCAAAACATTCAATAAACATTCAATAAAACCTTCAGCAGCAAACTTTATCTAACTTCTGTGTGTCTTTTGGGTGTCTGCTGGCGACCATTTTGGAAAATGGCCGCCACGGCCGCCAGGGAGCAGTTGGGCAATGGCTCCACATTCAAATTTGTTCATAATATATTGGTCTACCTCTGTGCCAAAATTGGTGCTTTTATCAAAAAATGCACAATAGGTTAGCTTACCCGCTGCACTATGGTGAATCCATGTTGTGAATCATTGATCAAACTATGTTTATCTAAGTGCTCTCTAATGTTTTTTGCAATAATAGATTCCAATAATTTACCCACCACTGACGTCAGACTTACGGGTCGATAATTTGACTTTAGTCCTCTGTCTCCCTTCTTAAATATGGGAACAACATTTCCTTTCTTCCACAATAATGGCACATCGCCTATCTCAACCGATTTTTTTAAAATGTGCACTAACGACTCACTAACAACCTCCTTGCATTCCTTTAATACCCAGGGATACACTTTATCTGGTCCTAGCGATTTAAAATTCTTCATTTTATCTATACCCTCTTCCACCATTTCCCTAGTTATCACAATATCTTTGAGTTTCTCCTCATCGCTTCCTTTGAAAGCTTCCTTTGAAAATCTGTTCACTATCAGGTATCGTCTGTGTATCTTCCTCCGTAAAAACACTTAAGAAATAATCATTTAGACTTTTACACATATCCTCATCCGTATTTAAGACCTCACCCTGTCCTGACCTTAACGGCCCAACTAATTCCCTTGTCTTGCTTTTATATACCTGATAGAACCCCTTTGGGTCACTTTTCGCCTGTCCTGCTACTTTAATCTCATAATTGTACTTAGCAACTCGAGTTAATTTCTTCACTGTCCTTGCCATCACGTTATACTGTTCTTTGCTTACCAATCCTGCCGTGAACCTTAAATAAATGTTTCTTTTTACTCCAATGTTGTGTTTTAAATTAGTGGTCATCCATTTTGGATCACTCTTTTTGGACCTTATTTCCCTATAAGGAATATTTCTTTTCTGTCCATCAATTATATTCCTTACAAATAAGGTATAATCCTCCTCAGCCCCGACCTCACTTCCATGTCTAACCGCTCTAATTACCTCCTCAGCCCCGACCTCACTTCCATGTCTAACTGCTCTAATTACCTCCTCAGCCCCGACCACACTTTCATGTCTAACCGCTCTAATTACCTCCTGGTGCCTTTCTAATCCTTCATAATTGGCCTTTTCAGCTATCATCGCCCTGTCCTTACCCTGGGAAAATTTCTTCCCCTCCATCCCACACCTCTTATTAATAACCTCCAGGTGTCTTCTTAATCCTGCATAATTGGCCTTTCTGAAATTAGGTATTCTATGTTTATTGCCACTTAATTTTCCAACTTCCCATTTTAAGCTAAATCTGATCTCATAATGGTCGCTATTATTTAACTTTCAACCGACCTTCACATCTGTAACTAAATCGTCTCTATTTGTCAGCAATAGATCTAGAATATTACCTCCTCTAGTAGGCTCCTTGATTGTTTGACTTAGGAAGTTATCCTGGATTATATAAGAACATAAGAACATAAGAAAATAAGGAAGCTACAAGAGGCCGCGAGGCCTACACGTGGTAGTTCCTGTCACCTAACACTACCTACATCCACCTTTCATCCCCATCCATGAACCTATCCAGCTCCCCTTTAAAGCTCCCCAATGACTCAGCACTAACTACCTGTCTACTGAGACCATTCCATTCATTCACCACCCTATTTGTGAACCAGTTTTTCCCTATTTCCTTTCTAAATCTACGCTTTTCCAGCTTGAATCCGTTACTTCTTGTTCTACCCTGGTTAAAAGCCGTAAGAACTGTTCCTACCTCTCCTTTATTAAATCCCTTTATCCACTTAAAAACTTCTATCAGATCGCCCCTTACTCTGCGTCTCTCGAGTGAGTGTAATTTTAATAACTTCAATCTCCTCTCATAACTAAAGTTACGCATCCCTTGTATCATTTTGGTTATCCTTCTCTGCACTGTTTCTAACAACATTATATCCATCCTGTAATATGGAGACCAAAACTGAACTGCATAGTCTAGGTGAGGCCTGACTAGAGCCAGATAAAGCTTTAGAATAACTTCCGCACTTCTACTTTTAACACTTCTGGTACATAAGAACATAAGAAAATAAGGAAGCTACAAGAGGCCGCGAGGCCTACACGTGGTAGTTCCTGTCACCTAACACTACCTACATCCATCTTTCATCCCCATCCATGAACCTATCCAGCTCCCCTTTAAAGCTCCCTAATGACTCCGCACTAACTACCTGTCTACTGAGACCATTCCACTCATTCACCACCCTATTTGTGAACCAGTTTTTCCCTATTTCCTTTCTAAATCTACGCTTTTCCAGCTTGAATCGTTACTCTTGTTCTACCCTGGTTAAAAAGCCGTAAGAACTTTTCCTACCTCTCTTTATTAAATCCCTTATCCACTTAAAAACTTCTATCAGATCGCCTTACTCTGCGTCTCTCGAGTGAGTGTAATTTTAATAACTTCAATCTCCTCTCATAACTAAGTTACCGCATCCCTTGTATCATTTTGGTCATCCTTCTCGCACTTTTTCTAACAAACACTATATCCATCCGTAATATGGAGACCAAAATGAACTGCATAGTCTAGGTGAGGCCTGACTAGAGCCAGATAAAGCTTAGAAAACTTCCGCACTTCTACTTTTTAACACTGCTGGTAATGAATCTAATACTCTATTAGCTCTATTTCTGGCCTCAATACATGTTTCCTAGGTCTGAGGTCTGGGCTCACCCTCACTCCAGATCTTTTTCACCTTCTGATCTTTTCAGCGATACATTGCTTATGGTGTATCTATTACCAGGGTTTTTTCTACCAACATTCATAACGCTACATTTATCAATATTAAATTCCATCTGCCATCTGACTGCCCACTCGTTAAGTTTATCTAAGTCTCCCTGCAATATGTTAACGTCAGACTGTGATCCAATAATCCTACCTAACTTAGTATCATCAGCAAACTGCTGATATCACTGCTAATCCCACTATCCAAAGTCGTTGAGTAAATCAAAAATAGTAATGGGCCCAAAACAGACCCTTGTGGAACTCCACTTGTTACCAGTCCCCATTCAGATTTGGAAACCATTAATTGTAACCCTTTGTGCCTATTACTAGCCAAGCTCTGATCCAATGAAGAACCTTCCCATCGATACCATGAGCCTAACCTATTAAGAGTCGCTCGTGGGTACTTTGTCAAATGCCTACTAAAGTCCAGGTATATTATATCATAATCCTTATCATTATCTGCCGTCTCATAAACTTTCCTATAAAAACTCAATAAATTGGTGAGACATGACCTACCCTTGGTGAATCCATGTTGTGTGCTCAAACTATGTTTATCTAAGTGCTCTCTAATGTTTTTTGCAATAATAGATTCCAATAATTTACCCACCACTGATGTTAGACTTACGGGTCGATAATTTGACTGTAGTCCTCTGTCTCCCTTCTTAAATATGGGAACAACATTTCCTTTCCTCCACAATAATGGCACATCGCCTATCTCAACCGATTTCCTAAAAATGTGCACTAACGACTCACTAACAACCTCCTTTGGTAATGAATCCTAATACTCTATTAGCTCTATTTCTGGCCTCAATACATTGTTTCCTAGGTCGGAGGTCTGGGCTCACCCTCACTCCAAGATCTTTTTCACCTTCTGATCTTTTCAGCGATACATTGCTTATGGTGTATCTATTACCAGGGTTTTTTCTACCAACATTCATAACGCTACATTTATCAATATTAAATTCCATCTGCCATCTGACTGCCCACTCGTTAAGTTTATCTAAGTCTCCCTGCAATGTGTTTACGTCAGACTGTGATCCAATAATCCTACCTAACTTAGTATCATCAGCAAACTTGCTGATATCACTGCTAATCCCACTATCCAAGTCGTTGATGTAAATCAAAAATAGTAATGGGCCCAAAACAGACCCTTGTGGAACTCCACTTGTCACCAGTCCCCATTCAGATTTGGAACCATTAATTGTAACCCTTTAACTTTGTATATTTAACAATTCATCTGCGTCGCTGTCACCTATGATTAAATCCCAGTCTATATTCCTAAGATTAAAATCTCCCACCACGCATAGTCGATTATATCTGCAGGCCTTGTTTATTTCTTCCCATATAGGAGCTGAATCCTCTTTACATAAGTTTGGAGGCCTATACACTACAACCATTTTCTCAGTTCCCTCCGTAACCTCTACCATATAGACTCTATGCTGTCATCTGTTTTTATAACATTATTAACACAACACTGCAATGCATCTCTTGCATAAAGCGCAACTCTTCCACCTCGCCTGCCAACTCTGTCCTTGTGAAATAACTTATACCCAGCTATCTCGACTTCCGGATCAAATACCTTTCCTGACATATCCAACCATGTTTCTGTTAATGCTATTATATCAAAATCCTCTACACTATTTATTCCTCTCAGGAAATCTATCTTGTTTAAAATACTCCTACAGTTTGTATAGTAGACCTTCAAGCAACTCCTCTTATTTTTGTCCATTTGCCCTTTATCTTTAACTAAACCCCTCCTCTCTCTCTTCTTACGAATCACTTTAGCTCCCTGCCTTCTGAAACTCCTCCTAGTGTCGCAAGTTTCCCTTACCCCGACCCCAGTGTCTACTCTCCGGTTCTCTATCTTAAAAAAGCCTGCAGTGCACCTACCTCCCTTTCAAGGGATTCAGACAAGATCTGAACTCCTTTCCTCGAAAAGTGCACCCCGTCCCTGCGGTAGAGGCAGTGGCGTAGCTACGGGGGGGCATGGGTGGGCACGTGCCCACCCACGAGAAGCCGGTGCCCACCCAGGTGCCCACCCACTGGCCACGGCTGCCGTGTGGTGTGGGAACCGTGTTCCACTAGGTAGGACTGAGGGAGCATGCATGGAGTATTATGAATAATTTCTACTGATGACTTACCCTCGACCTCAAATACAATAAATATTTTCCTCTGCTTGAAAGAAAGAAACATGCCTCTGAGTCTGAGTTAAATGCATATACTTTCTATTGATCACTTTTAACACCAACGAACATAACTAAATTACACCAGTTACCCTTACAAATTTTCTATAATGCCTTGTGCTCGTAGCGTGTCTCCCTCTTGTACGTGTCTTATACGCGTTCTCTGGACCGACATAACAACACAAAGTCAGTGACCGATCATTCGTGGCCTTGTACGGCAGCGACCACTGCCGATGCTTTGTGGGATGAAGTTGAGAGAAACTCAGCAGCTCATGGTTTTGATACTTCAGAGTGTAGAATGTGTAGATCACCAAGGAAACGGAAACTGTCTACACAATGGAGGCCTTTTGCTTAAGGAAAAAAGTACTACATACCGCCAGAATTTTAATTTCCGAATTTCTTTTGTGGACCTCGGAGATTGTTCATATACGAGTAGTTGTTCATAAAATTCTTATGTACATATTCTTATAATTAATTTTAAGTTGGTTTCGTGCCTTATAATGAGGTATAACAAATGTTGTGAAGTTTTGTTGATGTGGCCATATACGTCAAGGGATGAATATATATCGGTTTTTACACGTTTTTAAATATTTCTTGATCTATAGTTTTATTTAAATACTCCCAGTTGTCACCACCCACCAGGATTTTGTTGTTAACGATTCTATTGGAAAACAGTCAGGGAGCACACACTCTGATTTCAGTGTTAAGGATTCAACACGAATTAGCTTCTTCTATCCTATTCTAGATCATATCTATCTATAATAATATAAGCGAAAGTGTGTGTGTGTGTGTGTGTGTCTGTGTGTGTGTCTGTGTGTGTGTCCGCGATAGGTTCCGCCCCCAGTGCCCCAATCCCATCATATGGCACAGTTTTGGAACCGGGTCGACCAGGGGCACATTTTAAGCCCACTTATGGGATGATCCGATTACTTTTTTTTTCTTCTTTTTTAGTAGCCTATTAGCGAGAGTTGTGAAAAAAAAAGTGGGTTGCGAGAATTGAGGAAACCTTGATGTAGGGTGATGGGTAATGGGTGAGTGAATGGGTGGGGTGATGAGTAATGGGTGTGGGGGGATGGGTGAGTGAATGGGTGGGGGTGATGGGTGATGGGTAAGGGAATAGGTGGGGGGTGATGGGTAATGGGTGAGTGAATGGGTGTGTGGTGATGGGTAATGGGTGAGTGAATGGGTGTGTGGTGATGGGTAATGGGTGAGTGAATGGGTGGGGGGTGATGGGTAATGGGTGAGTGAATGGGTGGGGAGAATACATACATTTCTACATACATGATTTCAGGAAAGTTAGAAGGGGCTATCTGGAGAGTCTGTGTTTGGTGGGCCAAAGGCCCACCAATAGCCCTCCGCAGAAGCTAGCCAAGAAGTCCGCCCGGAGGGCGGCTTTGCAGCTAGTAATAATATAAGCGAAAGTGTGTGTGTGTGTCTGTGTGTATGCCTGTGTGTGTGTCTGCGATAGGTGCCGCCCCCAGTGACGCAACCCCATCATATGGCACAGTTTTGGACCCAGGTCGACCAGGGGAACATTTTAAGCCCACTTAAGGGATGATCCGATCACTTTTTTCTTTTTTTCTTTTTTAGTAGCCTATTAGCGAGAATTGTGAAAAAAAAAGTGGGTTGCGAGAATTGAGGAAACCTTGATGTAGGGTGATGGGTAATGGGTGAGTGAATGGGTGGGGTGATGGGTAATGGGTGTGGGGTGATGGGTGAGTGAATGGGTGGGGGGTGATGGGTAATGGGTGAGTGAATGGGTGTGTGGTGATGGGTAAGGCGTTAATACATACATGTCTACATCCATGATTTCAGGAAAGTTAGAAGGGGCTATCTGGAGAGTCTGTGTTTGACTTATTCATGCATTTCGTGCTAATGAGGAAGATCTTAACCATGACCTGCACTCTGCAAAATGCATGTTAGAATGACTCTATAAGGATGTAAGTGACAATGAAAAGCCCAAATCACTGTTAGATTTAGTGAGAATTCTTGGTCCATATGAAGAGGCATTTCCTGAGTTCTACAGACTGGCCAAAATTTCTGTAGTATTACCTGTGTCATCAGCTTCAGCAGAGAGAAGCTTCTCTGCTCTGAAATTAATCAAAACTACACTGAGAAATACAATGGCCAATGAGAGATTAGGTAATCTTGCTGCGTTGTCAATTGAAAGCAGGCGAGTAAAAAGCCTTGATTTAGAAGTATTTGTTGATAAGTTTGCTGAGAACCACAAGAACAGAAGAATTTTGCTTAAGTGAGGTATTCTCACTTTCGCAGTGGGAAAAAAAAAAATTCTTTGCCTGCTGCTTTAAAACTTTTGCTTTTTTCTTTATTTTCAGTATCAATAATGTTATTTCCATTTTGTATAAGTGGTAATATATGTATTTAATTTTTGGTCATGACTGCTTTATTTCGTTCTCCATCAGCAACTGGATGATACCCTACAGTACTCAACACACACTCCTAGAATAAAATCTAATAACTTTCCATAGTCCATACGACATCAGATATACTCTTGATATTGGTCAGAATGCAAAATATGCAAGGGGGGGGGGGGTCTTGGCACTGTAAGTTAAAGTAAGTCCCCAGTCCCCACCAAACTCCCCAGCTGTATGGGCTTGTTCGGCTCATCTAGTGCCCCCCCATAGACAGCTGTGCCCCCCCAGGTGCCCCCCCAATGATAAATACCTAGCTACGCCACTGGGTAGAGGTGGTTATGCCCGAAAAAGAGGTCCCAGCTGTCGACAAAGGCCCAACCATTGGCTTTGCAATGAAGTGCCAGCCGGCAATTCAAAGCAATAGCCCTGGAGTACCACAAGTCATCAATTACCTATTTTTTCAGCATTTGACGTTGTTGCCGGGGGCAAAATATATTACGTAGGACAACGCGCTTGGAAAAACGATCATATGAGGTCTTTTTCATCGACTTTATAGTTATTAGGAATAATTTTGATGTATATTGAAATATTAAAAAAATTATAAGAAAAATACGTTTTTGACTACTAAAATATGATTTCATCGCTCTGCCGGGGGCAGATGATGATTACCTATTAAGCTAAGATTTTTCAGAGGCTATTTTATCATGCATACGCAAGTTTTTGTCTCTATTAGAATATGGAAATCGAAAAAAATGTAAAATCGATCCACCCTACAGTGTATGGATACATCAACACATTGTCTAACAACAGACTGGAGCAAGTGTATTATGTGCCAGGAAGAAACATCGGAGGTGCTTCACTGTTCAGCTGAGTCCAGACGTGGCACACACGGAGCTGGTTATAAGACAATTGCTGACCTTCTTGTGGCTTTCAGCAGGATTGGTTGTTTGCCACGAATTCTAAATCTATCACGCCTTGATGACGGTGAGGGTATTGAGGCAACACTACAGCATTACAAAGCCAAGTGGCACGACCCATGTCGACTTCGGTATAACAAAACAAAACTACAGTGTGCAGAGAATAAGAAGAGACCCTTAGAAGATGATGCCGTACATCACTTCACAGCTTCAGCATGTAACCAGATTAGACATTATCGGGGATGTATACACTATACATCCCTCAAAGTTTGAAGGCTGGCACCCGTAGCAAGAGAGGAAAGGGATTTATGAGGCGCGTCGAGCCATCAAGTGCAGCTCCTAGAAACTGGCAGGAGTTCCTACGCATCAGTGACAATAAGACTGAGTTGTTCTCCTTCTTGGCAAAGAATGTTACAGGCATGGATACTGACAAACAGGGCATCACCACACACCATACTGATGTACTTTGCATAAATCGCCAAGATGTTTTGGGTCTAGCTCCATGCACCCATGAAGAGGCCGACACTCGCATTATGCTCCACCTAGAAGATGCTGTTCGGCAAGAGCATAACAAAGTATCAATACGCACAGTTGACACAGACGTTGTAGTTCTGGCCATAAATTCAACCCAACGCCTCGACATCTCTGAACTGTGGATTGCCTTTGGTGCTGGAAAGAGCTTCAAGTTCATCGCCGCTCATGAGATAGCCAGAGCACTTGGTCCTGATCGGTGTGTTGCATTGCCAATGTGCCATGCCTTCACTGGGTGCGACACGGTGTCCTGTTTTGGAGGCAGGGGCAAGAGGACCGCATGGGCAACATGGAACACATATGGAAATGTCACCCCAGCATGCTGTGCCTTGGCTGCTAGACCAAGCCCACAGTCAATAGAAGAATGGCTGGGGCCACTGGAACGATTTTTGGTCCTGTTATATGATCGTACCAGTAGCCAGGAGTGTGTCAACAAGGCAAGGAAGGAACTGTTCACCCAGAAAGGCAGAGCAATAGATGGTCTCCCTCCTACACAGGCTGCACTCATCCAGCACATCAAGAGGGCTGCCTACCAGGCTGGTCATTGCTGGGCACAGATGATGATCGCAGCTCCAGAGCTTCCATCTCCAAGTGAATGGGGGTGGAACAAGGTCCAGGATGGCTACGAAATATGCTGGACAACCCTACCAGAAGCCACGAAAGCTTGTAAGGAACTCATACGTTGTGGTTGCAAGAAGGGCTGCAGAGGACACTGCAATTGTCGGAACGCTGCTCTGCAGTGCACTGCACTTTGTGTCTGCGGTGGACTTTGCACTGACTGATTTCCTAGAAAGACTATATTTGGAATTATCTACCATACTAGACATATATAAACTATTGATAAGATGTACATAATACCAATAAATCAGTTCTACTATCACTACAATAGAGTTTAGCTAACATTTTAGAGGGGCTATAGCAGCTGATGTCGTCCATCTTGGAAAATGGACGCCAATTGCGTCACAGGGCAAATCGCCGATGACTCTATAGCCAAATATCTTCCCATAGGCATGCTCTAACTGTGTACCAAGTTTCATGCTTCTATCATTAAAATCACAATGTATTCACATATTTGCAGTAGGTACTACCAGTGACTTTGTTGCCGCTGATAAGGAAGGGTACTGTCACAGTACCTTGGGTTCGAAGTTCCCAGCCTCACAATAACATCCTTATTGAGTCAGGAACCCGTTAACACACCCAAATCACAGAAAAACGAAAAAGAAGTACATCTGAGCAATCAGAATACCAACCTGGTATGTTCTGAAAACTGCTCAAACCTGTCAACAATGAGACCCTTACCTTGAGTGACTAATATCCTGCCCTGCAGGAGGGGACCAGGTGTGCCTGAGTTATTGCAAACATTCATAATAACATAAAAAATTTAATAGAGCCTATTTCCAAGACCCTTATAAGGTTTAATCAGGTAACACTTAGTCAAACTTATCTTTTGGGGAGGCGGTAGCAGAGTGGTTAGCGTCACCGGGTGGCGTTCTTGAAGACCCAAGTTCGATCCCGAGTGAGGCGGGGTTCACACTACACGTTTTTGCTGTCCGTGTCTACGTGCGTGTCTTCATCAGTGACGTCACAGTGACGTCACCCCGTCACTCCCGCAGTCCCGGACAAAGATTTGGGAGGTCCGCATGTGTGAGCCTGGGACGCGCGTCTCTCAAGGTCAGTGACGTCATCACTGCTCCAGCAACGTGGTAGTCGCGCGAAGCCTGGTTCACACTACACAGGCAGGGAGTGACGTCACTGTGACGTACTGTGACGTCACTGTTGACAAGACGCACTTAAACTACGGACAGCAAAAACGTGAAGTGTGAACCAGGCCTGAGACCCATAAATACACTTTAAATCTTTCTGCACCGTCGAGTGGCCTAAGAACACCCACATGCCATGCTCATTAACTCTACCTTCGATTGCGAGTGCATCGGAGGTCACCGGGGGGCGGCATATGCCTCTAATCACAGGCGTCACTATAAAAATCCTGCCTGCGCCACCATGGGCGAGGGTCAACCATCACAGCCCTCAAGTGAGCCTCCAGGGCCTACCATCCCACCCCTGCAGGTCAGTGAGGTCACTGCCTACAGGCGATATAGGTCAAGATGTAAAAAAAAAAAAAATTATAATGATAATAAAAAAAAAATGTTTACGGCTCGTTTCTGAAAAATATAAGTTATTCTAATACAATTTATTTCACCTGCATCAGTTTTTATCCGATCTTTTCATATGAGGTATCAATGGATAGTTGGATAAAAAATGAAGAAAACTATAGTAGACATTTTTTGTCCATGTTTTTATTTTATTTTTATTTACATCTATTACAGTTTGACAAAAGTAAAGCAACAAACAAACAAAAAAGAGGGATAGAAACAAAATAAAAATTAAAAAGAATAAAAAATATAAATATATATACATATACATACTGTCACGGTCTGTGACACAAGGTCGCCACCCCAAGCCATGCCCCAGGGACACGTGGGTCTAATTAAGTTAATTCAGGATATTTAAAACAAGATCAACATATGAAATCCTTATATAATTAACACGCTTAACTCCAATTCCTTGGTACAACAGATAAACACTTGAATGCACGGTCACAGAAGACTCGCAGATAGGGATACCACGCGCAACGCTACCAAAATCTCACTCACTCTCACTTTCCGTCTCTCTTTAACTTCCAGCCTCAACACACAAAAACACCTTAAGAGCACTTCTACTGAGCGTCTATACCATAACAACAAGAGGACTCCACTGAGTCTCTATGCATAACACAACGCTCTTACTGAACGTTATCATCCCCAATCACAAAAGAGCGCTTCTACTGAGCCTCATCACCTACTTCCCTCCTACTCTCACTTTCCGTAAATACAGCCCACCCGACATCGGTGAACTAATAATGATGAAAACACTTTACAAGATACTCACAATACCCTGGTATCAAGGGGGAAGGAGGACTCACACAGCCTCCCACGTGGTACCCACGCCGTCACAGTGCCTCCTCACACAACATTATACGAGTGGAATGATTGGAGTGGGGGCGAAGCAAGGTCACCACCTGTTTTATATGGGTGACCTATCTGGCGGCGGGTGGCAACCCTCTCGTCACCCATACATACCGAGACCACCGAGAGACAAGGCCTGGTGGATCGCCCGTGACGTCACACCATAAGGATACAACCCTCTCCGCTCCCCGTACAAGTTTACCTACCTAATATAATGTTTATCAGTATAAAAGATATACTGTTATCTTCGGAAATGTTTGTTCTATAATATTATCAAATAAAAAATCGTAAAACACACAAAGAAAATGCCATTATGAGACTTTCAAGAAATATGCATTAACTTAAACTCTTCGCCATTTAATATTTTGCTCGCAAACATTTTACATGGAGACTATCAATAGAAGCGGAGTTTAATTAGCTTTCCATTGATATATTTCGTTTAGTGATAAATGAATTAGCGGCATGCATAAATTAGCGTTAACTAAATATAAAAAATCATGAAATCGGGTAATTTCCTACCTAAGATATGTTTATCAGTATAAAATATATACTGTTATCTTCGGAAATGTTTGTTCTATAATATTATCAAATAAAAAACCGTAAAACACACTAAAAAAAATGCCATTATGAGACTTTCAAGAAATATGCATGAACTTAAACTTTTCGCCATTTAATATTTTGTGCCAAAACTTTTTACATGGAGAATATCAATAGAAGCAGAATTTAATTAGCTTTCCATTGATATATTTCCTTTTCTGATAAATAAATTAAAACCATGCATAAATTAGCGTTAACTAAATAAATAACATCATGAAATCGGGTAATTTACCCGATTTCATGATGTTATTTATTTAGTTAACGCTAATTTATGCATGGTTTTAATTTATTTATCAGAAAAGGAAATATATCAATGGAAAGCTAATTAAATTCCGCTTCTATTGATATTCTCCATGTAAAACGTTTTTGCACAAAATATTAAATGGCGAAAAGTTTAAGTTCATGCATATTTCTTGAAAGTCTCATAATGGCATTTTTTTAGTGTGTTTTACGGTTTTTTATTTGATAATATTATAGAACAAACATTTCCGAAGATAGCAGTATATATTTTATACTGATAAACATATATTAGGTAGGAAATTACCCGATTTCATGATTTTTTTGGTACTGGGCTTGTTTCACTGAGCAAGCGTCTCCCACATCAACAACCTGAGGCACGAGCCTTGTGCGTCCAGGACTGACCCTGAACACCTTCGGGTATCGGGCCAGAAGGGCGAACAGCGCCCCTCTCGACTCCCCAGACAGGTGCTCCAACTTGCTCCCGAGCTCCGGCCTGGCCTGGGTGGTGTCCTTCCCAAGCTCCGCGGCACTCGGGGGTAACGCGCCAGGGACCTCAGCGTTGACATCCGTCATTGGCGCCACACACAAGGCCACTCGATCGGGTGGTTCCTGTAGCTCTCTGGGGAAACACTCATTCAACATATACATATACATTTTACCCAAACTCTGAGTTTCCCTATGGTCTGGGGTGATTACAAAGCTCACCACTCCTTTCAAAACCTCATGTATTACAAAATGAGTGAAAGACCTTAGCAAGGCACCCACTATACTTAGGGAGTGGGTGTCACAAAAGGCCACCGCCTCAAAATACCTCGTTACCATGACCAACATGGTTAAGAGATAACAATAAACTGTGGACGCCCTCGAGGGGGTCCCATCAAAACTCCTAACACTCAAATGGCTCATCAAAAGTTGCAGTGGGGACGAGGGGCGCACCGTTAGCACTGGTGTTAAGTTTTCCCACTAACTTACATCTCAACTCGTGTTCATCTCTCTTGACCCCAACCCCATCATGATCCCCATGACAAACTTCCCTTAACTGGGTCAACTCAGTGTCACGGTGTTGAGCGTCGATCGGGGCTTGCCGGCTATTTATGGCTACCTGAACCTCTGAGGGTTCAATTACATCCTCGAAGAACTCTTCGAGACCAAGACTTTTCTCTACCACATCAGGAACTTCCTCTGCCGAGACCTCTCTGTCTCTCTCATGGCGCGCCCGCGAGGCGTCCATAGCACTGGTCATCTCACACACAGGAAAGAGTTCAGGCTCCTCTCGCTCAAGCTTACTCATGAGCACCTCACTGGGTGCTCTCATGCCGGGATTTCCAGACAGGGCAGGCGGGCTCATCTTCCCGCCGGCCAAATCGTTCCCCAGCACGAAATCCACACCAGTCACAGGAAGCTGATCAACCAGCCCTACTAACACGGGCCCATTAACCAGCCCACAGCTCAACTTCACTTCAGCGAGCGGCACAGACTCAAATCCACACAGTGACCTGATAGCTACTCTCTCACCCGTTTCCTCCACGGGGACAAGACTTGCAAGCATAAGGGATTGCAACGCCCCTGAATCCCTTAAAATGGTAAGTTCTGCTTCCCCCCCCTGGGAGCTCACAGAACCTTGGGACAAAAACGCTTGGTACGTGCCAAGAGTTGGGTCCTTCTCAGCGCCCTCAAGAACAGAGCCTTCTGATAGCACAGCGCCCTTCACGACACTCTCAACGCGCTTCTTCAACGACAACTCTCTTCACTGAGGGTGGAAATCAAATTAACTGGCCTAACCGGAACATTAATGCCTTGAGCAACACTCGTCCCCTTCACCATCACTACATCACATGCTGGCTCCTGACTCGCGGGTGCTACACACACAGGTTTAAAGGCTGCCACATCTTTCGCCTTTTTCCAGCAATTCTGCGCGAGGTGTCCCGTGTAGCCACAATAGTGGCACTCCACGCGTGATCTGAAAGGCACGTAAGGTACGGCCCGGTTACTAGCTCTGCCATAAGTGGGAGGGACAACTCTCGCAGGTACAACTCTCTCGACATGCGGACGTTCCTCCTTCCTCCCCCTTGTAAAGAGAGAGGGCGTCTCCAACGGGCCTCGATGAAACAAACTAAAATTTTCCGCCATCACCGCGGCATCCTCCACACGTTTAACATCTTTCTCATGAAGATACATCGAGGCCTCCTGCGAGACGCTCAATTACACGTGGCTCAGGTGAAGTCGGGCGACTTCCCTCACCGTCAGGGTACAAGTTGGGCATGATTCCTACTTCACAATATACTCCTAAATACTGCCCAATAAGCCTCAGCTCATACACACTGCGAGCCTCTAGCTCTCGCGCTCCGGGCCTACGTGCATTATTACACTCAGAAACAAAACAAAAGTAAAGGGAGAGTAAGATCTGGCAACGCCTTTACACGAGGTATCCTGGCAAGGTCGCCAATTAATATGTCACGGTCGGTGACACAAGGTCGCCACCCCAGGCCATGCCCCAGGGACACGTGGGTCTAATTAAGTTAATTCAGGATATTTAAAACAAGATCAACATATGAAATCCTTATATAATTAACACGCTTAACTCCAATTCCTTGGTACAACAGATAAACACTTGAATGCACGGTCACAGAAGACTCGCAGATAGGGATACCACGCGCAACGCTACCAAAATCTCACTCACTCTCACTTTCCGTCTCTCTTTAACTTCCAGCCTCAACACACAAAAACACCTTAAGAGCACTTCTACTTCTACATAACAACAAGAGGACTCCACTGAGTCTCTATGCATAACACAACGCTCTTACTGAACGTTATCATCCCCAATCACAAAAGAGCGCTTCTACTGAGCCTCATCACCTACTTCCCTCCTACTCTCACTTTCCTTAAATACAGCCCACCCGACATCGGTGAACTAATAATGATGAAAACACTTTACAAGATACTCACAATACCCTGGTAACAAGGGGGAAGGAGGACTCACACAGCCTCCCACGTGGTACCCACGCCGTCACAGTGGCTCCTCACACAACATTATACGAGTGGAATGATTGGAGTGGGGGCGAAGCAAGGTCACCACCTGTTTTATATGGGTGACCTATCTGGCGGCGGGTGGCAACCCTCTCGTCGCCCATACATACACCCTCCAAAGGGCGGGGCTACGCTCTGCCCCGGCCATCTTGACCATCACAACACATACGCAGGAAATATGAATTTTTCGTCACAATACACATATATATATATATATATATATATATATATATATAATATATATATATATATATATATATATATATATAAATATAAATCTCAAAATTTGTCTGTCTGTCTGTGTGTCTGTATGTTCGTTATAGACTCGACTACAGATGGCCAGAACCCCACATGCCGCACATATTTGGAATCCTCATGACCCAGCGGAGAACATAGGCTATGTTTCGATGGGCGTGGCCGACCCTGGTGGGCGTGGCCAGCAAAAACAACTTTAAAACGGATGTGGTTGCTAAGCCGTGCGAGATACAGACTTGACACTGTAGTCCAAAATTGTTGGCCGTGATCGACTTGGGGAGATGGAAGATGTTTTGAGGGGCGTGTCCGACCCCGGTGGGCGTGGCAAGCTAAAACAACCTAAAAACAGCGATTAAACCGTGCGAGATAGAGACTTGACTTTGTAGTCCAAATTTGTTGGCCGTGATCGACTTGGGGGGATGGAAGAGTTTTTTTCACTTCCTTCACTAATTTCGGCTCAAAACCGTCTTCAAATGTGACGGGTAATGCTAAGAGGTATCAACATAACACAACATGGCCGCAGGCCCCCCATTGGGCCTCAGGCCCACAGCCCTCCGCAGGAGCTAGGAGAAAGATGCCCGGAGGGCACCCTTTCTGCTAGTATATATATATATATATATATATATATATATATATATATATATATATATATATATATTATATATATATATATATATATATATATATATATATATATATATATATATATATATATATATATATATATATATATATATATATATATATATATATATATATAAGGCGTATTTTGTGCATGCCCTTGCAAGTAAAATTTTACTTATTTAAGCTCCGCCCACTTATTTTTTACTCTTTTGCGTGTACAGAAAACTGAGCAGAGTCACTCCCGGCAGCGGAATTTACTCTTTTCCTGTAAAATTATACAGTCGTGGGTGTGGGTGGTGGTTTCAAGAGCCTGGCCAATCAGATCGCGCGCATGAGAAAATCTTATCAAAACTCCTCCCGTAAATGTTTCTCTTTTCCTTTAATTCTCATCCAATTCAACATTCATTACATGCGCACGACATGCAAAGGATACTGTATTTAATTAGGAGTAGGTTCAACACGTTGATCGGATATATACAACAACTCAACAGTTAATGATGTCACAAATATTAATATTCTCCAGCGACATCTGGGAACAATTTTTCCACTCCCTCCAATCTTTCAATGCGTCCGAACCCTTGTTAAGACTTGTGGCTAGCACGATAAAACTTGTAATTTGGCCATAATACACTAAAATAATAAACAGTCTCTTTAGTAATAGTTATAATTACTTTAAAAATGCAATGTAACTGGTACATTTGTCATAACTTACACAGGAAAGAAATGGAACAAGAAAGGAAAGGGAAGGAAAAGGAAGAAAAGAGAAGAGAGGAAAAGTGATATATGTAAATGATAAATTGTTGCTGTCTTCCATGATGGCAACATGATGTACGTACCATGATTCCGTACGTCTTCGAATTACAGTTGGGTAATTTTTTTAAGGTTGTGAGAGCGAGGTCTGTCTGGCTCTCCCAGTGAATGTACGATACATTTTCCTTCGGCTCCGTCTGTAGAAGCGTCTGGCAGCGCTACAATCGTATTTTGTGATGGCAAGCAGGGGCGGAGCTTAAATAAGTATAATTTTACTCCGAAAGGACACTACAAAATACGCCTATATATATATATATATATATATATATATTATATATATATATATATATATATTATATATATATACACACATATATATATATACATATACACGCATATACATATACACACATACAGATAATATACACATGCACACACATACACATACATACACATACACATAAAAACAGTAATAGATAAGCGGGCATCAGCCCGTCGCTGGAGCCGCAGTAACAGTCAGGTATAGTCTATTGACTCTATTCACTTAAGCTGGATTCTTGGTAGCTGCTCGCTGCCTAGACGAGTTTGTAAGGACGTCGCTGATTGGCTGATAGACTCGGGCTGGGTGGTGATGGTGGTGGTACTTGCCTCGCCGCAACCCAAAACCCTTGCCTTGCCTTAGAAAAATATTCATATTTCTTGGCTTTACTCATCTCTTACACAAGATAGGCCTATTTTGTTTGCATCAGTGAATCAGGCAGTGATTGTTCAACAACAACACGCCATTCATAACTCAATAGGGTAAAAAATAAAGTCATGACTGACTATCACAAGAGTAGGCGGACTTTTAGGTTTTCAGTGCATTGAAATGTTGTACTCCTACCCGATATTACCAAGCTACCAGATAATATTTATAAAAGCTGAGCCTACCATCGTGTTCATAATACATTGCTGCATATCATGAGCATAAAAAAATTACACTAAGACTACACTAATATTAAGATAATTGAAGGAAAGTAAAAGAGTGTATAAACATTTTTTCTTGCTTTTTTTGCTTCAACTCGCTGTAACTCCATAAGTTTTGGTCGCATTCAATTTTCAAGAACTGTTTCAAAATCCTTATACTTTTCCGCTACCTGTGGGATGTAGTACGTACCAATAAGGAAAAGAGTAGGTGGTCAAAATGGCTAAGAAAGTTAAACTGTTTCAAACTGGTGCCGTGACGGGTGGAGCCTCTGATAGCTCTCCCGAGAAAAAGTCTCCTGTATAGGAGCAATGCTCACCCGTCACTGTGCCAGTTTGCAGTAGTAGTTTAACTTTCTTAGCCATTTTGACCCCCTACTCTTTTCCTTATTGGTACGTGCTACATACCACAGGAAGCGGAAAAGTATAAGGATTTTGAAACAGTTCTTGAAAATTGAATGCGACCAAAACTTATGGAGTTACAGCGAGTTGAAGCAAAAAAAGCAAGAAAAAATGTTTATACACTCTTTTACTTTCCTTCAATTATCTTAATATTAGTGTAGTCTTAGTGTAATTTTTTTATGCTCATGATATGCAGCAATGTATTATGAACACGATGGTAGGCTCAGCTTTTATAAATATTATCTGGTAGCTTGGTAATATCGGGTAGGAGTACAACATTTCAATGCACTGAAAACCTAAAAGTCCGCCTACTCTTGTGATAGTCAGTCATGACTTTATTTTTTACCCTATTGAGTTATGAATGGCGTGTTGTTGTTGAACAATCACTGCCTGATTCACTGATGCAAACAAAATAGGCCTATCTTGTGTAAGAGGTGAGTAAAGCCAAAAAATATGAATATTTTTCTAAGGCAACGCAAGGGTTTTGGGTTGAGGCGAGGCAAGTACCACCACCATCGCCACCCAGTCCGAGTCTATCAGCCAATCAGCGACGTCCTTACAAACTCGGCTAGGCATCGAGCAGCTCCCAGCCCAGGAATCCAGCTTAAGTGAATAGACTATAGTGGGTCAAGGGACGGCGGGCCAGGTGTGGACAGTGCTCACACGGCCGATCCTCAAACCCATCCCTCAACTCCTCCAGGGTCTCGTTTGTCTATGTCAATTAGGAATATGGTACTAGTGTTTCAAACTTAATTTTGGGGATATTTTTCAATATTTTAAGAATTTTTTTCTCGGTGATAAACAAAGACAGAAAACCACACCATCGAAACTTTTTTTTATAAGTAGAAGAGTTAATGGTTAAAAAATTAAAGATATGCATCAGTAATCCTTAGAGTTGAAAGCAATTTAACCCAGCCAAATTTCCTCTTTTTTCTCATTTTTATTATTTAGCAAAACTCTATTGGCCAGATCTGAATAAAACTTATGTTTTAAAGTCTTTACTTAGCCCTTAATAACTCAATAAATTTGCAGCAAGATCCATCAGTAAACAAGATTTAGGGCGAGCAGTCCCCCTAAATAAGTTGAATGAAGTGAGTTTGGTGTCATAGATGAAGCACACTTTGGAAATATTGGCTTGAACAGCAAAGACACGAAATAAGAGCTCGATGTTATTCTGTGTTTTAGGAGTCTCTCAGTCGACAATGAAATTGTATAAAGGTGACTTTTTATGGGTGATGACGGCTTTAAATAAGGTGAATTCAGTGAGCTAGGTTCGTAAGGAGAAACAGACACGATAACTGGAACTGGCGCCGCCGTAAACGAGTGCTACAATTTTTGGTATTAAAGTAATCGTCCAGACCCAATTTTTCTTTGCATAATTATGTTGAATGTTCATTGAACATACCTAATCCACAAAAAAATATTAATTTCCACAACTTATTTCCCTAAAACCATGACTTTTGTAAAAAGCGCGGGAAAAACAACAGCCCAATCCAGCCGTGGCGGGAAACTTGCTGATGACGTCATGGCAGGCGGCCTCCCAGCCCGGCGCTGATACAAATACACGTAAACTCAGAAACAAATATAGTACTTGAAGAATTGTGGGTGTTTCTGATATTTTTTTTTTGCGATATGGCAAAGACTACTCTATACTGGACTTGCTACTCCTTTTGGGCTATTTCCAGTGGAGGCCAGTTTTGCGATTCCTGCCATTTTCGAACATCACTCCCTTTTCCCTTCCTATGGTTTATCAGTATATATGATATACCGTTATCTTCGTAAATGTTTGTTCTATAATATTATCAAATAAAAAACAGTAAAATGCAATAAAGAAATGCCATTATGAGAGAGTTAAGAAATATGCATGAACTTGAACTCATTGCCATTTAATATTTTGCGAGAAAACATTTTAGATGCTAGCGATAGAAAGAAGCAGATTTTCATTAGCTTTCCATTGATATATTTAGTTTTCTGATAAATTAATTACCACCATGCCTAAATTAGCGTTAACTAAAAAAATAACATCATCAATCGTGTCGGCAAGTAAAAAAGTGTTCCATGAATACAGTAGACTATGTTTATCAGTATAAATGATACACTGTTATCTTCGTGAATGTTTGTTCTATAATATTATCAAATAAAAAACTGTAAAATACACTAAAGAAATTCCATTATGAGACTGAAGAAATATGCATATTCACTTAAACTCATCGCAATTTGATATTTTGCGTGAAGACTTTTTACATGCAACATATCAATAGAAGTGGAATTTAATTAGCTTTCCATTGCTATATTTAATTTTCTGATAAATGAATTAGAACCATGCATAAATTAGCGTTAACTAAATAAATAACATCATCCATCGGGTAATTATCCCGATAGATGATGTTATTTTTTTTAGTTAACGCTAATTTATGCATGGTTATGATTAATTTATCAGAAAACGAAATATAGCAATGGAAAGCTAATGAAAATCCGCTTCTTTCTATCGCTAGCATCTAAAATGTTTTCTCGCAAAATATTAAATGGCAAAGAGTTTAAGTATATATTGAGGTCATGCATATTTCTTAACTCTCTCATAATGGCATTTCTTTAGTGTATTTTACTGTTTTTTATTTGATAATATTATAGAACAAACAGTTACGAAGATAACGGTATATCATATATACTGATAAACCTTAGGAAGGGAAATAGGGGTGATGTTCTAAAATGGCAGGAATCGCAAAACTGGCCTCCACTGGTCATGGGCGGGTTGGCGCGGGGCACGAGTAGCAAGTCCAGTATAGAGTAGTCTTTGGATATGGCATATACTTGCATCCTTCATGGGTACAGCAAGAAAGCTGTACCTTTCCAGAGAGCTTAGCGCCCATTTCCGATCTATTCGGCCACGATATATGTGTGCAGCGCCGGGGACTGGCGGGTGAGAGGCGCGCGGCAAGACAATCTGCTTCACACCGCGCGACTCTCACCCACCACTCCCCGGCGCTGCACACATATATCGTGGCCAAATAGGTCGGAAATGGGTGCTAAGCTCTCTGGAAAGGCACAGCTTTCTTGCTGTATCCATAATGGATGCAAGTATATGCCATATCGCAAAAAAAATATATCAGAAACACCAAAAATTCTTTAAGTACTATATTTTTTTCTGAGTTTACGTGTATTTGTATCAGGGCCGGGCTGGGAGGCTGCCTGCCGTGACGTCACCGAGCCGTGATCCGTCGTCTGCTGGTCATCAGTTGTGTTTTGAGAGTTCGGGGAATTTACAGATTTTGAGTGCGGATAATTTAAAAACGGGTGACTGGATGCAAAAAGTGACAACATATTGTTGATATACTCGATCATGGCTATATTTTGACTGCATTAAATCAGGAATGATGAAATGGCCTGGACGATTACTTTAAGGTACTTTCAACTAGTAAGTGAGTAAGAAGTTAAAAGTACTCTTTTCTTAGGTATTTTGATGCCTTAAGAATGATGGTTGCACTCAAAATTGTCGGAAATGCATCATATTGCAGTTATCCCGCCTTTATCCCTGCTTTAGGTTAGGCTTCTCAACCAACGCCCAGGTTAGGTTAGTGAACTAGCTGGGAGGTTTGGGCGCCCCCCCAGTTATGTCAGGTTACATAACTAATGTCCATGTATTGTATTAAACTGCAGTTTTACCGTTGAGATTTTTCGAGGAATAAGTAAGTAATTCCCGTAGACTTTATCTGTTTTATATTTCTACGTATTTTCGGGCTTATATTATCCCATAGAGTGTTTACCGGATACATCTTACGTCATCCACATAATATCCTATCAGTACAAAACTAGTTGCCATTTTCCCCATCCAAAACCCTGCGTTCCCGACGGGTCCCCAGGTTTGTTATGGAGGGGGAGATAACTGCAAAATGAGGCATTTCCGACGCTTTTTAATGTGACCAACAGCTTTAACATATCATAATACATGGGAAAAGACAAGTTTTGACCTCATACTAAATTACTGGTTGAAAGTACAAATTTACCCAATTTTTCACGTCCGCGAATGTTCCTATTTTCGGCGACAGTTCCAGTTCTTGATCTTGATATTACAGGACCCAATATTTACATGTAATCATCTTGTACCCGTGTTTCTGGATTTAGAGATTAAAAACCATCAATAGCTTGCAATGCTTAGTAAGGTTAGGTTAGGTGACGTGAATGAATAGTTATCCCTATTTTTATGAGACATAACACTTGAATACTTCTCGCCAATCAGGGAGTACGATGGGCGGCAGGATCGCAGACCAATCAGCTTTATCTGTAACAGGCAATTGAGCTTCCGGATCCCCATAGAGCAGATTGGCCTGTGACCCAAATTTCTCTGAAGAAGCCCAAGAGCCAAAACTAAATTGGAATAAAGTAGCCTACTTGTTTCTGAGGCTAAGTTTCCCTTTATCCTCCGCTATGATTCTACTGCGACACAAGTGCCTCCCCAACCTCATTCACTTATTTATGTGTGCAGTCCTTCCCTAAGATGAGTGACTTCCTCCTCAGGGAAGGCGAGAGTAATGTTATGTAGAACACAAAGCTGTTATAATACTAGATATTCTGTTGATTTCAGCATCAACATACTGGTCTACTAAACCTTCCTTTCAAAAGTCCATACGTATGTTCAATAATAACTCAGGTTTTAGACAGTTTATTATTATACCTATGTTGCTTTAACCTTCCAGTATCTTTGACAGAAACCATAACATGAGAATAAATGCTAAACCACCTAAGATGTGGTAAGATGGAGAAAGAAAGTATGCATGTGCATTCTGACTAATGCCTGTATGTTAAAGTAATCGTCCAGACCATTTCATCATTCCTGATTTAATGCAATCAAAGCATAGCCATTAACGAGTATATCAACAATACGTCGTCACTTTTTGTATCCAGTCAGCCGTTTTTAAATAATCCGCAATCAAAATCTGCAAATTCCCAGAGTTTTCAAAACGCTCTCAAGGTTTGCAGACGCTCAGGCTCAGGCTCGGTGACGTAGCATCAGGGAGGCTCATCTTCCCGCGCTGATCAGAGAGACACGTAAACACAGAGATAAATACAGGGTGTAACACGAGTTTATGCAAATGTTGATACAGGAGATAGACCGAATTATTCTAAGAACAAAATGCTCTATACCCATATGCTTTCTGAAGCTTCCTTTACGTGACATGGAGTGAGAAAGAATTACCGCGGCCGTCATGTAACTCACGGCTAGCGGGAGGCAGGAGGGATGAGATGTGCACTCGCGCGTATGCCCCCCGGTGAAATTATGAATTATTTAATCATAATTTCTACTAGTTATGGACAATTACAGTATCTTATAAGTTTTAACTACACCATCGATATTAATAAACGGCTGTTATTTACCAAATAAGCAGTAGGCTACATGAGAACAGCAGGGCTGTCATAAGCAATAATGTAAAGGGCTACTTGACATTATGTCGGCGAGGGAGAGGCAAGGTGGGTAGGGATGGGGTGCCGTGCGAGGCTACATCAGCTGTGTCCCTCCTTCTCTCGCCCAGATTAGTGGCAGTGTTTAGTTTGAGAGAGTGAACTCTGCGGACAATGCCGTACTCTTACAGTAACGTGGAGTATGCGGATATGGTGTTTATCTACGGGTTCTGCAATGGAAGTGCAAATGCTGCCGTACAGGAATACAGAAGAAGATACCCTAACAGAAAATGTCCCAATGTTCGAACATTTTACAGGGTATTTCAACACCTTCGTGACAAAGGATCTTTCCCTGGAATGGGTGCAACAGCTGAAAGGATAGGGGAACATGGAAAGGTGAGGCAGATTCTTCATGCAGCGGAAAACAGCCCAGACATAAGCACAAGAAGAATTTCCCTCCGACTTGGAGTTTCTCACATGAAAGCATGGAGGGTGCTGAGAAAAGAAGGTCTTCATCCATATCATCTGCACAAGGTTCAACATCTTCAGGATGGAGATTCAGTGAGGCGATTGGAGTTTTGTAAATCGCTACAAGCAAATTCCCAGCTGTGGAAATATATTTTGTTCACCGATGAGGCCACATTTACCCTTGGCGGAATGCATAATGCTCATAATGAACATTGGTGATCAAAGGAGAATCCTCACAAGATGGTAGAAAGTAATTTCCAGCAAAGATTTTCTATTAATGTCTGGTGTGGCATGATTGGTGAGCACTTGATTGGCCCACACATCTTTCAAGATCGCATTAACGGGGATATTTATGCTAACTTTTTGATAGATCACCCCCCCTCACTCCTAGATGTTCCCCTGGGCACACGGCGCCGACTAGTATTTCAGCATGACGGGGCACCACCACACTTCAGTAAGCAAGTGAGGCAGCATCTTGACCAAGCATTTCCTGGACGGTGGATAGGCCGGGGAGGACCACACCCATGGCCTGCCAGATCACCAGACCTAACACCACTGGATTTTTATCTCTGGGGAGACATGAAATCACATGTATACAATAAGAAAAGTGACAACAAGCAAGAACTTCTGGAGAGAATAATGGCAGCTTCACAGCACATCAAGAACAAGCCAGAAATTCTAAGAAAAAGTGTTCATTCCATACTTCAGCGAGCGCAACTGTGTATTGAAGCTGATGGTGGCCACTTTGGGCTATATTCAAGAATGCTCGTCAAATCCCGGCCGGTGGAGATTTTCCATCGTCGTACCTCCACTGGTCTTATCTACAAGAACTGCCCCGACTGGTGAATATTTGACAGGTGTACCAACACAAGCGAGCCCAAAGCGGCATCAGTATTTTGACTGTTTTATACATATCTAATACATTTTACTAGTGAAATTTATCATTTCTGACATTAAAATAATAGCTAAGTTAGTGTTCGCCACTTGTCTGAGGCGTTGGTGCAGAAAAAATTGGCCTGAGTGATGCGTGCGAGTACATTTGAACGGCCCGCCACCACTGCTCCACACAATGGCCACCTCCATTCTCCTGCCGCCGCCTGGCTTCCTCACAAGTTCACACACCTATATAAGGCCTCCTGGACCTGATTTTACCTTAATGATGACACATGTGCATTCACAGTGTATGGCTGTCACTCTCGGTTGTGTTGAAAACTCTCCTGTAATGGTCTGGGAAGAAATACGATGGAATAACACTTGATGTGATCATCACAACATTAAGGTAAGTCATGATGACAAGAGACAGTACGTAAGAGTAAGTAGATCGAGCTGCCGGGAGATTACTGACATTCAGCTGTAGACGTTGCCACGTAGCATTTTACAGTATTAGTGTGTCAAATTTCAGCTATGCTGTCTTCATGTAATGCTTATCAGTAAATTTAATGGATCTTTGTCTCGTTATAAGATACTGTAATGCTCCCTAATTTGTAATAATCATAATTAAACTAATGTTCATAATTTCAGAGATGACCACGATCCGTAAATAATCCCCATATCCAGAACCCCATATCCAGAATAATACTCCACATTACCGTAAGCGTACAACACTGTCTACAGCTTATTTCTCTCAAATTGATACTAAATAAGTCATGATTTTAACTCTCTCAAACTAAACACTGCCGCTAATCTGGGCGGGAGAAGGAGGGACACGGCTGATGTAGCCTCGCACGGCACCCCATCCCTACCCACCTTGTCTCTCCCTCGCCGACATAATGCCAAGTAGCCCTTTACATTATTGCTTATGACAGCCCTGCTGTTCTCATGTACTGCTTATTTGTTAAATAACAGCCGTTTATTAATATCGATTGTGTAGTTAAAACTTATAAGATACTGTAATTGTCCATAACTAGTAGAAATTATGATTAAATAATTCATAATTTCACCGGGGGACATACGCACGAGTGCACATCTCATACCTCCTGCCAAGATAAAGAGACAGATAAAGAAAGATAAAGAGACACCTGTTAATCCACCTCGTACTCGGGCTCAAACATATAGGATCCCATGACAATCTGAGGTTCGTTTTCCTCATAGTATACGCGACCAGCGTCATTTCTTTCGGTGTCAGATTGAGCATCGTACTCTAAATCTGTCACAGCGACAGATTCACTGTCTGACACCGAAGTACAATCGCTCATCATAACATTTGCCGACAGGTGCCAGACAGTGTGTCTGCGGGCGTCCCTGTTCTGACGTCATCAATAACAGTCGTAGCCCTGTTGGAGGGAAGATTTTTTTTTTCGCGCGCTTTTTACAAAAGTCGTGTTTTTACGGATATAAGGCCTGGAAATCAATTATTTTTGGTGGATTAGGTGTTTTGAATGTACATTTAACATAATTCGGCAAAAAAAAAATGGGTCTGGACGATTACTTTAAGGGGGGGTTGTAAAATCGCAAATCCCATGTTAAATTGCTTATGTTCTTGTAACTCCTCCCTTATTTATTGACCAATTTCTTTCATTCAAAAAGCATTTTAATCAGGAAGGATAGGAGATTAAGGTTTGTTATCGTTTGTTTTTATGCAATATTAAAAAATATTTTTTAAAGCTCGATGAAAAAATATTAAAAAAATTGACATATAAATATTTGTCAAAAATCTAAATCAACTTCAAACAATAATTACTATAGCAAAACTAATTCCTTTTTTCATACTTTCATAAGCTGCAGTAGGAAATATTTGTGTAATAAGAAGTGCAAGAGAGGAGATAACTTTTTAATGCAAAAACCAACGTTTTGAGAAATCAAGCGATGAAGTTGAAGCATTTAGTGTACCTTACCTATTGCAGCTAGGGACTTGAAATTCACAGGATATATACATCAGGATATGAAGAAAAAGCAGACATAGTTTTCCTTATTTACTCTCATTGGTGTGTACATAGGCCTTTAGCGGTACTTGACCTCACCTCTGGCGGTCTTCAGAAAATACTAGTGAGTGCTAGAAATTTCCCGTTGTCTCATGTAATAGTTAGAGAGAACGTTAAAATTCCAACATTTTGAAAAAAAATCCAAAATTTTGAAGTAAAAAATCCAATTTTTTTTTAAGTTGCATGAGAGACTAAGAAAAAAAATTATCTAAAAAAAAATACGGTATTTTACTCGCTGCAATCTCTATTGCAGCGAGTAATACCGCGGAAACTCATGACAGGACGCCTCATTGCATAAGGCAAAGCACCTATTATAAATGTTTTATCAAACTTTTGCATATACCAATAGAAGCAGCATGAATGACATAAAAATATAAGCCAAAATAAAATAAAAAAATTCACGTCGACCACTTACAACCCCTTAACTCGATAAAGTTAACACTCTGTTATCATGGGCAGACCCTGGAGATCCTATATCAATGTAAGTAAAGTTATTTTTACTGTCACATGTGGCCATCAAAATGTCTCATCATGAACGCCGTAGGTTATAATAATGGACGAGAACTGCGCGGTCGCTACCGCCGTCAGCACAGATCTTACAGATCTTACCACAGACCTTAGGGCTACACCTTACTTTTTCTGTATTATTTTCAGCTCAGTATATTGTGCAGTAGTTATTCACTTCCATAAACCAAAAATATAACACTTATTTTTATATAATAATTGCTGAGTTAGGTTACGTTTAGTCTTGGTTAAGTTAGATTTAGGTTATACTAAAGTAATCGTCCAGACCCATTTTTTTCTTTGCATAAATATGTTGAATGTTCATTCAAAACACCTAATCCACAAAAAAGCATTCATTTCCACGCCTTAATTCCGTAAAAACACGACTTTTGTAAAAAGCGCGGAAAAAAAGTTTCATCCTTCCAACAGGCCCGTGAATATTATTGATGACGTCATTTGAGGAGTTCACCGAGAGAGAGAGAGAGAGAGAGAGAGAGAGAGCGAGAGAGAGAGAGAGAGAGAGAGAGAGAGAGAGAGAGAGAGAGAGAGAGGAGAGAGAGAGAGAGAGAGAGAGAGAGAGAGAGAGAGAGAGAGAGAGAGAGAGAGAGAGAGAGAGAGAGAGAGAGAGAGAGAGAGAGAGAGAGAGAGAGAGAGAGAGAGAGAGAGAGAGAGAGAGAGAGAGGGGGGATGCTGGAGTCCTTCAAGAATCTGCTATTATTCACTCTACTTCATCCCCAACACCCACCCACATCCCACAACACCCACCCCTGTTCCCACCCACATCCCCACTTCCAAAACACTCATCCCCTTCCCTCAACACCCACCTCCGTTCCCGAATACATCCCCACTTCCAACACTCATCCCCTTCCCCCAACACCCACATCCCCACCCCACATCCCCAACCCCGTTCCCACCCACATCCCCACTTCCAGCACTCATCCCCTTCCCCCAACACCCACCCCCGTTCCCACCCACATCCCCACTTCCAACACTCATCCTCTTCCCCCAACACTCACCCCCGTACCTATACGGCCACGATATATGTGTTGAGACGTGTGGAGCGCCGGGGAGAGGCGGGCGGTGTGAAGCAGATTGTCTCGCTGAGCGCCTCTCGCCTGGTACTCCACACATATATCGTGGCCGTATAGGTCGGAAATAGGTGCTAAGCTCTCTGGAAAGGCACAGCTTTCTTGTTGCACCCATAAAGGATTCAAGTATATGCCATATCGCAAAAAAAAATATATCAGAAATACCCAAAATTCTTCAAGTACTATATTTTGTTCTGCGTTTACGTGTATTTGTATTAGCACGTGACTGAGAGGCTTCCTGCCGTGACGTCACCGAGCCGTGGTCCGTCGTCTGCTGGTCGTCAGTTGTGTTTTGAGAGCTCGGGGAATTTACAGATTTTAAATGCGGATCATTTAAAAACGGGTGACTGGATGCAAAAAGTGACAACATATTGTTGATATACTCGATAATGGCTATATTTTGACTGTATTAAATCAGGAATAATTAAATGGTCTGGACGATTACTTTAAGGTTTGGTTTCGGTTATGTTATCGTAGATGACACTATACGTAGATGTCACCGTATGTATACCGTAGACGCCACCTGCACTAATGTCGCCAGGCGCCATTTATTACGAATTATAGCATCACTACTGCAGGATTTGTATATGCCACTGAAGATGATATACAGTAGTTTCTATCATGACTATAATCTACCCTGTTTCAGTGTTGTGTTATGCTTTGTATCTGCAAGTATAAGCTGTTTATAATGTCGCTACTCGTTTTTTTTTCGGGCGACGACAACGGCGAGAGGACACTCAGAACATAAACACTAGCTTGCGATCTTAGTAGTGACCTGTAGTCGTTACCAAGGTCGCCACTCGGTTGATATTTTGGTAATTTGTTCATTTATAGCCATAATATGACACATGAAAACACAAAATGACACAGGCTCTCCAGATAGCCCTGTAGTGACTCCAGGGGCGGATTGGGTACCCTAAACCAGCCCGGGACAGACACCTACCGGCCCCGGCCCTATCTTGCAAACTTCAGTCATGAATAAAATGTAGTACCCCTGAATAAAAATATATTACTTATTCTATTTCAAATAGGTAAAAAGTAAAATGTTGAATACACTGTATTCAAACCAAAAAATATAACATATACACCACACTTGTATATTTGTTTCCATAGCTCTTCTATGAAAGTGCGTTTTCACAGTTTGAAAAGCTATTGAAGCAATAAGTCTAGATTCACGCAATAAACCCATTCATTCACGAACCATTTTACAAAACATTTCAATTCTAACCAGCAAACTGGACTGGGAATCAACACAGCTGCTGATCATCCCGCCACACAATCCACTTGACTATAAATATGCACATTTCTCATACTTCCCATCAATATAATCACTCATTTTGAAATTTACATGAGTCTTATCATTCAGTACTCATTACTTGGTGATTTCAATGTTCACCACCAGCTTTGGCTATCATCTTCTTTCACTGTCCAACTTGGTGAACAAGCCTACAATTGTTTTATCCTCCAAGATCTAGAGCAACTGGTGCAGTACCCTACCTGTATTCCTGACCATCCACGGAGACACGCCCAACATTCTATACCTTTTCCTAACTACTAACCCTTTCTGCTTACTCTGTGAAACTATTCTCTCCGTTGGGTTCCTCCAATCACAATTATATTTCTGTAACTTGTCCTATCGCTCCGGTGCCGCCTCGGGACCCAACTAAGCGGAGGTGCTTCTGGCATTTCAACTCAGCTAAGTGGGAGGACCTAAAGCAGCACTACTCTGATTTTCCATGGAATAAAATTATTACTTCCATGTCAGAGACCCATCTCTTTGTGCAGAGCGCATAACTGAGGTCATTGTCTCTGTCATGGAGGCGTACATTCCACACACTTTCTCTAATCCTAAAGCCCGTCCACTTTGGTTTAACTCTGCTTGTTCTCATGCTGTCCAAGATAGAGAGGCGGCTCAAAGACGGTACCGTAACCATCCATCTCCTGAAACTCATACCCTCTATATTTCTGCCCATAATCATGCCAAATATTTTTTCAACTTACCAAAAACTCCTTCATTCATAGAAAATGTCAAAATTTTCTGAATCAAACTAATCTCGTGACTTCTGGCATCTAGCTAAAACATCTTTAACAATATGTGTCTTCTTCACTTTCCCCTCCTGTTTCTACTGGATGGCGCCACAGCTGTCTCATCTATTTCTAAAGCTGAACATTGTGCTCAAACCTTTGCTAAAAATTCCACTCTGGTTGATGAATTCCTCCTTCTCCTCCATCTTCTGACTATGTTATTAAGATCCTTCGTAATGATGTTTTATTTGCCCTTTCTGGCCTAGATCATCGGAAGGCTTACGGTCCTGACGGAATCCCTCCTATTGGTTTAAAATACTGGGCTTCTGTGCTTGCACCCTGTCTGGTCAAACTTTTCCATCTTTGTCTATCTACTTCCACCTTTCCTTGCTGGAAATTTGCTTACATTCAACCTGTCCCTAAGGAGGGTGACCGTTCTAAGCCTTCAAACTACCATCCTATAGCTTTGACTTCCTGCCTTTCTAACGTGTTTTAATCTATACTTAATAAGAAGATTCTTAAGCATCTATCTGCTCACAATCTTCTATCTTATCGTCAGTACGGTTTCCTTAAAGGGCGATCTGATGGCGATCTTCTAGCTTTCCTAACTGAATCTTGGTCATCCTCCTTTAGGGATTTTGGTGAAACTTTTGCTGATGCCCTTGACATATCAAAAGCTTTTGATAGAGTCTAGCACAAATCCCTAATGTTTAAACTACCATTATTCGGTGTCTATTCTTTTATCTGCCCCTTCATCTTCAGTTTCCTTTCTAACCGTTCTATTGCAGCTACTGTAGACGGACATTATTATTCTCCTAAGTCTATTAATAGTGGTGTTCTTTAGGTTTCTGTCCTATCAATCACTCTTTCTATTATTCATTAATGATCTTCTTCTAAGTCTAACTCAAAGCCCTATCCACTACTTCGCTGATGATTCTACCCTGCATTTTTCAACGTCGTTCATTGGGCGTCCAACTCAGCAGGAACTAAGTGACTCACGGAGAGATGCCACGGAGATCCTAACTTCTGACCTTTCTATAATTTCTGATTGGGACAAAGCAAACCTAGCTTCTTTTGTTCAATGACTCAAAAACCCAATTTCTTCAACTATCTACTCGACAAAACCTACCAGATAACTATCCTTTCTTCTTCAATGACACTCAACTGTCTTCTTCTTCTACAATGAACATTCATGGACTATCCTTTACAAAACTTTTGAACTGGAAATCTCACATCTCATTCATCTCTTGCTAAAACAACTTTTAAGAAGTTAGGTGTACTCTGGCGTCTGCGTCCAATTTTTTCTCCCTCCCAGTTGCTTGCTCTGTACAGGGGCCGTATCCGCCCATGTATGGAGTATGTCTCACATGTTTGGGGGGGATCCACTCATACAGCTTTCCTCAACAGGGTAGAATAAAAAAAAATTCGTCTCATCAACTCCCCTTCTCTGACCGACTGTCTTCAATCTTTAAATCACCGCCGCAATGTTGCTTCTCTTGCTATCTTCTATTGTTATTCGCATGCTCACTGCTCTTCTGAACTTGCTAACTGCATGCCTCCTCCCCTCCCGCGGCCTCGCTGCACAAGACTTTCAACTCATTCTCATCCCTATCCTGTCCATCTTCCAGTGCAAAAGTTAACAAGTATCTTTACTCTTCCATGCCCTTCACTGGTAAACTCTTGAACACTCTTTCTGTTTCTATTCTTCCACCTTCCGACGACAATTTTTTTTTCAAGAAAGGAGTACTAACAAGACACCTCCCGAACTAAATTGGCTCACCCCCCTTTCTATATGCTCTTACAGTCATCTTTATAGACACTGGTAACTAAGCGGGCTTTTTTTTGTCCTTGGCTAGTCCTTTGTGCTGTAAAACAAAAACAAAAATTACACTGAGGTGTGTGGCCCGTGGTGCCATGAAACTGTACAGTTTATTGTGGACCAGGTGCCAAAAGGAGGATTTTGAGGCCAAGTTAGCTGTCTCAACGTCAACGATCTCCAATAAATGCGCTAGAATTCATTGGAGTTATATTATTATACACCCATACTAGAAACAGCTGATCTCACTTTCTCTCTCTCTTATAAATTGCTTCATAAAATGTTGTACTTATGATTTCGTACCAATAATATAACCAGGCTCTAATCCCGATAGCCACTTGTTCGTCAAGCGTACTCGAGTCCGGCCCCCGGGCCCCGGCGCCGGCGGCCCTCAGACCCATTGACCCTCCGGGACACAGCCCGGTGTGTCCAGTGGCCAATCCGCCTCTGGGGTCATACTTCTTCAGATTCAATAGCTAGAATACGGGAGAGGGATGGAGGAGAAGCCAGGCTGCCTCGTCTGGCTTGAGCCAGACGAGGCATACGGTCTCCGGGCATAAACGTCTCTCACAACCGTACCATACTGCGCTACAGAGGACCGGCCCGCAATTTTTTTTTTCCTAGACAGGTTCGCAAACTTTCGGTTAGGGTTAGGTTAAGTTAGGTTCAGGTTAATTTTAACAATGGTAACTTTGCGTGGGAATTACAATGAGGGTATTTTAAAGAAAATCCTGTGGTTAGTTTTGGAGCTACATCCATGCGTAGAGGACCACCAAACTTTGCAAACTCGTTGAGGAAAAAAATTCGCGGCCGGCCCCGCCGGGACTCAGACCGGCCCAAGACCCACCGGGACACAGCCCGGTTTGGCCTATGGCCAATCCGCCCCTGAGTGACTCCAATGTTGGCCGTCACGCCACCTGCCTAATTACCCCTAAAGGTCACGCCACGCAGCTGTGGTTGACCTGACTCTGCGTGACCCAAATTCCCCTGCACCTTCCCGCGGTCCCTGCCCTCGCGACCAGTATCCGGCAGTTACCTACCGGCCGGCACAGAGAGCACACCACCTCCTCTCTGTGTTCCTCGTGGCCTCCCTCCGCTGTACTTATACATATTTCCGCCGTAATAAACTTGTGTGCAAGCTCGTTCCCCCCTCCTCTGCCCCCCCACCACTCCTGTACCTGCCTCCGACGGGGTCCGGGCGCCTGCAGTGTTTACCCCAAGTGACACCCCTGCCGGCTCCACGAAATTCCTTAGTGCGCTGGAGAGACCCGGGGCGCAAGGGGGCCATGGCAATGCCCTGGCGCACAGCTCTTCCACAGACGCCCGCCTCTCCGACATGGATTCCGCCATTCTGCGATTAGAGGCCGCCTTCTCAGCCCTCCACTCCCCTACAAGCCACAAGTAGTGTTTTTACCATGGTCACATCGGCGCAGCAGCCAGGAATTGTCAGCCTCCGTGTTCGTGGTTTGGATACGACCAGCGCGGGGGTCGGTGAATGCGCACCTGTCTCCCGCCCCCACCTCTCGGGCCTCCACCGCGAGCACTCTCCGGGCCACGTCATCCTGATGAACAACCCGCCCGATCCCCGCATATCGCCGCCCGACTCCCTGCACAGCTCCAGCCGTGCCCCTCCGCCCCTGGTCAACCCACCACAGATTTACGTATAACCCCGCGCCCGCTCGCCTACCCAGTCTCCTGCAGCGCCTCCGCCTCCGTCGCCACCACTCCCTGGCCGCCGGACGCTGCTTTGGGTGGCCGACACACTGTCGGGGATGCGTTACCTGGTGGATTCGGGGGTAGAGGTCAGTGTTGTGCCGCCTTCGTCAGATGACCGCCTCGCCCAACCCAGCACCGCTTACGACCTTCTGGCCGCCAATAACACCCCTATCGCCACCTATGGTACGCGGCCTCTCCGCCTCTCCTTCACGCCTGCCTCGCCCTTCGTCTGGTCCTTCGTGGTGGCTGAGGTGGATCAGCCTATCCTGAGTGTGGATTTCCTCTCCTCCCACGACTTGCTCGTTGATTCCCGGCGCGGACGTTTGCTGCGTTGCCCAACCAACGCGGTCATCCCTACCGTGCCCTGCGGGCAGCGAGTGCCCCTCCTGACACACCTACGCCAGGCGGTCCTGTACGACGCTCTTCTCGAGGACTTCCCTCTCCTTACTTCTCAGCGCTCCAGCCCCGCCAAAAGGAATCACAAGGTGACACAAACCATCGCCACGACGGACCCACCCGTTCGACCTTCCGACAGCTGTTGGACTTCACCTCTCCATATGGTACCGAAGGCCCAAGAAGGCGAATAGCGCGCGTGCGGCGACTACAGGGCTCTCAACGCTATGACTCGGCCGGACGGTTACCCTATTCCACACGTGCTGGATTTTCACAGCATGCTGCACGGGCGGTCAGTCTTTTCGCAGATTGATCTTCTACGGGCCTTCCACCAGATCCCCGTGGCTGAAGGGGACGTGCCGAAGACTGCAGTGACGACGCCTTTCGGTCTGTTTGAGTACCCCTACATGAACTTCGGACTACGCAATGCGGTTCATACCTTCCAGCGCTTTATGGATAAAGTAATCAGGGGACTCGACTTCGTCGTCGTGTATATCGATGACATCCTTGTCGCCTCATCGTCGCACCAACAACACGAGCTTCACCTGCGCCAGCTGCTCACTCGCCTTCAGGAGTTTGTTTTACGGATCCACCCAGCGAAGTGTGTGTTGGGTGCTCCGGCGTTGGACTTCTTGGGCCACAGAGTCACGTCAGCGAGCTTATTCCCCCTCCCCCAGAAAGTGTCAGCGATCGCGGACTTCCCACGGCCTCGTACGGTCAGGAAGCTCAGGGAATTTCTGGGGGTGATTAATTATTACCACCGCTTCATTCCCCAAGCTGCCGCTCGGGCTCGGCCGCTTACATGACCGCCTGAAGGGGGTAAGGAAAAACTCACCGAAGCCCCTGCAGTGGACTGATGAAGCCGAGGGAGCGTTCAACAGCATCAAGCAACAACTCGCTCCCACGACGCTCCTCGCCTACCCAGTCCCCGATGCCCCCACCGTCCTCACTACTGACGCCTCAGCAGAAGTGGTGGGCGCTGTCCTCCAGCAGAAGGTGGAGGACGAGCTTCGCCCTATCGCCTTCTTCAGCAAGCGTTTGGAGCCTTTTCAACGCCTCTACAGCGCCCTCGATAGTAAGCTGTTGGCGGTGTATGAGGCCGTGAGACACTTCCGCCACTTTCTTGAGGGCAGGGAGTTTTTCAAGTATTGACAGATCACAAGCCATTAACACACGCTATGGTGCAATCTGGGGAGGCGGTAGCAGAGTGGTTAGCGTCTCAGAGTGGCGTTCTCGGTGACCCGAGTTCGATCCCCGAAGAAAACCAAAATCTTTCTGCACCGTCGAGTGGCCTAAGAACACCCACATGCTCTGCCCATTAACTCTACCTTCGATTGCGAGTGCATCGGAGGACACTGGGGAGGCGGCATGAACCTCTAATCAGAGGCGTCACTAAAAAAAAATCCTGCCTGCGCCACCACGGGCGAGGGCCAGCCATCACAGCCCTCAAGTGAACCTCCAGAGTCTACCGTCCGAGCACTGGGTCACCACTGCCTACAGGCGCTATAGGCATAGATGTAAAATAAAATCTGGCGAACGTTTCACACCCCGGGTCTCCAAACAGCTGGCTTATATATCCGAGTTTACCACAGACATCCGCCATATCCCGGGGCAGGACAATACCGTGGCCGACGCCCTCTTCCGCTGCGCTACAAGCCCCCGTATGATGTCCGAGATCACGACGCCTGCGCCGCTCGCTTACGTGGCCCGTGCGGCGACACAGGAGGGAGACCCTGAGTTGCAGGTCCTGATTGAGGGGCCCACAGCGCTCCACCTGGTCCTGCACGACGTCCCCGACTCCGCGGCCAAACTCTGGTGTGATGTCTCTTGTGGCCCCGCACGCCCATTCATCACCCGTCAATACCGCAGGTCAGTGTTCAATCACTACCCCTCCCTGAACCACCCCGGCATCCTCGGTACCTATTGCGTCATCAGCAGGCGAGCGGTATGGCCTGGGATGAGACGTGACATTAAGGAATGGACGCGTGCCTGTCTTGCCTGTCAAACTACAAAGATTCGCCGACACACACGAGCCCCTCTCCACACCTTCCCCACGCCCACCCAGCGATTTCACACCGTCCATGTAGACCTGGTGGGTACTTTGCCGGCTTCCTGCGGTCACCTTTACCTGCTGACGTGTGTGGACAGGGTGACCCGTTGGGGCGCCGCTATTCCCATGCCTGACAGTATCGCGGAATGTACGGCTGCTCATTTCTTGTCGGGTTGGGTAGCCTGTCACTCTCATCACAGACCAAGGCGTGCAGTTTGAGTCCCGTGCTTGGTCTGACCTGCTTGCTTTCCTGGGCACCCGCCGTCAGCGTACTACGGCGTATCACTCTCAAGCCAACGGCATGGTGGAACGTTTCCACAGACGCCTGAAGGAAGCCATACGGGCCCAGCCACACCCAACAAGCTGGGTGGACGCCCTTCCCATCATCCTCCTCACACTCCGAACTACGGAGAAGGAAGATATACATCATACGCCGGCAGAGCTAGTGTATGGTGAAGACCTGTGACTGCCGTGCCAGTTCACCCCAGTGACGGATGCCAGCAACGCCCTCTCCTTCCTCCCGGCGCTTCGGCAGGCAATCTCTGCACTACGGCCCACGCCACCACGTACGCCCCCGCCGCGCCCCACTCACCTCCCGCCGGAGTTGCAAACGGCTACACACCTGTTCCTGCAAACGGATGCCCACACGAGGCCCCTGGACCCACCCTATAAGGGTCCCTATCGTGTCCTGGCGCGCTCGGAGAAGCACGTCACCCTTGAAGTTCGTGGGCACCCGTATGTGACGTCATGGGACCGTGTGAAGGTGGCTCATCTCCTTCCTTCACCTCCACCTCCCCCCCTCCCTCAAAATGTGCAACTCCTTCCTTCCATTCCTTCTCCTTCAGATCATCCACCACTCCCTCACCTCCGTTTTGTCATCCTCCCCCCTGCCCCTTACGGGGGGTTTCCCCCTCCCTTCCACATCAACCCCTCCTCAGCGCTGAGGTCTTGGCGGCCTCGTCGCCACCCCTTCCCCCTCGGGCCCATCCTACACCAAACCCTATTCCCTCTCCTCAGCCTACACCTGCCCCACTCACAACAACCCCTCCCCATCCCCATACCTCATCCTACACCTGACCCACTCACAACACCCCCCCCCCCCATCCCCATTCCTCATCATACACCTGACGCAGCACCTTCTGCCCAACACCTTACCCTCACCTCCCCCTCCCTTCTCCCCCCTCCACCAGCTGCTTCTCCTCCTGCAGATCTGGCGGTTTCCGACTCCACGCCTCCTGCCCTTTCCTGCAACCTTACAGCCGCTGCCGTGGAATCGCCTTCGGAGGACAGCGATGCTGGGGCGTCTATGGATGGCTTCGTTCCTGAGGGCTACACAACGCGCTCGGGGCGGGTCATTCATCGCCCACAGTTCTTCCGAATGCAGTAATACAGCGGCTTTGTTCATTCACGTACTATTATTTTGTGTGTGTGTGTGTGTGTGAAAAGGGGAGTACTGTAGTGAGCACAATGCTGGGCTTCACGCCAGCTGCTTAATTACCCTAAAGGTTACGCCACGCCAGATGCGGCTGACCTGACTGGGCAGACCTAAATTCCCTGCACCTCCTGCCCTGGGAGCGGGAGCCGGTCAGTCTTCCACCTACCATCACAGAGAGCTAACACACTCCGCTCTGTGATGCTCGCACGTCCGTCTCCGCTGTAACATATACATATTCTCGCCTTAAAGTAGTCGTCCAGGGGGGACATTTTCGAAGAGGCTCTAAACTACACCCTCTTAGCGTCCTAAGACCGACTTAGTTATACGGGGCCAAGAAGACTACTAAGGAAGCATTTTCGGAGTTCATCTTAGCCTCGTGTAAGGCTAAGACCTTCTTAGTGCCACCACTTCCACTTTAACCAATCAGCGTGCGCGACACAAGTCTGTATTTGGCGGGAAATACGTATAAACAAACCTCGGCGTATACCACGCCGAGGGAGTCTCTCTTTCTCTCACTCTCTCTCTCTCTCTCTTCTCTCCTATCTCTCTCTCTCATCTCTCTCTCTCTTCCTCTCTCTCTCTCTCTCTCTCTCCTCTCTCTCTCTCTCTCTCCTCTCTCTCTCTCCTCTCTCTCTCTCTCTCTCCTCTCCTCTCCTCTCCTCTCTCTCCTCTCTCTTCTCTCTCTCTCTCCTCTCTCTCATCTCATCTTCTCTCTCTCTCTCTCTCTCTCTCATCCTCCTCTCATCTCTCCTCTCTCTCTCTCTCTCCTCTCTCTCTCTCTCCTTTTTTTTCTCTTCTATTATTTCTTCTCCCTCCTCTTCTTCTCCTTGAGTTGCCAGATATGTTATTTCTGCTACAGTCAACGTGCATTGTCCAACACGCCGAGGGATCTCTCTCTCTCTCTCTCTCTCTCTCTCTCTCTCTCTCTCTCTCTCTTCTCTCTCTCTCTCTCTCTCTCTCTCTCTCTCTCTCTCTCTCGCTCTCTCTCTTCTCTTTTTTTTCTTCTATTATTTCTTCTCCCTCCTCTTCCTTCTCCCTTTTCATCCTCCACACACACATCATAGCCAGTATGTGATATTATCGTGAATAACGAAACTTTTTTTCTGGTGAGTTTTGATATGTTTAGAATTAATCTGCTAACCGTTTCTGTCGCAAATCATATCTATTCCACCCAGCCCACCCCTATATATATATAGTATTATATATAATATATTTATACATAGTGTATTATACAGCCTAATATACTATATACAGTCTAAAATATATAATATATAACCAATAATATAACCATTGTTGTTATGGTGACGAAGAAAATTGCGGGCTAAGACGACCCCAACCCTGCCTTAGGGCTATATTCAAGAATGCTCGTCAAATCCCGGCCGGTGGAGATTTTCCACCGTCGTACCTCCACTGGTGACATCTACAAGAACTGCCCCGACTGGTGGATATTTGACAGGTGTACCAACACAAGCGAGCCCAAAGCGGCATCAGTATTTTGACTGTTTTATACATATCTAATACATTTTACTAGTGAAATTTATCATTTCTGACATTAAAATAATAGCTAAGTTAGTGTTCGCCACTTGTCTGAGGCGTTGGTGCAGAAAAAATTGGCCTGAGTGATGCTTGCGAGTACATTTGAACGGCCCGCCGCCACTGCTCCACACAATGGCCGACCTCCATTCTCCCGCCGCCGCCTGGCTTCCTCACAAGTTAACACACCTATATAAGGCCTCCTGGACCTGATTTTACCTTAATGATGACACGTGTGCATTCACAGTGTATGGATGTCACTTTCGGTTGTGTTGAAAACTCTCCTGTAATGGTCTGGGAAGAAATACGATGGAATAAGTGGAGAGCGGGGTGAAGGGGGGATGTGCAAGTTGTCGCCAATCAGCTGACTCAAACCTCCACCCCTGAGCTCGACGCGTTGCGTCGTATTTTGATTCTTGTATACCAAAAACAGATACAACGGGTGGAGAAAAATTCTTGAATATGGCCCTTAGTTTACACTCGCTGCACTGTCTTAGGCGGAGCGAAATTTGCTTCCGAAAATTTCCACCTAGCGCTAAGATGGTCTTAGTCCCCTAAGATGGTCTTAGTAGTGTTCCAAAATGCCCCCCCAGACCATTTCATAATTCCTGATTTTATGTAGTTAGAGTATAGCCATTATCGAATGTATCAACAGTATGTTGTCACTTTTTGCATCCAGTCAGCCGTTTTTTAATAATCCGTAATCAAAATCTGTAAATTCCCCGAGCTTCGAAAACACTGCTGGCAACTGGCAGACGACAGCACCATGGCTCGGTGACGTCATCCCAGGAGCTTCCTCTCTCCCGCGCTAATACAAGTATACACGTAAACCTAGGCAATAAACATAGTACTTGAAGACTTTTGGGTGTTTCTGATAGATTTTTTTTGCGATATGGTATACACATGCATCCTTTATGGGTGCAGCAAGAAAGGTGTGCCTCTCTAGAGAAGTTTGCACACGTATCAGACCAATAGGCGAGAAATGTGTAAAAAATGTTGGTGCGTCAGACGAGGGCTTAATGGAGATCCATCGCAATGAAGTGAAGGTAGAGCAACGGGGGTGGGTGTTGGTGGTGGGGGAAGGGGATGGGTGTTGGTAGTGGGGGAAGGGAATGGTTGTTAGTGGTGGAGGAAGGGGATGGGTGTTAGTGTGGGGGAAGGGGTTGGGTGTTGATGGTGGGGGAAGGGGATGGGTGTTGGTAGTAGGGGAAGGGGATGGTTGTTAGTAGTGGGGGAAGGGGGTGGGTGTAAGTGGTGGGGGAAGGGATGGGTGTTGGTGGTGGGGGAAGGGGATGGGTGTTGGTAGTGGGGGAAGGGGATGGTTGTTTAGTGGTGGGGGGAAAGGGGGTGGTGTTAGTGGTGGGGGAAGTGGGTGGGTGTTGGTGGTGGGGAATGGGATGGTGTTGGTGGTGAGGGAAGGGGATGGATGTTCGGTGGTGGGGAAGGGGATGGGTGTTCGGTGGTGGGGGAAGGGGATGGGAGTTGGTGGTGGAAGGGGCCCTGGTATGGGTGTTGGTGGTGTGGAATCGGGGGTGGATGTTGGTGGAGGGGGAAGGGGATGGGTGTTGGTGGTGGGAGAAGAGGATGGATGTTGGTGGTGGGGAAGAGGATGGGTGTTGGTGGTGGGGGAAGGGGGTGGATGTTGGTGGTGGGGGTAGGGGATGGATGTTGGAGATGGGGGAAGGGGATGGGTGTTGGAAGTGGAGATGTGGGTGGGAACGGGGATGGGTGTTGGGGGATGTGGGTGGGGGAAGGTGATGGGTGTTGGAAGTGGGGATATGGGTGGGAACAGGGGTGGGTGTTGTGGGATGTAGGTGGCTGTTGGGGATGAAGTAAAGTGAATAATAGCAGATTATTGAAGGACTCCAGCATCTCTCTCTCTCTCTCTCTCTCTCTCTCTCTCTCTCTCTCTCTCTCTCTCTCTCTCTCTCTCGGTGAACTCCTCAAATGACGTCATCAATAATATTCGCGGGCTGGTTGGAAGGATGAAACTTTTTTTCCCGCGCTTTTTACAAAAGTCGTGTTTTTACGGAAATAAGGCGTGGAAATGAATTATTTTTTTGTAGATTAGGTGTTTTGAATGAACATTCAACATAAGTATGCAAAGAAAAAATGGGTCTGGACGATTACTTTAATAAACTTGTGTGCAAACCTAAGGCGTTTCTGCGGGGTTTTCGCTGAAAGCAAAAAAAAATTCGCTTGCAGGGGTCACTTTCCTCTTGCTGTTCCCCCAAAAAACTTTTTTCCCGTCGCTTGCTCCTGAGATGGCGGGCGCGGTGAGATGAAAACAAAACAGGCGGCGACCAAATTTTTTCCTCGATGTTTTATGCTGGATCATTTCTAGCTTACCTAAAGTGACCTAATTTTTATCAATCAATAAAGCAGCCAGAACTTGGAATAGAGGAAAGCAAAGTGGACAGATGATGGGAGAGGCCCACGGGGCTGTTACAGTGTTGTGTGTGAAAGACTGAAGCATATTAGGAAAATGTAAAAATGTGCCGGGTTTTTTATCCTTTAATTTCACGCCCCCAACCTCACTTACCTGTTTAAGATATGAAAAAGATTTAAATAAAAAAGAGTGATTTTATTTTTTAAATAAAAACATCTGTACATTTATTGAAGCACAAACCACCGCCAGTCACCGAACGCACATGCCCAAAAAAAACATTTCCTTGCTGCCGCAACAACAACAACAACAAATCCTTGCGGGTTGGGCAATCATCTTCCCTGGATGATTGAACAGCAAGCAAAATTTGAGCAATCGATTTTTTTTCGCTTGCAAGCGAAATTTCACTTGCTCCCCCGCAGAAAACGCCTTTAGTGTTTGGTCTATTCCGTGTCTAGCTAAAGAACTACTACAGTTTCTTATTTCCCCATTTTTTATTTTTTTTCCCTTTCGAAGTCAAAATTTCCCTCAAACAGGTAAATTTCCCTGCATCTGGCAACACTGTGTCGCCAGGCACCTCCATTGAGTTAACATCCGTAATGAATTGTATCTCTTGCCTAATTATTATATCTTTATTTCTACCACTCTCTCATTTATTTATGTTTGCTCTGACGTTGGCCTGTATATGAAATTTAATTAAGTTACCTTGTGAGTTATTGGAACATAAGAAAATAAGAAAGCTACAAGAGGCCGTGAGACCTACACGAGGTGGTTCCTGTTACTTAACACTACCTACATCCACCTTTCATCCCCATCCATGAATTTATCTAGCCTCCTTTTAAAGCTCTATAATGACTCCGCACTAACTACCTGTCTACTGAGTCCATTCCAATAATTTACCACCCTATTTGTGAACCAGTTTTTCCCTATTTCTTTTTTAAATATACGTTTTTCCAGTTTGAATCCGTTACTTCTTGTTCTACCCTGGTTACTAGCCGTAAGAACTGTTCCTACCTCTCCTTTATTATATCCCTTTATCCACTTTGAAACTTCTACCAGATCGCCCCTTATAGTGTTTATTGGGCAGTATATTCTTATTAAATTAATTGGCATCTGCTGTGCGTGAATGAGGGAGTGTTGCAGCAGACAGCGTTGGGTCGTGGACTCAGAGATGTGTGGGTTCTTGCAATGAGTTGATGTTGGTTGCTTTGTCTCTGCCACAGCGTTGTTCCTTGTGTTGTTCAGGCATATTTAATAGTCTGATTGGGGTGTTTTTCCCTCCTGATATATATATATATATATATATATATATATATATATATATATATATAAAATATATATATATATATATCAGGAGGGAAAATATCCGGATATCCTATCCGGATATATATATATATATATATAATATATTATATATATATATATATATATATAATATATATATATAATATCTATATATAATACATATATATTTTAATTTTTTTGGCCCCCCCCTTTTCAATTTTCTGGGTACGCTACTGTGTGACACACACAAGCTGTAACAGTCTCGCTACATTTGAAGTGTCTCTTTAAATTTATTTTTCGGGCTCCCTGACAGCTGAGAGCAACGTGATTGGCCAGATCATGCGAGGCGCTGCTCTGTGATTGCTCAGCAGAATTTCCCCACACATCCCTAGAATATCCCTAATATTCCCCACCCAGATGCCCAGCGATCACCGTACGGGAGTGCCGTCTCTGTTCGAGCATTAACCTTGGTCTACCCTCGTACGGTTATTGTAACCATACACTCATAAGTTGTCACTTACGAGAGATTTTCGAGCATCCCTGCCCTGGGCCGCCGCTTATAGTGGATCTCCTCCCCTGGCGAGGGATTCGGGGATGGGCCGGCCGACACCGACCCAGCGTGACCAGATGTACGACAATTATTATATAAATACTATATATTGGTGCTTAGTACGATAAACGATAGCGTCCATACGATATACGATGATTTTGTCTTGTTAGTTCATTAACGCTCTTTACAATAAAACTATATTAGCCTACGTACCGTAAAATTATTAATCATATCCCCGGGCGGAGCGAAGATAGATGGGTGGTCTTTCTTAAAACCCGAGCCCCTGTCCACCCAGCAGTGAATGGGTACCGGGTGTTAGCCGGGGATTTGTGACCCCCCTCCCGGGGTGGTGGCCTCGGCCAACACTAAAGGCGTTTTCTGGGGGGATTTTTGGTTGCAATCGGAAAATTTTCGGTTGCAAACGGTCACAACAACAACAACAAATGTTTGCTGGTCGGGCCAATCATCTTCCCTGGATGGTTGAACAGGGATCGAAATTTGAGCAACCGAAAATTTTTCGGTTGCAACCAGGATCCCCGCAGAAAACGCCTTAAGCTGCAGTGGTAGATCACTACGGCTCTGAGGAATTATTCTCTAAACAAACAAATAAACAAAAAATATTAACCTAACATAGTATATATATACCTACCAACATTTGTAAATTAAATTAACAGTATTGAAACAAGTAAATTACCATGAATTAACTGAACTGAAATGTTCGTACCGCGAATATATATTTTTTTATTCAACACGATAATCTAGGCCCAAATACGATCATTTTGGCCTAAGCTGTACGATATTACAATCACTGGCATCTGGTCACGGCAGCATAGGAGCAGAGGCGGGCCGGGGCCAGAGTTACCAGGTGGGCGGGTTTCACGCCAAATTGGGCGATATGTTATACTTTCCGGCGGGGAATTTTTCGCTCTGGCAGTTGGGCGGGTTTTTTGGCTGGTTTCTATTTTGTTTGGCGTTTAATGTTGGCTGTTTTTCATGTTCATTTCTTTAAGGAAACAGGCTTTTATCAACCTTTTTTATTACTTGTTAGCACAAATGAGTCGATTTTCAGACGTCAAAACTCTTCAAAGAAAAGTGAGAGTGGGAGGGCAGTGTGTAAGGATTAGCGTATGGGTGCTGATTGACAGTAACCTCTCTCAGGACATGAGTTCCCTGACTGCTCCGTGTCCCCTTTCTTCCCCCTCCCTTCACCCTTCCCTCCTACTGAAGGCAGATTAACAGGGAGATTATTTTCTCAAATAAATTTGATAAAAAATATGATAAGTAACAGAATGCAAGTGAAAGTCTTAGAAAACATATTGCACATTCGTGCATTCATGCAAAGAAACAACATGTCAGGATCTTACCCATGCACAGAAAAGGTCGATCAGCTGTTTTTCGGCGGCATATTCTATATCGACAATTTTGATTGGGTAATGGTGTTTAGCAGCTCAACCAATCACAGCCCACAAGAGCCTCAGGGAGTCAGTGTGTTTACACTGTGTCTGTGACTGTGGGTAACGCATATCCGGTAGGTTCATACATTTGAACGTTTTTTTGTATGTTTTATGATATCTGGCGCCTTATCGGTCGTACATACAAGGGCATACAAGTTATAGATGTTGATAGATGGCTGCAGCAATATATGACAGTCAATACTACAGTAGCTAATAAGTTAATAACGCCTCAAACTTAGCAAGGACAAATTCTTTCCAAGTTCGGTGGCAATGTTTTCACGCAGATATTGTTGAGTATTAATCCTTCATTACCGAGTCAATACTATAACACATCAAAACTAAAATGAAAATAATAATATTGTCTTCGAAAAATGTCATTATTTCACAAAATAATTATTTTAACAAAATATTATTTCACAAAAAACGTTCTCTCTTTCTCTCTCTCTCATATATATATATATATATATATATATATATATATATATATATATATATATTATATATATATATATATATATATATATATATATATATACTATATCTACATTGGTTAGATAACTGGTCTGTATTCTGGGACTGAGAGTGCTGTGAAGTGTGGGGCAGGTGTATCCAGCTTCTTTCCTGTGAATACAGGAGTGAGGCAAGGGTGCGTCCTTGCCCCATCACTTTTCAACGCTTGTATGGACTGGGTATTGGACAAGGTTGTAGATCAAAGTGATTGTGGAGCATCCGTCGGCAACACCAAGATCACTGATCTTGTTTTTGCCGATGATGCAGTAATCTTTGCTGAGTCGCTGGAGGTCCTGGTGATGGCTCTCGAGGTGCTGCACGAGGAGGCAAAGCCTTTGGGACTTGAGGTCTCCTGGCTCAAGACCAAGGTCCAGGTATTTGGAGACTTACTAGATGAAGCAGTACAGTCTGTTCATGCTTGTGGCGAGGACATTGAGATCTTGGAAAGTTTTACATACCCTGGTAGCGCAGTCCATAATGACGGTGGGTCACGTCAAGAAGCCTTACGGCGGATTGGCATAGCCCACGGTGTAATGGACTCGCTCAGCGGGAGTATTTGGCGTTGTCGGTACCTGTGCAGGAGGACAAAGATCCGGATCTTCAAGTCGCTTGTGATCCCCGTCTTACTCTATGGTTGTGAGACATGGACACTAAATAGTGACTTGAAGAGACGAATCAATGCCTTTGGTAATAAGTGTCTTCGCAGAATCATGGGGTATCGCTGGGATGATTACGTGTCATATCAGCGATTGCACCGTGAGACTGAATCGAGGCCTATTACCTGCATAGTCCGTCAGCGCCAACTTCGGCTATATGGGCATGTGGCACGCTACCCTGAAACCGATCCTTCCCATCGGGTTGTATTTGTAAGAGACAATCCGGCGTGGAGGAGGCCAAGGGGGCGCCCACAAGGCTCGTGGCTGGGGCAAGTTGATGTTTCTTGTCGAGAGCTGCTTGGTATGGGAAAGGAGCCTGCATGGGAACTCGCGCGTGGTGAACCCCGGGAGTGGCGTCGTAGGGTGGGCGAGGCGACGCGCCCCCCGGCGTATGCCCCCAATGATTGATGATTGATATATCTACATTGGGAATTTTAGGATGATCTAGGGAAATTTCAATCTTAGTCTAGTGAATTCCTGAAATTTATTTGTGAGAGCCCTGATAAGGACACAGACATAGACTTAGATTTCTCTGACTAATAAAACAACCTATAGATAATTTAAGCTACTAAAATCTCTCTCTCTCTCTCTCTCTCTCTCTCTCTCTCTCTCTCTCTCTCTCTCTCTCTCTCTCTCTCTCTCTCTCTCTCTCTCTCTCTCTCTCTCTCTCTCTCCTCTCTCTCTCTCTCTCTCTCTCTCTCCATCTCCATCTCTCTCTTCTCTCTCTCTCTCTCTCTCTCTCTCTCTCTCGCTCCTCTCTCTCTCCCTCTCTCTCCTCCCTCTCTCTCTCTCTCTCTCTCTCTCTCTCTCGAAGTCTCTTTTTCTCTCAGAGAAAGAGCACACAGTTCACACCCGGGGGCCCTTCACACATCCTTCCTTATTCTGGAACGTGACCTGAGGTCACGTACCCATGCAGTCTCCTCTCCGAGTTCGGCTCGATTCGGCCGTATTTTTTTCAGCCGTAAACCATTTCGGCCGTGAGGCGTTTAGGCCGTGAGACGTTTAGGCCGTGAGACGTTTAGGCTGTGAGATGTTTAGGCCCCAGGGACCTTTCGGCCGTGAGACGTTTAGGCCGAAGGGACCGGTGCAGGGATGTGAACTATTGAAGCCCACATTGTCACACCGAGCCACCAGAGTAATCGTATTTTCAGATAAATTCGACCGATAAATACAACCTTAGGTAAAATAATGTATTCACTAAATGACTTTATATTTCATTGCATTCAGGCTTTACACCACCTAACATAATGCGTCACATCATAATTCATATATTTATTCTGCGTTACATCATACTATACACTATGCTTCACATCACACTATTATGCGCCACATCACACAACTAGGTGTCACACTACACTGTTACACAATCACACACCACATCACCACTGGTTTAACACATCTACAGGTCACACTTGAGCCACCTAGCGCACCACACAGCCTTGCACTACAACACACAATTCATTCATCAAAGTCTAATTTACCGAAATAATTTGTAGGCAATAGCTGCATAAGTCTCCGCGAGTCCGCGTTCACGAGCCGTACAACGGTAAAAGTACAACTGTCATGCAAAGGTCAAATTACACTGGTCGACAAAAATAAATCGAAGATATGGTTCTGGACTAAATGAAGCTGATTATAGGTAAATCGACCCTGCTGAACTCGAATCTGATGTTCAATTAACTCTATCACGTCCAGTTTTTGAGAACCAGACGCATAGATTCATGAAAAAATATGGGTGAAATCAGCAGAAATAGGTTTCACCAATGTTTTCATTTTAAGCTCTTAATCTTTTCTTTTCTCAAGCCTATTTAGGGCAGTGCAGTGTTTTTGAGTCAGTGTGGTTTGTGCAGTGAGCAGGGGAGGGTGTGTGCGCTGGGTATTGGCGAGGGGTTAGCAGGCTGTGTAGTACATTTTTACCTACTGATCGTACAGCTATTGACATATGTTTAAACATTTTATTTTTCTTTGCAGATATGATGTGTTTGATTTAGTGGAGTCCTAATTTTAGTTGGTTTACGGTATATAGTACCTTGTACCGGGCTGTGATGGAGCGCCGTAACTGTGTGAATGCATCGGACAGTTTTTGTTACATATGTGGAATTTTTACCCCTGACAGTCTGAAGAAACCTCTTACAAAGAATGTTAAAGCAGCTTATCTGCATTACTTCAAGTGCCGTATAGGTGATCAAGATAAGAAATGGGCCCCTCACGTGGCATGCAACCCCAGTGTGAACCACTTGAATGAATGGATGCGTGGCAAACGGCCATCAAGCATGGCATTCGGCATCCCAATGGTTTGGCGTGAACAAAAGGATCACAGTACTGACTGCTACTTCTGCCTCACTAACATCAAAGGATATTCAGTTAAAACGCGAGCTAAAATCAGGTATCCTGACGTACCTTCTGCCATCAGGCCTGTGCCACATGGTCCTGATCTCCCAGTTCCAAATGTTCCAATTGCAAGTGCTATAAGTTAATCAGATTCGAACGAGGAGGATAACCCCATGGATACAGACTTTCAAGAAATGGCAGACAACAGAGAGCCCAAATTCATCAGTCAGGAAATGCTACATGACCTTGTAGGGACCTAGATCTACCCAAGGAGAAAAGTTAAGTCCTTGGATCTCGTCACAAGGAATGGAATTTGCTACAAGAAGGAGTTCTCATCACCACGTTTCGTCGTAGACATAAAGAGCTTTCAAGCTTCTTCAAGATGGAACACAAGCTCTGTTACTGCTTTGATGTTGACACACTCATGGAACAACTTTGTGAGTCTCACACTTATGATAAGAGTGAGTGGCGGCTGTTCATAGATTCAGGAAAAAACAGGCTAAAGGCCGTTCTTCTGCATAAAGGAAATAAACTTCCGAGTGTTCCAATTGCGCATGGCCATGAAATGAGTGAAACTTATGAAACTATGAAGACTTTGTTATCTGCTGTTAAATATGAAGAACATCAGTGAAATCTGTGTGGGGACATGAAGGTAATCTCCTTGCTTCTAGGACTCCAGTTAGGTTACACTAAGCACATGTGTTTTCTTTGTTTGTGGGACTCTAGAGCGGCCAGCAAACATTACAAACAAAAGGAATGGCCAGCACGACCGAAAGACTCACCTGGCAGGTTCAACTGTATGTACAAACCTCTTGTTGACAGTGAAAAAGGTGTATATATAAAGTCAAAATTTACTGTGATTTGGCATATTTTCGGATATTTCCAAGATGTGGCACATTTTTGGATATATTTGGAACATAATTTAAGTATATTTTTTGCCAGATATGTACATTAGGTCCTAATAAAGCCGCAGGCACCACCAGATTTTAATTACGAGTAATATATATTAACGTAGGGGGATTGTTTCGATTAATTATATAATTATATATACGTATATAATTATAATAGCTATTAAAATTTAAAATGCCGATATTTCAAAAACTATACGTGCTAGAGAAAAAGCAATGCCATTTTTTAAATCAGCAGCGAAAATGCTTTCCAACCCACACACAATGAACTCAGAACCATTTTTGGTGTCGACCAGTGCGTACAAATGCGATAATTGTCGTACAGATCTCATAAAAATTTAAATGATTAAAATATACTATAAAAACAAGTTTTAATAAATGAACACATATGAATACAATCTAACATACGGAGTTATCTAGTCTAACTTAGTCAGGATGTAAAAAAAAGGTTTGCTTACAGAATAGGTGCATCACTTTATACATGGCGCTGCGAGGTGACTACAGGCAGTCAGAAGCTGTGAAGTTTTTATTTTTTTATTGATGTACTGATCCCATAGTGTAAAAAGGCGACCCTGCATGTTTAAAAAAAAAAAAAATTTGGTAGCGCTTTAATTTGTGTTCCTTTACTAACTGTACTTGCACCGGTACTAGTGAGGCCTCTGTGTACAGCAATTCTATTAATTTGTAAAAGTGTTCATTAGCACGGCCACGACTGCTCAGTCTTCTGTGCCAACCCTCTACATCATTATTGGTGCGGACACTCATGTTAAAAACACTCCATGTGTCTGGACTCCACCTTCTGCTGTCTATCCATGTGCTCCTGATGTAGGCAATCAAGTCCTGTACTTTAGGGTCAGCAAGCTGTGCACGTGAAGCGAGTTTCTCAAATGATGGTTTGATGTGCTCTGCAGGAATATAGCAAAGTGCAAGTATTTCCTTAATATAAGAATGAACGGCCCCAGATGTCATGGGCATGGAGATGGGCACTCAAAGCCCAATGGAGTCTGCCTTCCTCCACACTGCCTGTCGCCAATGGAAGCTACATCCCTTTATAGTGATGTCAGGAAATACATTCATCACTGCTCCCCAAAAACCAGCCTCAAAATCAGCCACTAACATCTGTAGTTTCATCTCGGGTAAAACTCTCTTGATGCACTGCAAGACCTTCTTATAGTCTCTCTTGCGTTTCCTACTCATTAAAACAAAAACTAGTGGGACTTGTTTCAGTTGTTCCTCTCCTTTTACAAAAGCATGAATTGAGTAAAGTTGAATGAAAGGAGCCTTTACAATACGGAATGTTCCATCGCAATACCAAGTTCTGGCATCTTTCAGTATATCCCTCTGTCTTGAAGTTGAAAAGATTAAGTGGCGGGCGTCATCAACAAAAAAGTCAATTAACAGGAAGTCATCTGGTATGTGGTCTTTATCAATGTCAAATGTGAGGTCCCTTGGATGCTTTGGTCTCCTATTTTGTCTGTCTCTATTGGCAGCTCGTGAAAGGTTGGAAGGATTAGGTAGGCTGCAAGGTAACGGATCTGAATTAGTGTCCCTAGCCATCACTTCTTCTACGATAGTCATTGCCGATCTGAATACTTCGTTCTTAGCTCGTCTCTTCATCTCAGCACAGGTCTTGAGCAGCTGGTCTCGTCCTGGCTGGGCAGGATGGTTGTGCGAGTGTAGAGAAGGCGTAAATGTGTCACCATCTTCAATGATTTTCGCGTGGCATGGTCCAATCGCCGTTCGGGAAGTACATCTCCATGTTACTTTATAACCCTTGTAGCGTTTGTCAAACTTCTTAGAATAACTGAACCCATGCGAGTCCACCAGCAACGGGCGTCCGCGTTTAGTACCTCCTTCCACAATGTTATAAGACGTAATGTGTTGTTCATCAGTGTGCAGTGTTGAAGGTAATTGTGTTTCTGGAAGGATATCTTCTGGGTGAACACTGTTGGAATCAAAATTGGTAGATACGTTGAAGGATTCTGAATGATGATTTGCAAGCTGAGAATGGGATGATAATTCACGTACTACATCGTCATCCCCTTGGTCGATGTCCATGCCCTCTTGCCTACTCAATAACGTGGCAGACTGATCAGTCCCTGAAGTGATAAGAAAGGGAAATTGAGAAATGTTAACGACATGTTGACCAACATTAAAAAGACCCAAATGATCATTGATCACTAAAAAATCATTGGAAATCAAATATTCATCAAGTGTTCAACTAACCACTCGTGTCCTGCGCATGCCTCCATCTTTACCTTGAGTCGTGTCCAGAGCTGAACACAAATAACAGTACGAGCTGGGTAACACGTATTCTCCGTTCACTATGTCCGAGTACTGTTGTTTGGAGAAACCAGTATTGCACGCCCGGTGTTGCCATTTGTCACAGTTGTCGCACTGAAACGCATGCTGATTGTGGCGAATTACTTTGCCACACACAAGGCACGGTGGAGCTTTCTGTCGAGGCATGTTGGCTGCTTGGTTCCAGGACAGCAAATGACAATGGTGTGACGCTGGGACAAGTGACCTACACTCATGTTATGGGTTATTAATGATTATCACCTTAATAGAAACTGGTCGTTAGCTGTTTGAGTGAGTTGAACAATCGTTAACATTATCTCTACGTCATTCTCTCTGCGTCATTCTCTCTACGTCATTCTCTCTGCGTGCGTCACGATCGTTCACGACTATTAATTATATTATATATATATATATATATATATATATATAGTATATAATATTATAGTATTATATGTATATATGTATATATATATGTATATATATATATATAATATGTATTAGATATATATTAATATAATAGTATATATATATATATATATATATATATTATATATATATATATAAAAAAATATTATTATATATTATATATCTATGTATATATATATATATATTATATATATATATATGATATATATATTATATGATAGTATATATATATATATATAGTATAGTATATATATATATATTAATATATAGATATTAGATATATTATATATATATATATATATGTATATATATATATATGTATATATATATATATATATATATATATATTATATATATATATATAATATATATATATATATATATATATATATATATATATTATATATAATATAATATATATTATATATATATATATATATATATATATCATAATAGATATATTATATATATATACATATATATATATTTTATATATCATAATATATATATATATATCATATATATATATATATATATATTATATATATATATATATAATATTATATTATATATTACATACTATATATATAAACTGGTACTATACATATAGGGTGAAATATATGTGAAATAACACCGTATTGTGAAATGACAATACGAGGTTGAGTTGTAGACTGGTCTAGGTAAGTCAAGGAGTTGATTCCAGGTCGTTTCGGCCTAGTGAACAGATGTTCAAAGGAAGCGATGAGGAGAAACTCAAAGATATTGTGATAACTAGGGAAATGGTGGAAGAGGGTATAGATAAAATGAAACATTTTAAATCGCCAGGACCAGATGAAGTGTATCCCAGGGTATTAAAAGAATGCAAGGAGGTTGTTAGTGAGTCGTTAGTGCACATTTTTAGGAAATCGGTTGAGATAGGCGATGTGCCATTATTGTGGAGGAAAGGAAATGTTGCTCCCATATTTAAGAAGGGAGACAGAGGACTAAAGTCAAATTATATTTATCGACCCGTAAGTCTAACATCAGTGGTGGGTAAATTATTGGAATCTATTATTGCAAAAAACATTAGAGAGCACTTAGATAAACATAGTTTGATCAATGATTCACAACATGGATTCACCAAGGGTAGGTCATGTCTCACCAATTTATTGAGTTTTTATAGGAAAGTTTATGAGACAGCAGATAATGATAAGGATTATGATATAATATATCTGGACTTTAGTAAGGCATTTGACAAAGTACCACACGAGCGACTCTTAAATAAGGTTAGGGCTCATGGAATAGATGGGAAGGTTCTTCATTGGATCAGAGCTTGGCTAAGTAATAGGCAACAAAGGGTTACAATTAATGGTTCTAAATCTGAATGGGGACTGGTGACAAGTGGAGTTCCACAAGGGTCTGTTTTGGGTCCGTTACTATTTTTTATTTACATCAACGACTTGGATAGTGGGATTAGCAGTGATATCAGCAAGTTTGCTGATGATACTAAGTTAGGTAGGATAATTGGATCACAGTCTGATGTAAACATATTGCAGGGAGACTTAGATAAACTTAACGAGTGGGCAGTCAGATGGCAGATGGAATTTAATATTGATAAATGCAGCGTTATGAATGTTGGTAGAAAAAACCCTGGTAATAGATACACCATAAGCAATGTATCGCTGAAAAGATCAGAAGGTGAAAAAGATCTTGGAGTGAGGGTGAGCCCAGACCTCAGACCTAGGAAACAATGTATTGAGGCCAGAAATAGAGCTAATAGAGTATTAGGATTCATTACCAGAAGTGTTAAAAGTAGCAGTGCGGAAGTTATTCTAAAGCTTTATCTGGCTCTAGTCAGGCCTCACCTAGACTATGCGGTTCAGTTCTGGTCTCCATATTACAGGAAGGATATATCATTGTTAGAAACAGTGCAGAGAAGGATGACCAAAATGATACAAGGGATGCGTAACTTTAGTTATGAGAGGAGATTGAAGTTATTAAAATTACACTCACTCGAGAGACGCAGAGTAAGGGGCGATCTGATAGAAGTTTTTAAGTGAAAAAGGGTTTTTTAATAAAGGAGAGGTGGGAAAAAGTTTTACGGTTTTTAAACCCAGGGTAAACAGAAGTAAGGTTAAAGCTGGAAAAGCTTTAAATTAGAAAGGAAAATTGGGAAAAACTGGTTCCAAATAGGGGGGTGAATGAAGGGGAATGGGCTCATTAACAGGTATTTTGTGCGGATCATTGGGGGCTTTAAAGAGGAGCTGGATGGGTTCGGGGAGGGTTTAAAGGGTGGATTAGGTAGTTGGGGCGACAGGAACTACCCTTTGGGCCTCGGGCCTCTTTTTACTTCCATATTTTTTAGTTCTTATTTCTTAGTATAAATTTAGGCCGTATGTTGTTTGGGCCCGTGAGACATTGGGCCGTTTTGTATTTGGGCTAAATTACTTTTTGGCCTAATTACATCGGCCAAAAACGACCTGGACCCTCCCTCCGCCCCCCCACCCTCTTCTCTCTCTCTTTTTTTTTTTTTATTAGTGTGGGGATAGTAACCTGTGTGCCTTCACAAAATTTGGCGGTATTTTGGCTGGGAGAGGATTTCGGTGGCGGATTTGGGCAAAATTTCGAAGCGGGAACGGGCGATAGGGGTCCCGACTGGAAACTTCCCCGGTCCGCGCCGCCCGGCCCGCCGGGCGCCGACAGTCGTTCATTTTTAAAATCACGCGCGGTGGGGTGTATGACATGTCTCTAAAAATTTATCATGAAACCTTTTGGGTTTCCGGTTTGGCTTTTTTGTTGGTTGTGTGTCTTCTTAGCAGTTTTCCGGGCTGTGTTGCAGAGCGAGGCAAGTGTTGTAGTCACTGTTGTGGTGTGGGCGGAATGAGGGTGTGTGGGTGGGGTGAGGATGGCGGGACAGGAAAACAGCACCAATGTTTGTTGACACTGCTTGAGTGCCGCTTACTCCTACACTATTAATAATTCGTTTATTATTTCTTTTTTACTTACCTACAGCCAGGTCACGTATTTGTCAGTACAATGTCATGGTCAATTTGGCATTAAGTCATTTAGTAATGCATCATGCATGTCTTGCTTCATATACGAGGGTGAGAGGGATGAGGGAGGGCATCGCCAGACAACCACAGCCAGATGCCAGATGACCTTACCAGCAGGGAGTGCCAGTGCCACGTCTCAGCCTCCCGGCACCGTGGTCACGTCGACACGTCGACATGCTAGCAGGATGGCAAATGCTAAAATATCTGTAAATATTCCGCAGAAGTTGGCGGTCTTTTTTCGGAGACGCGGTCATCTTATATCTTGGCTAAATTCGATGCTTTTTTTAATTGAGATAGTTTGTTTTTTTGAAATTTGTAAAAAAGTTACTTTTTAAATTTCGTCACTAAGTCTCAATTTCACAATTTTCCACAAAAAGAACACACTCAGAAGAAAACAAGCTTCAAATTTATCCCAAAAATTTGATCTATCTTCTTGTTCTTCCGCTATAGCCAACAAGCCTGGAGAACTGGTGGGAAATCGAGTTTTTTGGGAAGGGGGAAGAAAGTATAACCGATTTATGGCTCTCCCAAAAATCTCGTCCTAATCCTATGTACATATCACATACATGTTTTTTTTGCCTCTTAACCTTCAAAAAAGGGAAAAATTTCACTATCAAATCGCGTGTATTGGATGACTTGAAAGTAAAGGGAAAAGGCGTGAAATTGGGAAAAAATCGGAGCCATCTAAGGAAAACCCCCAAAAATGTATCAGCATACATTTGCCCACTGAACCCTAGCTTAAATCCATTATTAAATACTTCACATAAAGAAAATAGTCCTTTCAACTAGGCTGATTCACACTGGGTTTTTTCCCATTTTTATTGACGAGAATCGGTCTTTTGAAAACCGAGCGATCGGTGTGTGATTTTTGTTAAAAACCTTTTGCGATCATGAACCCCCCAGACCTTCTCAAAACCCCCTTCTGTCGAAAAAAAGGCCAAAAAAAACGCCATGTGAATCAGCCTTTAGTTCCCAAAAGTTTGATACACCGTAAACGGTCCAAATGGAATGGCCCCGGGATGAAAAACGAGTGATCTAGGGTTCTTAGTACGAAGTATATATTATAATCAACCCCCATTTTCTATTAAAGTCCAAAGTGGCAGGTTTAACGCAGGTGCTATTTTTGATTTCAAAATAATTTTGTGGCGCAACACAAAAAAAAAAGTTTACAATCTCCGCCTTTCATGGTGACGCCGCGCCTCTTGACTGGCGAGGAATACGATACCCAAATGAGGGGGCAACCCCTGCGAGCCCTCCCGGGAGGGAAACGGATGATCAGTCTAAAATAATAAATAAGGGACCATCCCCCAAATTTGGGTATCCCTTTTTTTCCCACCGTATTTAAAAAAAAATGTGCGAATCTTAAATTACAAATAAAAAGATAATATTTTAAATAATAATAATTAAAAATAAAGGAGCGTACAGGAAATCAAATTACATAAAAAAAGGAACGATTACACCCAAAAAAATTTGATAGAATAGATAAAGAATAGATAAATAAATACATCACTATATAAAAGAACCGTTTAAAAAAACCCAGAAGGGGCCCCTACATATTTTCACCTATATGTTTTTCCTAATAAAAGCGAACAATTAACTACTCACACTTTTTTTAACCTGCCCCATCCTAAAAGGGGGCGGGCGGGTCACGGGTCATGATTACAAACCCTGAAAGAACATAAGAAGGGGTTTGTAACTAAATTTAAAACATAAAAGAAAGAAGGAAAAGATAGACTATACATTTTTTTACGAAAAAAGTAAAATAAAAATCGTAAAAAGAAAAAATTGACTATATGAAATATATATTTTTTAGTATTATTCTTGTTATTAAAAGATAAATGTGTTAGTTACTAGTGAAAATAATTAAGTAATAACTGAGTAGAAAGACAAAGAGAGAGGGACGCGCGACTGTCGCCGCTACTGAAATCGCCTCTTGTGAACAGGGCTTAAAATTAATTAGTAAAAGTTACCGCGGACGACTCAGCCTCACTCAGGGCTGGGCAGCAGAGAGGATTGAGGTCTTTAGTATTGACAGCAAGCCAATTTAAGAAAATGCTGTATCTTCATACAAGAATAAGGATAATACATCGTAGTGTTCCTAGTCAATTACATTTTATTGAGATATAATCAACGATTAGGGACAATACAATGATAATTAAATCAAAGCTACACACTAGCTTGACCTTTGAGCGTCAAGTATAAACAAAGCCGTCTTGCCGTAAAGCTCCCTTCACACATTCCATAATCGAACCACGATAGCGCCACCAATTTAATTATTGACGCTATCATGAAATTTGACCACGATAGCCTCACAAGAATGTCACGCTGCTTGTAAGGGTGTACTGGAGCGAGAGGGGGAAGGGAAAAGGCAGAGCTAAAACTCTGGTATTTTTATTTCCCGAACCCAGAAATAAAAGGTCCCGGGCAGAGGCCAGGGAAAAATTCAGAAAGAGTTAAGGGCAGGGTGTTTAGTTTAAAACTAACTTCCTCTTTTTACAACCCCGGAAAGTCGCGGGGATTCTGGTACGAGATAGGGCATGGCGTACGGTGTCACTATGGGTGTCTTTTTCCGCTTGATAATCCTCATTCGTAACTGGTCTTCCTGCCATTTGGGGGAAGAAACCACCCCGGGAGGCGGTCCAAACCCCGGCAAACACCCGATACCCATCACGGTGGAGGGAAAGGGCTGGGGTTTTTTTTAAAGGGAAAAAGGAGCCTTTTAAACCTTCAGTCTATGCGGGGGGTTGGTGGCAGCTACCCCCCGGGGGTGGTGGGGCGGGTGGTCTCGGTCAGGTCTCGGTGAGGTGCCCCGTTTCCCACTCGGCTCATCACCCCATAATAAACCACCAGAGGTAGGAGAAGGTTTAAGGCCCTTAATTTCTTTGTATACTTCCCTTTTCTTCTTGAGTCAAAAACTCATATATATCAATTTAGAGTATTTTTTATGTATATTGCGTGCTCTACGAACCCCTCCCGGGGTCGCTTTGTTTTGACAGCTTAACGTTTTTAAGTCGTCTGCTGGGGCTACATTCGAGAGGCTTATTTCCGGTCTGCACGACCTAGCGACTTCCAACAGCTGTTCTGGAAACTTTTGGCTTCTGGGGCCCCACATTGATGACGTATTTAAAAGACGTTAAGTTTTCAAAAAAAGCGCCACGGTAGGGGGGGCGTAGAGCAGCAATATACATAAAAATACTCAAAAATTATATATAGATGTTTCTGACTCAAAACTGAACAGGGCAATTCAAATGAAATTGGGCCTTAAACCTATCCCCACACTCGTGGGAGTTTATTATGGGGTGATGAGCCGAGGGGTAAAAAGGGGCGACACCTCACCGAGACCCTGCCCGAGACCACCTCGTCCCCCCACCCGGCGGGTAGCTGCCCCAACCGCCACCATCGACTGAAGGTAAAATGGCTCCCTTTTCCTAATAAAACTCCAACCCCTTGCCCATCCAGCGTGAGGGGTATCGGGTGTTAGCCGGGGTTTTTGTGCCCCGCCCCCCGGGGTGGTTGTTTCCCCCCCAAAGGGGCAGGAAGCCCAGTTACAAAATAGAGAGATTATCAAGCGGAAAAGATCACCCTAGTGACCCGTGGGCCCCACTCCCATATCTGTCCAAAACCCCCGGACTTCCGGGTTGAAAAAAAAATAAGGAATTAGTTAAGCAAAACACCGTGCCTTTAAATCTTTCAAATGTTGCCCAAATCCCAAAATTTTGCCCAAACGTTTTTGGGAAGTCTCTGGGTCTGCAGACCGGAAGAAGCCTCTCTGAATGTAGCCCCAGTGACAAATGTCCCTTATTCCCCTGGGCGCTTCTGTTCCACCTGGGCAAACGTGTCGTTCCCCGGCCACGCGGTAACGACTAACAGAGTTTGACTCGTTAACAAAAAAACAATTTAAACAACCCCTAAAATCCCCCAAAATTATACAAGTCGCATCCTGATGCTGTAAAATGAAAATGAGAAAGGAACCAATAATGTAAACTAAGTAAACAAAGCAGACAAATGACTAAGTATATTTTAGGGACACAAAATTGGGCAGGGTTTTTAAAATAGAAATCACCCAAAGGGCGGGGGCCCTCCTGGCGCGTTGTGGTTTTTTGGGGTTCGGGGGCGGGCCGGCACAGCGCCCGGGAGACCCCCGCTGCGCCCCCGCCTGGGTCGTTGCTTCTACCTGAGGCTAGGTGACGCCTGTTTCTGACGTGGCTCGGGGGGGCCGTGGCCCAGCCCCCCCGGGTACCCCGTGGCCCCGCACTCCGTTACGGTACCCAGCGATCCCCCCGCCCGGAGGCGGGGTTCTGAATACGGGTTCGCTGGCCGGGTTCGAGGGGCGCGGGTCGTGAGCTGACGGGCCCGTGTCTAGGGGGCTTTTCGGCTGAGCGTTTCGGGGCCTTTTTCCCGGTGCGGAGCAAGCTGAACTGTGGTAGTTTTTTTCCCGAACCCAAAAATCAAGGTCCCCGGGGAAAGGGGCCCGCTGACAACTGTCCTTATCTGCCGGGGCGCTTCTGTTGCACCTTGGGCAAACGTGTCGTTCCCCCCCACGCGTAACGAAAACGAGAGTTTGCTCTTTAAACAAAAAAACGTTAAAACCCCCTACGGGGTGCTACTTTAGTATGCGTTCTCCCGTTCGTTTCTCCCTTAGTAGGGGTTTAAACCGGCTGCTTCTTTTTTTGTATGAGGTCTACCGCGCTCCCACTGTCCCCACCTATACGGGGGTTTTAAGGATTATTTACATGGGAAATAACAATTGTTTGTTTTAAATAATTTATTATGAAAATAACATCACATTGCTAATTCTAATGCAATAATATCATCTTAAACAATTAGGTTCATTATAATATCTTTTAAAAAATTTTATAAACAAATCGGTTCATCTTTCTGAGCATTTTCCGCAAAAATGATAAGGGTGACTGAAACTTTCCTTGCAACACCTTCATTTTCTTTAGAAATCGGGTTTTGGCTTTAAACCACGTCGTTCTATGCCTTGAGTGTTTGTCCTTTTACGGGATCCACGTAATTTTTCTTGGTGATTCACTGTACTATGGCGATAACTCAGATTTTTTTAAGTTTCCATATGCAGGCCATTCTCAGAGTAAATCACTGAACCGGCTTCACATTCCCGAGGGGAAATCAGAGTATTTTTGTCACGCCGCTTCCACATAAAATAACGGCAATAGAGCCTTGCTTGAGGCAAAAATACCCAAGGCCCATCGATTCGGCGTCCGGGTTGACCTACCTGTGTTGCTACCTGACCTATGACCTTGGACCAGAATAATCCCTTCAATGCGGGGTAGGGGGGACCTTTGGGACCGTGTAGGGGTAATCAACCCCACACCACTGTGACTGGGGGAAACTGGGTAGAACGCATATAAATAGCCCCTTGTAAGAGGGGGTTCACACTCACTTTTTTGCTGCCCGTGTTACGGGGCGTGGCGTCATGACGTCACAGTGCGTCGCCCCGCCACCCCCGCACCCCACGTAGAAAAAATTTGGAGTCCAAATAATGTGAGCTGAACGTGCGTCTCAAGGTCATGACGTCATCACGCCCAGCAATGTGGTGGTCCGGGGAGCCTGTGTTCACATTACACCGGCAGGAAGTGATTTCACTGTGCGTACTGTGAGCACTGATGACAAGATGCACGTAGAAGCCCCAAAAAAAAAACGTGAGTGTAAACCCGGGCCTTATTGTGTCATGATGGTCTTAAATGGTCACGATGGAGTCTGACAGCTGTAGACTAAGTCACGAATGGAAAATTAAAAGGTCTTTTTGGGTTTGTCACGATAGAGTCCCGATAACCCGAATGCCTAAACGTATTACGATAGCGTAAAGAGCTATAGCAACATCCCCCACACGGGGGGGGGGTTTCCCATGGTGAGGGAAAAAGGAGGGGGTTTTTTAGGATGAAAGGGGGGAGAAACGGGGTGGGTTTTTTTGTGTGGAGAATGGGGGGAAAGGGGGGAGGGGGGTTGTAATAAGGAAGGGGGGGTTTTGGGGTTTGGGTGGAAAAAAAGGTTTTGGGGGGTGACACTTGGAAAGGCTTTTGTTGGGGTTGTGGCGAGTGAGGGGGTTTTAAACGGGGGGGGGGGGGGGTTGTATCCCCACGTGGGATGGATAGGGGTAGGAGTTGGGGGTGGGTGGAGGTGAATGAAAAGGGGGGGAAGTAGGGGGGAAGAGGGTGCAAAAAAGGGGGGGAAGGTAGGGAGAAGGCGCGCGAGGGGATTTTTATCGTCCGATAGACATACTATGATCACGATATGTCACGAAGCTGCTACTAGAAAAAACGTAGCGTCACGATAGACTTACGAAGCGCTGCTTTGGGGTCCCAAAATTCGGGGAGCTTCCCGATTTTTTAGTGCATGCACTAACTTTTCGTGGCCTCGGCCGAGCGGTCACGAGCGGCCCTACCATTCCATGGCGGCCTGCGCTTTGCTTGTTGGCCCTTTTCGTGGTTCTATTAGGGAATGTTGAAGGGGGTTTCATGCCGTTAAAAAAAGCCGTTCTTGGTGTTGTTTAGACTGCGAGGAAATCCCTGGGGGAACCCTATGACCCGGGGGATATTTACCACAAGTCTACGAACGTTCGCAAATTTCTTTTCGCAGAATAGAGGGCTGTTCAATGTTGTAGCTATCCTTGCAACTTTTATAAAAGTCTTTGATAGCTCCCAGCTAGGAATCCTCCGCCCCTTTTCGATCAAAAAAACTTAAAGTAACGCCACCCCCAATAACTTTTTCACTATAAATAAAAAATAAAAAGGGGATATACAGCAATATTGATTATCCGCCCTTTGGGGGGCCGAAGATGGTCGGAAAATTTGGGAATATCGGATGTTGGGTATCAAGTAACCATAAACGTAAGGACAAAAGGTAAGAAATAAAAGATGCAAACTCTTTAAGGCCGATCCAGTGGTATACGCGAAAATAAAATTCATGCAAAATAGAGCCCCAAATCAATGTTTTCTAAAAACTAAAAAAACAACTAAAAAAATAAATGGCAAAACAAGACAATGTGGTGGTGAAAAAAATCGGTTTTGGACAAGTCAGATTTTTTGGAGGGCGGATGTTGGGAATTTGGCTGTATTGAATCCAAAACCTAGATAATTTTTTTTTTTTTATAAAAATGTTTATTGCAGCAATAAAAAAAAATATAAAGGAATTTTGTTTTTATACTATTTTGGGGCGGAAAACAGCAGTGTGTACTTTTCTACCCCTGCCTACCCTTATCTACATACTAAGTTTATCCTATTATGGGGCGCCAAAAACAAAATCTACCGTGGCGCTATGGGGGTGATAACCCCTACTTAGCCCGGCGCTATAGGGGATGAACCCTTCTCTACCCCGGCGGCTATAGGTATGATGAACCCGATCTCTAGCCGCGGCTGCTATAGGTATGAACCCCCTATCTCTACCGCGGCGGCTATAGGTATTACCCAATCTCTTCGCGGCGGCTATAGGGATGAACCCGTTTTTTCTAGCCGCACGGCTTTTGGTATGGCCCCTATCTCAGCCCGGCGGTAAGGTATGGGCCCTATCTCTAGCCCCGGCGGCTATAGGTATGGCCCTATCTCTGCCGTGGCGGCTATAGGGGTGGCCCCTATCCTTGCGCGGCGGCTATAAGTATGAGAACCCGTATCTCAGCTGCGGCGGCTATAGGTATGGCCCCTATCTCTACCATCATAACACTAATTTTATGTAGTAAATTAATCTATCATTCGTTTTTTCGGAAATAAATTTTAGTTTACATGTGTGGGGGTGCCCAACCCCCCCCCCCGGCCCCCCGAAACATTTTCTCTATTTCGCATTGCCATAATTATAAAATTTTTTTTTTTTTCTTGATATCAAATTTTTACTAATCAAACCCAATCTCTAACCAATCTAATTTAACCTAACTTAAAACCCTTTCTGGGGTGAAATAACGATAGATTTTTTGGTAGTATAGTAACGCCATTTTATTCTTTCGCCCCTGGGGAAATGTGTTTTTTAAAAACTTAGAATGAAAAAAAATTTTCCCCGATGATGTAGGTAAGAAAACCCTAGGACTCTTGAAACCCCTACCGAAAAATACATTGGGCGGAGGTTTAATTACATATATTATGGTAGGTTAGATTACATATGAGTTTTTGGTTAGGGGTTTTTTTAGGTTTAGTTTTTGGTTAGGTATAGGATAGGTTTGGTTCGTTTTGTAGAGTTTTTTGTGTTTTCCCCGGCCTTGCGACTGGGGGCACTCGCGATTGCGAAAATTTGGAACGTTCACCACCGTTTTAAGCTTAGTAAATAGTTTTCAGAAAATTTTGAACATTCACAAGGCTTCGAATTTTTGAAGCCTGTTGTGAACTTCGCAAGAAAATTTTTAAAATCCCTCCCGGTGAGTTTATGATTTTAACAGGCGTGGCCCAGGGGAGTGGGGGGCCTAACTGCTTTCAGGGGTCAATTTTCCTTTCCCGGAAAAAAAAAGCTGCTTTTAGCACAGGAAAGAGGTATGCTTAGGGGTTTAGAATATACGGGGGGGAAAATATTCAAAGGGCTGGAAGCAATTTTTTCCCCAGTTTAAACAGTTTCGTTTCTCACACCCCCCGAATTTTTCGGAATTTTAAAACCTATGTAAGGTTAGTTAGGGGTTGGTTAGGTTTGGTTTAAAATACCTTTTCCCAAGGGAAATGAGCTGGGGAAAAATTTATTTACCCCTTTTTAAGGTTGGTCCCCTGGTTATTTTTAAAGGTTTCAGCCCAAGGCCGTTGAGGCGTTAGACAAATCCTAAAAATTTGGGAAAAGCGCGGTCTGGAAAGAGAATTATGGGATGGTTCTATGCATACCTTAAAACATCAGAAGTTGGTTAAATATGACAATCAGTCACGTTGGGTTTGGCTCACAGGCAAAAAGAGCCTTTCAGGGAAAAAATCCGCTCTCAGACATTTTGGGAGTTGCCTCTGCCCCCTTTTCTTGCAACCCCCCTTTACCAATATTGCAGATTTTTGATGCCTCTGGTAGGGGGGTCCCACAGGGGCCCTTTGGTGCTTTTCCTTCTTTACCATCCCCACTTCCCGGAAGTGACTTCCGGTTGGGGACACAGCCTCTTTCCAAAAAATTTTCTTGAAGTATGGCACTTTTTGTGTGTTCTTGGAGGGGGCGCTTGGGTTGGGGGATCGTCTCCCGCATTCTTCCTCTCTTGTGAAGAGGGTTTCCCGGTGTCGTTTCCTCTGCGTGTATGGTTTATGTACAGAGAGAGACGAATCGTTCAAATTCAAGGAAAATGCTGAGAGAGTTTTTGGGGATTCAACATCTTCAGAAAAAATCTCGGAATCGGATCAACTCCACACGTCCCCGCATCTTTTTTTTGCCGACACTGGAGAAGAAGGAGAAACCCTGTCGCAGCCTTTAACGTGGAACATGGGGTGGGTTTCTTTTTTTGGCCCAGTGCTGTGGCAAATCATGAGCTGGTGAAAACCCAAATGGGGTTCCAATCCAAAGGGAATCCCAGCGTATCATGTTCGGAGAGGTAGTAGCTGTTGCCCGCACGCGACATCAGTGTCTGATGTTCTGATCATCACGCGCTGTGTTCATCCCGGGCCTGTCAAAGCATGCACTTGAGCCTTGTGTCCGCTTCTTCGGGGGGCAGGGTGACAGCCGGCATTTTTGGTCTTCTGAATGTACTGGAAGTGACAATTTTTGTACCCGTTTGCGATGCCCCCTTTTCCTCTTCCCTTTATTGCTTTCATTTTCGGGCAGGAAGTGAAAAATCTGTCTTTTTTTGGCTGTTTCGAAGAAACTCCCCCCAGTTTTCGTGGGGTGCAACCGCATTCACTCGTCTTCTGAGCTTTTATTTTTTGCAAAGAAATTTTATATTAAGCACGAATAGATAGTTTTCTTGAAATCATATCAGGGGTATCATTTATTTCCCACAACAAATTATTTTATTTTTTTTAAAGCCTTTTCGCACATTTCGAAATATTAAAAATCAAAAATTTTCAAATTTTTTGAAATTTCCCTTATTGAACACTTTTTTGCAGTAGAATTAATTTTGTTTTAAAATTTTTTTCAATAAGGATGCATATTTTGAACCTGACATTTTTCAAAAGTAGAGTTTTTTGTTTTTACAGTTACTCGCGATATTTCTAAGTTTTACAAGTAACAAAATTTTTTAAGGAGGTCAATTTTCTTGCCCCCCGTGATTTTTTGGGATGTGTAGGGGTCTTCTAACACACCAAAGGGACAGAATTGTTTCCAAACCCTGAAATTGTTTGGGGGGTAGGCCCCCCCCCAGGGGGATGAGGGGCGGGGGCAACGTAGACGGGGCGGTTTATGGAAAATGTCGTCGTGGGGAATTTCTCCAAAACAAAAATTTTCCCCCGAGTGGAAATTTTAATTACCAGGACTTGGCACCTAACTTAACTTACTAGGAAGCTTTTGTATATTTCACCTGAATGCAGAAACACGGGTAAAACCCGATTAAATGTGTATATTGGGTTCTGTAAAAATTTAAAAATTGGGAAAACTCGCCGGCAGTGGCGAGGGGACCGACGGGGACAGTTCCAGGGACCGGGGGTGGGGGTTGACCCGGGGTTTGTCGCGGATGTCTTTAATACCCCAAAATACACACATACACTACCCAAAAAAAACCGAAATATAACCCAAAAATCCCGAGATACACCCAAACAAGATTAATAACACTATTTATTAAATTTAAAAGGCATATTTAAATTTAAATTATAATTAAAAGTCTATTGATCTTCACTAAACACATACCAAAATTACCAAAATATACCGAAATACACCTAAAAAACATACCCAAAAAAACACCCAATCACATACCGAAATATAAAAAATTACAAAAAAACATTTTTGAAAAAATATCTTATGTCATTAAAACCATATTTGATAACCCTTTCACGCTAAGAGCGTCTGTAGACGTTCTCTTTGGGATCTTGCTAAAAACGTCTCTAGACGATTTTAAAGAGGCTCTTTATGAGAGCAAACTGACCCCGGGAAAATCAGTCCCTCCTGGGTCGCGTTGGAGATAGTTGTCGCGTTGCTCTCCCCAACTTTCCCCAGCTACTTTCCCCTCTGTGTTGTTACGCGCGCGTTCGCGTGCGTGGGCTGGGGGTGCGGCCCCTTTGCGTGGGTGTGTGTGGGGTTTCGCGGGGGGTGTGTGTCGCGCGCGTGGGGGGGGCGCGCGTGTGTGTGTGCCCGGGGTGTGGTGCAGAGGTGTGTGTGTGGCGAGGTGTGTGTGCGCGGGGCGTGGTTGTTGGGCAGGGTGTGTGGGGGCGTGTGTGTGTGTGTGTGTGCGCGGCGTGGGTGTGGGGGTGGGCGTGGGGGTGTGTGCGGGGGTGGGGGTGGGGGTGTGGCGCGAGCGTGGGTGTCGGGGCGTGGGCGTGTTTGGGGTGGGTGTGTGTTGCGGGAAAGTGGGTGGCGCGGGCGTTGGGGGGTGGGGTGCCCGAGCGTGGTGTCGCGGGGGGGGTGTGGGGTTGCGCGAAAGTGGGTTTTGGGTTTGCGCAGGTGGGTGCGCCGGGGGTAGTTTTGTGTGGCGCGAGCGTGGGGGTGGGTGGGGGTGGGGGTGTTTTGTCGGAGCTGGGGTGTCAGCGTGGGTGGGTGTGTGCGCGAGCGGGGGTGCGCGGGCTGGGGGTGGGTGTGTGTGTGCGCGAGGGGGTGGACGTGGGTTGTGTGTTTGGGGGTGCGAGGTGGGTGTGCGCGGGGGGGGCCCTGTGCCGGGCGTGGGTGTGTCGCGCGGGCGTGGGGTTGTGGGGGGCTGGGTGTGCGCGGGCGTGGGTGTGGGGTTGAGCGGGTGTGGGTGTGTGCGCGAGCGTGGGTGGCACGGGCGTTGGGGGGTTTTGGTGTGTGCGCGAGCGGGGTGTGCGCGGGCGTGGGGTGGTGTGGCGAGCGTGGGTGTGCGACTGGGGTGGGTGTGGTGTGCCGAGCGTGGGTTCGACTGGGGGGTGGGTGTGCGAGCGTGGGCGTGGTTTTGGGGGTGGGGGGGTGGTGCGCGAAAGTGGGGGCGCGGGGGCGTTTGGGGGGCGGGGTGGGGGGCCCCCAGCGCGGGCGTGGGTGTGTGCGCGCGAGCGTGGTGTGTGGGGTGGGGTGTGTGTGGGGTGTGTGTGCGCGAGCGTGGGGGGGTGGGGGGGAGTGGGCGTGGGTGTGTGTGCGCGACGTGGGGTGTGGCGGGCGTGGGTGTGGGGGGGTTGGCGTGTTTGGGCGTGGGGTGTGGTGCGGGAACGTGGGGGCGCGCGGGCGTTGGGGGGCGGGGTGTGTGCCCAGCGGGGTGGCGCGGGCGTGGGTGTGTGTGCGCGAACGTGGTGTGCGCGGGCGTGGGGGTGGGTGTCGCGAGCGTGGGTGCCCCCGGGGCGTGATTTGTGGTTTGGGGGGTGGGTGTGGGTGGGCGTGGGGGTGTGTGTGCGCGAGGTGGGGTGTCACGGGGTGGGTGTGTGCGCGAGCGGGGGTTTTCCCGGGGGTGGGCGTGGGTGTGGTGTGCGGAGCGGGGGTGACGTGGTGTGTGTGTGTGTGTGCGAGCGTGGGTGTGCGCGGGCGGGCGTATGGGGCGTGGGGTGTGTGCGCCCGGGGGTGGGTGTGTGGGTGGGCGTGGGGGTGCGCGGGCGTGGGGGGGGTGTGAGCGGGTGTGGGTGTGTGCGCGAGCGTGGGTGGGCAAAGGGGGGTGGGTGTGTGTTGCGCGAGCGGGGTGTGCGGGGCGTGGGTGGGTTTTGCGCGAGCGTGGGTGTGGGACTGGGGGTGGGGGTGTGCGGAGCGTGGGTGTGCACTGGGGGGGGTTTTGTGAGGTGGGCGTGTTTGGGCTGGGGGGGTGTGGCAACGTGGGTGGCGCGGGGGTTGGTGGGCGTGGGGGTGTGCCCGAGCGCGGGCGGGGGTGTGTGTGCGCGAACGTGGGTGTGTGTGTGCCGAGCGGGGGTGGGGGCGGCGTGGGTTTGTGTGTGCGAAGCGGGTGTGGGTGTGCGCGAGCGTGGGTGTGTGGGGGTGGGCGTGGTTGGGGTTTTGGCCCCGGGGCGTGGGGGTGGCGGGGGGGGGTGGGGTGGGCGTGTGTTGTGGTGTGTGCGCGAGCGTGGGGGCGATTATAGTTTCTTTACCAATCTATCTATCTATATCTATCTTCTATTATATATATATATATATATATATATATAATTTTATATATATATATATAATATAATAAAATATATATAATATATATATATATCATAATATTTATATATATATATATATATATATATATATATATATATATATAAAATATCTAAGAAGAGAGAGAGGGGAGAGACGGACCGGGGCCCGACCCCGACCCTGACCCTGGGCCCTGACCCTGACCCTGACCCCCGACCCTTTACCCCCCCTGGGAGGACCTATTTCCTCCTTTATCGTCAAAACCCCAAAACTAACTCCGAAACTAACCATAGGATTTTCTCGAAAAACCCTCATTGTGCTCCCATAAAAGTTCCTTAAACAGAATAGGAAACGCAAACCCAACCTAACCTGAGTGCCCCAAATTGCTCTCTCTCTTCCCTTCTCCTCCCTCTCTCCCCTCTCTCTCTCCTTCCTCTTTCTCTCTCTCCCTTCTCTCCTCCCCCTCTCTCTCTCTCTCTCCCCTCCTCTCCTCTCCTCTCTCTCTCTCCTCCCCCCCCCTCCCCCCTCTTTCCTCATACCCCCCCCCCCCAACAAAGAACCCCCTCTTTTTTTTTCTCAATTTCCCCCCCCTTTTTCTCTCCCCTCGTTTCCCCTCCCCATCCTTTCCCTTTTTTTTTTTTTCCCTTTTTTCTCTCTCTCTCCTCTCTCTCCTCTATTTTTTTTTTTTTTTCTCTCTCCCCCTTTTCTCTCCTTCCCCCTCTTCTCTCTCTCTCTCTCTTTACATAGCTCAAGTTATTATATATATTATATATATATTTTATATATAAAAATTATATATTATAAATATATTTAAAAATTTTATATTATATATATATATTATATATATATATATATATTTTGAAACGAATGCCCCCTTTTTGCTGTTTTCAGCTAGGCTCCTCTACACCTGCTCCGGGCTGCTCTCTTGAGATGCAGGGAAGCAGGCAGGTGCTTAAGATAGAGGGGGGACGTGTAGCACGTAAACCGGGCTCGTGCTAGGAATAGAGGACTTACCAGGCTGTGTTCCCCTTCCGGGCTGTTCAAAACACTCAGGGGGGAAGGGTTTTAGGCAAACAAAAGGGGTCCTTTCACGGTGTTATATTGAAGTAACACACAGTACAAGTTTCAAGGTCACTCACTATAAATCTACAACTCCTAGACACTACAACACACGTCACAACCCCCGACCTATGCGGCCGTCATAGGGAGACGCTACATAACCACAACACAGTGCCACGGGAGACGCCACCTTACCTCACACCGGGGTTACACCAGGAGGAACAGTCCAGCTGTCACCTCCACAGGCGCCTCAAACCACAGGGAACTTCCTCTACCCTTGGCTCGCCTGACCCTGAGGTAATTACGGTCCAGGCGAGTCTACAAACTCCACCGGGCACCGCAGTTTCCCCTCTGTTCCCTGCTCCCGGCGTCTGTTCCCCGGCGGGCGTCTCCCTCTTTCCACGTCTCTTATGACTGCCCCGGGGTGACGCGCGGCACCCCTCTTGTTTCTTCCTTTGTCACCGCGCCCACAAGCCAGCCAATCACCGTCCAGTGGCCACCGTGCCGCGGCCAATAGGAAACCTCGGCGCGAATGACGTCACCCTGATGAAGGCACTACCTGCCTTCGTAACACTGCTCTCCCCTCACAAACACTGGCCGACCTCGGCCAGCCAAAACTAAACAGAAACAGAAAAATCATAATGCATGGCTACATGCACATATAACACAAACTCCTCAAATGAAAGGCAACTCGCCTCATCATTAAACAAACCATCTTTTACCAAACATTACCACCCCAAAGCTTCACAGCTGCAAGTCCCTCCATCGCCATCCACCAGCCGCCACTGCAGTGTTGGAAAGTCACACCAGGCCGCCCTCTTCACATGCGAGACACACCAGCAGGAACACAGCTGCAACCTCAACCAGGGGGCCCACAAACCACGGGGGAAACTTCCTCTACCCTTGGTCCGCCTCAGAGGTAACCACGGCCCAGGAGTCTCCACACTCCACTGGGCCTCCGCAGCTCTAACCCGGCTCCACTGCTCCAGTCTCCGCGGCAAAGGCGCCACGACTTCCCGACAGACCATGCCCTCCACTGCAAGGCGCCGGTGACGGTGCGACAGGGCTAAACAACAACACTGTGTGGCTGGTTCTGCCTGTTAGCGGGCACGGTGCATCCCTCCACCGTCATAACAAGCAGTTACTGCCACCTGTACCAGCTTCGGCGGGGGCCACACACTGCAGGAGTAGCTCAACTGCTCGTCATCCCCCCAAAAGCGCAGCAGAGGCGGGTAGGGTGCGTCCACTTCGTCATCCTGGCTCTCGGAGGCCTACCTCGCTTGCTGTGAGGCCTCCTACGCTCACTTCGACGGCGCCTCCTTTTCTGGTGATTACATGTCGAGGCGAAGTGAGCGGGTTTCTTGCCCTTCCACAGTGGGCGCTTGACCCGCACCCGTCTGGGCGGCAGGCCTTTCACGCCGCTCGCCAGCGTCACGAATTGGGCCCGACAGGCCTTCCACGACACATGCGCATCAAGCTCCTGCGGCCTGTGTCGCAAGTCACCACATTCCTGACGTGCACTCGGGCCCGCACGACGAGGCGGAGACTCGCGTGAGCTAGGTGGAGTGGGTAGTGAGAGGGGCAGGGCTACGCTCTCCCTACACTCCACAACACGCCCCACCTCCCACTCACAAGCCGCGGCCGCGCTCTCACCCCCAGACTCGTCCTTCACAATCACACCCACGACCGGGTCACAAGCCGCGGCCCCAGCGCTAGCCACACGTTCAGACATATCACCCACAGCCAGGTTTTTCTGCTCACTCATCACTTGCTCTAACTCTTTTCGCTCTGCCGTAGTGGGTACTTCACTTAGCACCTCACTTTTCACTTCATGTTTCACTTCAACCATACGCTCAGTCACTTCCACGTGGGGATTACCGAACATAAGTCTTAATTTCCTCACGCATCGCCTTTTGTCCTGCTCTCATAGTAACACTCATGGCTTGCATCACCGCCATAAGGTCTGCCAAGGACGGCTGTGCCGCTGACTCAGCACTGCCCGCCATCTTGTCTTCCCCTCGCACCAGACAAAGGAATTTCACGATACCTGCCTTTTTGCACCTCAATATTCCAGCAAAATCCCACTGCTGACACCAGTGAAACGAACGCCCCCCTTTTTGCTGTCCTCAGCTAGGCTCCTCTACACCTGCTCCGGGCTGCTCTCTTGAGATGCAGGGAAGCAGGCAGGTGCTTAAGATAGAGGGGGGACGTGTAGCACGTAAACCGGGCTCGTGCTAGGAATTGAGGACTTACCAGGCTGTGTTCCCCTTCTCTGGCTGTTCACACACTCAGGGGGGAAGGGTTTAGGCAAACACAAGGGTGTTTCATGGTGTTATATTGAAGTAACACACAGTACAAGTTTCAAGGTCACTCACTACAAATCTACAACTCCTAGACACTACAACACACGTCACAACCCCCGACCTATGCGGCCGTCGTAGGGAGAAGCTACATAACCTCAACACAATGCCACGGGAGACGCCACCTTACCTCACACCGGGGTTCACCGCAGGAACAGTCCAGCTGTCACCTCCACAGGTGCCTCAACCACAGGGAACTTCCTCTACCCTTGGCTCCCTGACCCTGAGGTAATTAAAGGTCCAGGCGAGTCTACAAACTCCACTGGGCACCGCAGTTCCCCCTCTGTTCCCTGCTTCCCGGCGTCCCCTTCCCCGCGGGCGTCTCCCTCTTTCCACGTCTCTTATGACTGCCATGGGGTGACGCGCGGCACCCCTCTTGCTTCTTCCTTTGTCACCGCGCCCACAAGCCAGCCAATCACCGTCCAGTGGCCACCGTGCCACGGCAATAGGAATCCTCGGCGCGAATGACGTCCCCCCTGATGAAGGGAATGCCTGCCTTTGTAACAATATATATATATTATATATATATATTAAAATATATTTTTAATATATATTTTATATATTTTATAATAAAATATATATATATATATATCTATATATAAAGTGTATATATATTAGGGTGTCCCAAGATCATAGAGGGAAAAATGAAACATGTTTTTTTCACTTGCTCGTGTTTTACTTCTGTTCACACATGCATAAGAAGAGTTCCTGTGAAATTAGATGAAATTCGGAGAATATTTAGGGGTCGCGACAAACTGAACAATTTTCTAATAACCTTCAAAAACTAAGAAAAAACTCAAAACATCACACATTTTTAGAAAGAAACTTATAAGGAAACCAAAACAGACAGTTTTCATTGTTTCCATTCAGAAAGCCTTCTTTTGAAGGTCCTCCTTCTTTTCCCGCCCCACAAGTTTCCGATGGTGGTGGACTAACTGGAGGAGATACTTCTCCTGTGCGGCCGACTTCGTGGACCCCAGGTAGCGCTGGACTAGGGCGATGCCCCGCTCCGCGGCATCGTTGACCACTCGGAGGCCAAGTGCCCGTTTCCGAGCGGCCTTGAATCGGTCGTCCTCCTCCCACAATGCCGGGTCCTTTGTCAGGAAGCCCTCGTCCGCGTCGAGTTTCTGAAAGAAGGACCGTGTCTTCGAAGTGACGAAGGACGAGAGGGAGGAAGACATCGTCATCTTTTTCCCCTCCAATCGCTTGAGTTCCTTCTTCGAGGCGGGCTTGTCCAATGCCTTGACCATCTGCTTCTTCTCCTCCACATCAATCCTTGAGTCCAAGAAGGCCAGTCCCGTGTTTTCCTCGGAAACGTACCACAGGTGGCGTCGCAGGGCTTGTTCTGCTGCCTTGGCAACGGTTTGGTCAAGGTATGTCTTGAGGATCTCGAGGAAGAGCACGTCGTTCAACGGAGCTTTCACAGAGATCGGTGCCTCATGCCATTGCTTGCAGTACACCAGAGCAACGAAAAGGGACACTCGTTCCACTCCGGCCTTCTCTCGACCAGTCAGCGACAGCTGGGATTTCAGCATCTGAAGCTTGAGGCAGTGGCCATCCACCGGGCTTGATGGAGAGCTCCAGGACGGCGGAATGGTTTGGCTGGACCTTCACCACCGAGGAACAGGTAGGAGGACGGAGAAGTTCTTCATAGTCCTCCCTGGGATGGTTCTTCGACATCAGAGCCTCCTTCAGGAAGGCCAATGCGTCGTCCTTCAGCTTGCTGGCAGTGTCATTGGTGGCGAAGAACTCTACGAGGTCCTCCGATGTTTCCACCGTCTCTCTCTGCGAGGAATCCACGAAGGACCATCGATCACGGAGTCGTTTGAAGATTCCGATGTCAGGACCAGAGGAAGAGCCGAGGCTGGCTTCGAAGACATCCTTGAGGATCACCTCGTGGACATGATGGCGGCAGGCCAACCAAAGCAAGCTTCGTCCGAGTTCTTGCTCAATCCGCCGATGCAAGCACCTTGCAGTCCTTGCACCATGCCAG
>JACEEZ010015445.1:481849-516849 GCA_016584305.1 Chionoecetes opilio | reverse complement strand
AAATGCACCTAAAGTGTTTTCAAAGTAAATCAGAACAAATGAAGATATTGTAATGGGTTTGTTTTATTAGCAAGGTGTTGCCTTATATAAATTTTTTTAATGTTCCGAAAAAAATTGGCTGGTGCGCAGGCTGGTGGCATGATGTCAAAGCTGGGGGTTCAAAGCTCCAGGGACCATTCATTGTTGTTGTTTTTTCATTCAATATGCAATAGTTGTTAATGTTTTAACTCTTAAACACTAATTTAATGCAACATCTAATAATTTATGTAGTAACTGATCTTCACTGTGTTTACCGTAGGAATTTCCTTGAACATCCAAGGAACGTACAATTCATACAAACTGGTCAGGTTCAGTTCCGTAGACAGGTATTTCCTGTGGGGGGAACTTGGCTCGGGTGTAGTGTGACCCAACAGTAGGCATAGATTTAATGTGTTCTCGGACACACTCAACAACTTCCTCATTTTTTTTTGTGGCTGTTGGCTGTCTCCCCCGCTTGTCTGGCACAGGTGTTCCTGTCTTTGTCAGTTTTTCAATAACAGTGCGCACTCGTCTTGCTGTTATTCCAAATATATATAGATAAGAACCCTGCCTTGCATACTGTGTACTCCACATCATTAAACTTCACTGTATACATCACTGTCTGGGTGCGTGTTGGGGCTTCGTCACCTAGCGGCTTCCTGCGCCTCTTAAAGTAATCGTCCAGACCATTTCATCATTCCTGATTTGATGTAGTTAGAGTATAGCCATTATCGAGTGTATCAACAATATGTGGTCACTTTTTGCATCCAGTCAGCCGTTTTTGAATAATCCGCAATCAAAATCTGTAAATTCCCTGAGCTAAGAAAACGCTCATGGCAACTGGCAGACGATGCGCCACGGCTTGGTGACGTAACAAAAGGGAGGCTCCTCTTCCCACGCTGCTGTGTGTGTGTAGTGGTTTTGTGTGTGTGGTGTAGTAGTGTTTGTGTGTGTGTGTAGTAGTGTTTGTGTGTGTGTGTGCGTAGTAGTGTTTGTGTGTGTGTGTATGCGTAGTAGTGTTTGTGTGTGTGTGTGTGGTAGTGTGTGTGTGTGTAGTAGTGTTTGTGTGTGTGTAGTAGTGTTTGTGTGTGTGTGTAGTGTTTGTGTGTGTGTGTAGTAGTGTTTGTGTGGTGTAGTAGTGTGTGTGTGTGTAGTAGTGTTTGTGTGGTGTGTAGTAGTGTTTGTGTGTGTGTTAGTAGTGTTTGTGTGTGTGTAGTAGTGTGTGGTGTGTGTTAGTAGTGTTTGTGTGTGTGTAGTAGTGTTTGTGTTTGTGTGTGTGTGTGTGTGTGTAGTAGTGTTTGTGGGGTGTGTGTTAGTAGGGGTTTGTGTGTGTGTGTAGTAGTGTTTGTGTGTGTGCGTAGTAGTGTTTGTGTGTGTGTGTGTGTAGTAGTGTTTGTGTTTGTGTGTTGCGTTAGTGTGTTTGTGTGTTGTGGGCGTAGTAGTGTGTGTGTGTGTGTATAGTGCTTGTGTGTGTGTGTAGTAGTTTTTTGTGTGTGTAGTAGTGTTTGTGTGTGTGAGTAGTAATGTTTGTGTGTGTAGTAGTGTTTGTGTGTGTGTGTAGTAATGTTTTGTGTGTGTGTGTAGTAGTGTTTGTGTTGTGTGTGCGTAGTAGTGTTTGTGTGTGTGTGTGCGTAGTAGTGCTTGTGTGTGTGTGTGTAGTAGTGCTTGTGTGTTTGTGTAGTAGTGTTTGTGTGTGTAGTAGTTGTTTGTGTGTGTGTGTGTGTATAGGGGTTTGTGTTTGTGGGTGTGTAGTAGTGTTTGTGTGTGTGTGTGTAGTAGTGTTTGTGTGTGTGTAGAAGTGTTTGTGTGTGTGTAGTAGTGTTTGTGTGTGTGTGTAGAAGTGTTTGTGTGTGTAGTAGTGTTGAACCTCAGCAGACTCCGCTAACACCTGTTCATCCACCTCGTACTCTGGCTCTCAACATATAGGGTTGGGCTCCCATCACAATCTGGTTAGTTTTCCTCATATACGCGAGCAGCGTCATTTAGTTCGGTCTCAGTTTAAAAGATCGCACTCTAGATCTATCACAGCGACAGATTCACTGTCTGACACCGAAGTACAATCGCTCATCATAACATTTGCCGACAGGTCTCACAGAGGCAGACGAGTGTTGTTTACATTGGAGCGTCCCTTTTGTGACGTCATCAATAACATGCGTAGCCCTGTTGGAGGGAAGAAAAAAAAATTCGCGCGCTTTTTACAAAAGTCGTGGTTTTACAGAAATAAGGCCTGGAAATCAATTATTTTTGGTGGATTAGGTGTTTTGAATGTCCATTCAACATAATTAGGCAAAAAAAAATTGGGTCTGGACGATTACTTTAACTGGTACCGAGTGAACAAGCCTCTGAAGGTAGGCTGTCTGTTTGTCATAGGAAGCAAGATCCCAAAAGCTTTTATACACTACACTGATCACTGGCATGGTAACTTTTGCAAAACATCCATCGCGGCAAGGTGGATCAATCTTTTTCTCTGCTACCACTTTCCCGGTGGAAACACTTTTATATTCCTTTCCTGAATCACGCGCCATTTTTGCTTTTACCCTCTTCCATTTCTGTTCATTACCCCAGCCTTTAGCGTGAACGGGAAGGGCGTGGCTCATTTTCCACCACCTCTCACTTTCCACCAGACAATGATTCACTACCATCATCAGCCATGGTGCACAACACTCATTAGTTCTATAAGAAAAAAGCAAGAAATCACGGAGCTCCACAGATCACCTCGAGGAATTTCGCGCTCCACAGAGTAAACATTGTGTACTAGGTCTGGGGCGGGATGGAAACATGAGCTCATTGGCTCAGAGGACTGCCAGTTGCCCTGATTGGCTCGGCGTCTACTCAATGAAGTATGAGCGTTCTCATTGGGCTGTGGCAAAGTGGTGATACCATTGGCCAATATTCCGGAGTTAAAGAGACGGTGAGACTTGTGTCATTTCTACACTAAGCGGTTGCAGATCTCAGGCGAGGGAAGCGTACAGACAACAAATTATGGTTTTCTATGGGAATTTCAACCCTTTTGCAGTACACGAAAGACCTAAATCCACTCTTGTTGTAAGATAGAGCTACCTCTATTGTAGCGAGAGGTGGTGAAAAACTCATTTTTGGCTGGGGTGGCGCTTATGCCGTTTCAATTCTAGGCGCCTGATATGTATATGTATATATATATATATATATATAATATATATATATATATATATATATGGGCGTGTTCGCACGTGTGTATATGTATATACACACAAACCTCGATTTCCCGGACTAATAGGGGGGAGCACTGGTCCGGGAACCGCAAAAGTCCGGGAATCGCAAGTATAAAAAAAAAAAAAAAAAAAAAAAGTAAGTCCGATGCCATTACACACCCCGGACGTTTATCCTACTCTAGTATTTACTGTCCGGCAACCGACAATATCAACTACCCCACCGCGGATTTTTAAGTCCGCTGAGCATGCAGCCACCTGGCGGGAGGCAGCAGAAAGTGTTCAATAGTCTCAAGAGACGTTCCTGCACCAGGGGCAGTGGGGGTCAGGGGACTAACGGAGGCTGTGCAGGTGAACCGTGAATGTTGTGTGCCCAAATGTAAACAATACGACCGCTGAGCATGCTTCCACCTGGCGGGAGGCGCGGACACTGACCAGGGGTGACAGGAGATGCTCGGACCGCCGGACAACTTGGTCAATTTACGAACAGGACCAGGCATTTCATAGTAAAAACAAAAAAAAAAAAAAATTTGTCCGAGATGACATATTTTTGTCCTCGGATTTTTGTCGGCAAATCCGATATCCGGGAAATCGAGGTTTGTGTGTATATATATATTATATATTATATATATATTATATATATACACCGTATTTGCCGGCGCATAAGACGCAGTTTTTTTCCAAGAAAGGGAATGCAAAATTCACCCTGCGTCAAATGCGGCCATATTACTAATAAAAGGTCGGGCAGAGAATGCAGAATGGCCAGTGGTGTATTACTAATGGGGTCTTAAGTGATCTATGTTGAGCAGACAACTGAACACAAATTTGTAACTGTTACTAATAATATCAACAGTAATGCATAATACCAAGAAAAAGTTGGAATTTAAGAGAAAACCAGAGGCGGAGCAACAAGGAGGTGGTTTCTCCTGCCAAGATGGCCGTCATATGTAAACATCACCCCGCAGTCCCGCTGCCGCTCTCCACTGTAAATGGATGAAAGACAGGGTAGGGCTTTATACCACCTCGATCCCTCAATCCTCACCCCTGTATCTCTATGGATAAGGAAATTGTAAACTGGAAAGAGTGCTAGTAAAAAGGCTGCAAGGGTACCTGTAGACGGGACTGAAGACTTCCACACATCACACCAAGACCAAGACCCATCACAGCGCCAAAACTTCATCCACCTCAAGGCCGAATCACACCATACCATCATGCCTTCACCTGTACCTTCCCGAAGAAGACTAATCAACCCTTGCGACTGTGATAGATTCACAGGTGTAAACCATGGCGAATATCTTTGATTCCGACATCGGTGCCCTTCAACAATAACAAAAAGGGAGAGATGGTTACCTTACAGTGTAATATATTGGTAATTTTTTGTTATTGGGCAACCACCGATTTCGAGGCCGAACTGTTTTGCTGAATAGTTTTGGTGTGTTTTGAATTAATCTGGCTCTCGTTTTTGTCAAAAATCAATGTTTGTTTACATGTGTGGAGAGAGGGGTGCCCGCCCTGGGCCCACCCCGCAAACATTGGTAAGCTTCACACTGCCAATGCCATTAATATTCTATTGCGCCATGGGAAATGGGGCTCAAAATACACAGAATGAAGAAAGATACACGATAATGGAGATAAGAATCCTAGGACTTTTGAAAGCCCACTACCGAAATAATACCATTATTTTTACTGCAAATTTTCCACAAAGTCTAAACACATAGCAGAAAAGCAACAACGGCATAGTTACATTAAATCTAAGCTAAATGTCATAGGTAGAAAATATTAGAATATCAATTCGTGGAGCATCCTGCAATAAATGATGACCGATTTTGGTTACCCTACACATTCTCTTTACATTTTAACTAGTATAATTTTTCATTCACATTCACTGTGAATGTTGCATTTGGGTACATGCTCATAATAATTTGTTTTCCCTTACAAAACCTTTTTATTAATACAGGAGAACCTCGTTTATCCGGCACTCTCGGGGGGGAGCGCATGCCGGATAACTCATTTTACCGTTGTTTTGAGAGTTTTTTTTTTTTTTTTTTTTTTTATATACATCAAAGGAACTGGCCAAGAGCACAACAAAAATGGGTAACACAAAGCCCGCTTAGTTGCCAGTCCCTATAAAGAAGACAGTAAGAGAATAAAATAAAAAAGAGGGGTGAGCCAATTTAGTGAGGGAGGTGTCTTGTTACTCTTCTCTTGAAAAGATGTAAGTCATAGGAAAGTGGAAAAATAGAAACAGGAAGAGAGTTCCAGAGTTTACCAGTGAAAGGGATGAAAGGGTTGCCAACCCTGCGTACCCCGCCAAATTTGAACTAAATTTCTGCCAATTTTCTCAGTTTTTGAAATAATGATACCTAATTAATGCCTGGGTTATCCTGCTGAGTGCCCCTTTCTACCCCGCACTCCTCGTCAGGATGGACAAGCCAGTCCTCGTGTCGCACGCCAGCACCACGAACACTCTCCTCTCTTTTTTCACAGGATCTCTCTGACGAGCTCAAGCTAGCCCGTGGTCCTCCCTGCTGGAGGCCCGGAGAAGAAGAAAAAAAAAAAAAAAAAAAAAAAAATTAAAAAAATGCCTGGGTCGATTAGTGCCGTTGTTTTGAGGCTGCCGTTGTTTTAAATGCCGGTTAAATGAGGTTCTCCTGTAACTTAATAAATTTACGAAAAGTAAATATGTCCTCACAACACTAATATTTTTTTTCTTCTCAAAACATTTATGTAAAATACGGGTGCGTCTTATGCGCCGGCAAATACGGTATATATATATATATTATATATATATATATATATATATATATATATATATATATATATATATATATAATATATATATATATATATATATATATATATATATATATATTAGCCGCAAAGCCGCCCTCCGGGTGGACTTTTTGGCTAGCTCCTGCGGAGGGCTGTTGTTGTTCGGCCCAACACCTGTGTTTGGTGGGCCAAAGGCCCACCAAACACAGACTCTCCAGATAGCCCCTTCTAACTTTCCTGAAATAATAATGGATGTAGAAATGTATGTATTCCCCAGAGCTGGGATTCGGTAGATTTTTTCTACCGGCGGTATCGGTATTCGGTAGATGAAAACGGGCCATTCGGTTCGGTATTGCGGTAGATTATCCAAAAAAATATACCGACTGCTTCGGTATTTCGGTATTTCGGTTCGGTAGATTTAAAAAAAAACCGTTATATTTTAAAAAAAAAAAAACCTTTAAAAGCCTTTTAATACATTCTAGACCCCATAAAACACCTATTTTAAGCCAATATTTAACAAAATATTCTAAGAATATATGTCTGCAGTGTAGACGGAACAGATGAGAAACGAAGGCAGTAACTATTGCAGTTTATATGTAACTTATCACAATATCTATGACTATTAGTATAAAAATTTGCTAACAAGAGTAGCAAAAGCATATCAGTTAGGAAAACTAGATTCACTACAATACATCTACATTGATTCCGAAAAAACTCATTTAAAATTTAAAACTATAACATTGGTACATTCATTTGAAAGTATTTGCTATTTGCCTTGGTTACTGTTCCATATATCATCGATATATCATTATATGGCACACATTTTCAACGTAATTTTTTTTAGCCACACTCCAGGACACTCGTGTTGTGCAATATATTGCACAGGCAAACTATATCTATTATTTTCTTACAAAAACTGCCATAGACATTCAAAGAAGTTATATAACAATAGACTAATGTTAGTTGTACGCTGTATAATTTTTACTCACCTCAAAGTATGATAGTAATTCGGTTAGTAGCGTTCTAAATGTGGAGCTCCGCAAACAGAACCAACCGGTCCCGAATCCATCAGCGACTGGGCTAAGTAAACAAATTGTGGTGCCATCTATTGGCGTATTTTTCCAACTTCAATTCAATTCTACCGAAGAAATTCGTTCGGTAGATCCATTCGGTATCGGTATCGGTATCGGTAGAGGTTGGTACGAAGATTCGGTTAGCGGTAGATAAATCTACCGCCGGTAGTACCGAAATACTGAAATACCGAATTTCATTCGGTAGTCCCAGCTCTGGTATTCCCCCACCCATTCACTCACTCATTACCCATCACCCCCCACCCATTCACTCACCCATTACCCATCAACCCACACCCATTCACTCACCTATTACCCATCACACACACCCATTCACTCACCCATACCCATCACCCCCCACCTATTTCCTCACCCATCACCCCCCACCCATTCACTCACCCATCACCCCACACCCATTACCCATCACCCCACCCATTCACTCACCCATTACCCATCACCCTACATCAAGGTTTCCTCAATTATCGCAACCCACTTTTTTTTCTTCACAATTCTCGCTAATAGGCTACTAAAAAAAAAAAAAAAAAAAAAAAGTGATCGGATAATCTCATAAGTGGGCTTAAAATGTGCCTCTGGTCGACCCGGTTTCAAAACTGTGCCATATGATGGGATTGGGGCACTGGGGGCGGCACCTATCGACACACACACAGACACACAGATACACAGACACACACACAGACACACTTTCGCTTATATTATTATAGATATATATTTATATACAATATATGCGTGTTTGGGCACGTGTCAAACCTCGATATAACGGACTAAAGGGGGGAGGAGGAGTCCGTTATAGCCGATTGTCCGTTATAGCGAGGGTATTTCCCCAAGGGGGGAAAAATATATGAAAAAACCGGAAAAATTGTTAAATAAATGAGAAATAATTACAAACTCAACCAGACTGTGTAGCTATGTTGGGAGGTAAACAGTGACTGGCACTACATGCTGAATTTGGTCCGCTCCTACACGTGAAATAAATGAGAAATAATCACAAACACAACCAGAACGTGTAGCTAGTCAAGCTCAAGCTCTAGTGAAAGGTAAACAAATTACTACGAGCCAGATTCAGCCGTGGCGTCCAAAGGTATTGCTTATTATCATGACTAATGCTCATTATTATATATATTATATGGTTGTGAACTGCAGTTCTATACACGTGTCACTATTTAGGTCAGTGTAGCACTGCGTGTCGCCTTAGATAAGGGTGATTTAGGGTGTTGAGGTGACAGGGAGACGTAGCAGCGGCCACGCCATAACACTAATAGTCACTATTTTAAACAATACACACCTTCTACCACTAAATCACTAGCAACACAGGCTCCTTCCTTATAATATTATATCTTTATATGTGATACATCAAAACTCCTTAAAACCCAAGCATTCCAAAATAAAATGAAAAAATAATACAATAATGTTGAGTTGACAATGGACCCTACCCATAACTACGTCACGGTTTGTTTACATCGGTGCATTGTGGGGATAAGGCGGGGTCGCCGCGGGTGGACCTCCGAAGGAAAAATACGGCGATGGAAGAATTTCGAGTTATTTTGCGCGAAATTGATATTCCAGGTGCTATATTACTGTGCTCTGTTCTCACTGACAACACTATAGAGAAGACCTGAGGTAATGGCTGATGTGCAGAGGCTTCTAAACCAAGAAAACAGAGTCATAACAGAGCCTCGTCAAAAGGTAAGCAACTGGTAGGTACGTAACGTGTCCCTACCACTTGCTTACTTCTTAATGAGACTCTGCTGTGACTGTTTTCCTGGTTTAGAAGCCTCTGCACATCAACCATCACCTCAGGTCTTCTCTATGTTGTCAGCGAGCATGGAAATATAGCACCTGGAATATCAATTTCGCCCAAAACAAACTCGAAATTTTTTCATCGTCGTAGTCTTCTCTTTGTAGGTTGTATACATATTCATGGTTATGATAATATTAAAATACGTTATTAATTGAGTTCCTTTTGTTGTCTTTCCTCATAATAAGTAGGGTATTATTCTAGTGTTTGCCCATACTCCCCCGCTCCCACAAAACAAGCTTGGGGACCTGGGGGAATGCGGGATTTTTGGCTGGGGTACAAAATATGCGTCGCAACCACATAGTTTTCGAGTTAGGGGTGTTGTAAAAATTGCCTAGATCTAGGGAAAATTCATTGGATTTCTTCTGAGTCTAGAAACGTGTGAACCTGACGATCCTCACAGAATGATGCCCCAAGTGTCGAGAACCCCCCCAACCTCCCGCTAGGAGGTTCCCCTACATTACAACGTCTGTTTTGCTTGTTATGCATGTTTTATGATTAATTAATGTTCAGTTATGTTATTTTGTGTGCTATTTTCTCTTTCAGAATGATTTTTCTACAGAATAGGTAGTACATTGTGGGTAATATAGACGCTGTGTGTTTGTTGTGTTTGCTATACTAGTTTATTTTAGCTTGAAAAACTTTTTTTTTTTTAATTGATGGGGTCCTGGAACTAAACCTATATTTTACCATTAGTTATGTGTTTCGTTATACGATATTTCACTTTACAAGTATGCCAGGTGGAACCTAACTGCCCGTATCTTCGGGACCTCCCTGTAGATGGAAAGAACCTTGAAAATGCAGGCCGCGGCTGCCTTGTGATTGGCTGACACGTTTGAGACACAATCTGATTGGCTGGCATGTTTGTTTTGACACAATAGAGGCGTTTTGGTTAAGGATATAGATACTACATACCACCAGAATTTTAATTTCCTAATTTCTTTTGTGGACCTCGGAGATTGTTCATATACGAGTAGTTGTTCATACATTTTTTAGGTACATATTCTTATAATTCATTTATAGTTGGTTTTGTGCCTTATAATGAGGTAACAACATATTTTGTGAAGTTTTGTTGATATGAAGGAATAATGGAATAGCTAGAGAATGCCGAGGTCGTTTCTAGAGAAGTTCAGTCCACTTCGTCCCTTGGCGGAGCTAAAGCGTGACGTCACAAGGCTCCTAGAGTTTTAAGGGTGACTTGACCATAACTTTGCTCAAAGAAAATCAACCTATAGGGAACTTAATGGTAAACTAAACCATGTTGTAATATTTACTAATGTTTCTTTTAACATCATTTTTGCAATTTTTATTAATACAGGAGAACCTCGTTTAACCGGCATTTAAAATAATGGCAGCCTCAAAACAACGGCACTAATCGACCCAGGCTTTTTTTTTTTTTTTTTTTTTTTTTTTTTTTTTTTTTTTTTTTTTTTTTTTTTTTTTTTTTCCACTGATAAACTCTGGAACTCTCTTCCTGTTTCTGTTTTTCCACTTTCCTATGACTTAGATCTTTTCAAAAGAAGAGTAACAAGACACCTCCCGAACTAAATTGGCTCACCCCACTTTTTTATTTTATTCTCTCACTGTCTTCTTTATAGGGACTGGCAACTAAGCGGGCTTTGTGTTACCCATTTTTGTTGTGCCCTTGGCCAGTTCCTTGTGAGGAGAAAAAAAGAAAAAAAAGAAAAAAAAAGGGATTTTGGGGGATGCCATAAGAGTAACTCTCAAAACAACGGCAAAATGAGTTATCCGGCATGCGCTCCCCCCCGAGGGTGCCGGATAAACGAGGTTCTCCTGTATTTCTTTTAACTTTTCTTTTTCTTAACACGTACGTGTACATGTCATAATTTATCTTCTTTGTATTTTTGAATTATACTAAGGACAAATAATACGTGAAAATAAATCTAAAACATAATTTTATTAAATGAAGTGGTTTATGTTTTAGATATAGTATGGTATTTATATGTTAATAGCATGACATGACTATACATATTTTTTATTTATTACATACGGTATGCATACATACATATGTACATTATAAATATTACATATTTAACATATATCATACATTAATGTATTACACCCAAGGGTGTCAAATACAGTACACAGCCCTGCGGCCCAAGACAAGGCAGTGACAAGGGACTCGTGCCACGCAGGACATGCCGGAGAGGCATAATAACAACACAAGCAACACCCACCAAGTGTGGATGATGCATAAGGATGACTACGTAAATGCTAATGACAATAAAAAGAAACAAGACTAATGGGGGCACGAACGGGAGGTCCTGCGGAAGTGACCCAGTAACAAGTGGACAATCCAGGCAGTAAGGAGCAAGGGAGGCGGCATCGGGCGGGCTGCACAAATGTAGCACCACCGGATCACCGAACTCTGCCCCGAGGATAACGACGACCGGGTGACGAAGTGGCGGCGGCGCGGGCAGAGGGTGTGGCGCGGGCACCATACGGGGGAGGCTCCCTTGGGGAGACGGTAGCAGTCAGGGTCTCGAAACGAGTGGCAAAGAGATCCATCTTCTCCGCGAAGGTGGCGACGGAAGCAATAATGACCTGCTGATATTCAACCAAGGACTGCAAGGAATTCTCGAAAGTGGCGTGCTGGTCAACCAAACGATCCAGGCGAGCTTCGACTCCGTCAAAAGCTGCTGCAAATGAAGAAACCCGGGACTGGAAAGCGGCAACAGCATCGCGGAGTGCAGTCACTTGCGGAGAGATCAAAGTAGCAGTTAATGCAGGGTGAGGGGTACCGCGGGGAGGTGGTGGTGGAGGTGCGAGTTAAGTCATGCGCGTGGCAGCGGGAGCGGTGATGGCATGGCGTCTTGCACAGCCATTCCAGATGTTAACCCCTGCTTGGTGACAACGGGGACACTTCCAGAGAGAGGTGTCCGGCGGGGAGACCTGTGGAGGTGTCGAGACTGAATCAGAAGCAGTGGCTGGTAGTGGAGGGGCGCGGTGAGGGCACGAGTGTGAGTCGTGTGGGCCGGAGCACCAAGCACACCGCTCAATACCGAGAGATGTGACCAAAGCCCCAGCATCGAAAGCACCACAGGTAGGCAGGGAAGGAAGCTAAAGACGACACTCGGGAGAGGTGGCTGAGGAAGGCTCCAAGTAACGACCAAACGGTTAATAGCCGAGCCCTTCTGGTAGAAGCGGCGAGCTGAGTAGATGCCCGGCAGCTCCTTGGCCAGGGCTGGATCACTGTAGACAGGGTAATACGTAAAGGTACGGTTACACTAGCCGTAGCATGCTCTGGACTCCAGCGATCCAGCTGGACAAACATCCAGCCATCCATCAGGATCTCTGGACGAGTGGTTACACTATACTCCTGATGGAGATCTCTATCTCAATATTTTTTCATATTACAGCCCTACTGCGCCCTTACTGTTTTGCGCCAACGGCGTCTAAACAAACCCCCCCCCACAATATCTGACTGCTGGCGGCAGCAGCAGTCCTTCTCTCTCTCTCGCATAGTTGCTAGGAGACCTTGCTTTCTTCTTTGCGTGCTGATACAAAAACTTGTCAAGAAAGCAGTAATCAAATTATGATATAACAAACAACAATAACAAATAAATTAAGAATATATTATTGTTATATGATATAAAAATGTAGTCATTTACGTTTACTATCAAAATATAAATGAGTTGTGATTCTTTTCTTAATATATATCACAAATATGTAAACTGTATAACATAGAGCCTCAGTTGTTCATCACTGGACGGCTTCCACTGGACAGAATATATCTTCCTGGCTGGATACATCTTTCGTCCAGACAGTTCACTGGACTCCATCCCAAATCGTCCTGAGGCGGACAAAATCCAGCTGGATCACGAGTCCAGAGCATGCTATGGCTAGTGTAACCGTACCTTAAGGAGGTACGTAGGAAACTTACGAGGCCTTTCCGGCGAGTCTTGGATCTCGAGAAGAAGGGATAAGAACTCCCCTTTTGTCACGCTGCCGACAATGTGCGGGCGGTGGGGGAAGATGTAGACGAAGCGAGATGTTATGGAAGCCATCTTGACCTCATCCTGGTCACAGTCGAGATGAAAGGCCCCGTTGACCTCAGAAAACCAGCGAAGCTTGATGTCCACAGAGGGGTTGTCCCGGAACAGAAGCTTGATGTAGTCAGCCCTGGGTGCGAACGCAGGAGGTGGAGGGGCGCGCAGCGACGGGACCTCACGGGAGGGAGGGAAAAGCTGCGTAGGGGCGGCTGTGCTCTGCCAAGGACCAGAAGACTCCTTACGCATAGAGGATTTGGCAGCAGGGTACAAAGGCTCACAAATACTGTCCAAAGAGGAGGACACGGGACGCTTGACGGAGGAAGAGGCCTGTCTGGCGAGGTGTAGCGTGGTGCGGGACGGCACAGGTGGGGACAGCACAGGTGGGGACAGCACTGGTGCTGCCCCGGCTCCCGGGCCCAGCGCGTCATGGCGATCATGGTGAGTTAGCGACGGCCAGACCTGAGACATATCATCATCATCGTCGCTTAGCGCCAGGTCAGCTTCGAGGCCCTCGAAAGAGACAGGGCCCGAGGGCTCCATGGTGCACCCTCATAGTGGAGCTCCCAGCAGAAGGTATAACACCGAAACGGACACGGGGTGTAAGTACCATGGCCAGGAACAGAGCGGTACAGGAACTCACCGTATGACAGCCAGCCGGGCACTCCCGGAGTCCAGAGAGAGAGAGAGAGAATATTAATATCTCACTTGAGAGAGAGACCACAACACTTTTACTTTATATATATATATAGATATAGATATAGATATAGATATAGATATATATGTATGTATGTATGTATGTATGTATGTATGTATATATATATATATATATATATATATATATATATATATATATATATATATATATATATACACAGCCAAATTCCCAACATCCGACCTCCAAACATCCGACTTGTCCAAACAACCGACTTTTTTCACCACCACATTGTGTCTTGTTTTGGCCATTTATTTTACTTAGTTTTTTTTTTTAGTTTTTAGAAAACATTTATTTGTGGCTTTATTTATGCATGAATTTTACTTTCGCGTATACCACTGGATCGGCCTTCAAGAGCTGCATCTTTTATGTTCTATACCATTTTGTCCTTACGTTTATGGTTACTGTGATATCCGACTTCCAATTATCCGACCTACCTTCGGTCCCCCCAAGGTCGGATAATTAATACTTAGCTGTATATATATAGTATATGTATGTATATACTATATATAAAGTAACTTTCTCTCTCTCTCTCTCTCTCTCTCCTCTTCTCTCTTCTCTCTCTCTCTCTCTCTCTCTCTCTCTCTCTCTCTCTCTCTCTCTCTCTTCTCTCTCTCTCTCTCTCTCTCTCTCTCTCCTCTCTCTCTCTCTCTCTCTCTCTCTCTCTCTCCTCTCTCTCTCTCTCTCTCCCCTCTCTCTCTCTCTCTCTCTCTCTCTCTCTCTCTCTCTCTCTCTCTCTCTCTCTCTCTCTCTCTCTCTCTCTCTCTCTCTCTCTCTCTCTCTCTCTCTCACTCTCTTTTACTCATATAATAATGGTAATGCAACAATGACATGCGATATTGCATACTATTACAAGTATCGATGGCTACTTACTATATTAGCAACATAAAGTGTGTGTGTGTGTATTTTACCTAGTTGTATTTACCTAGTTGTAACATACAGGAAAAGAGCTATGCTCATACTGTCCCGTCTCCAAATCTACTATTATCCAGTTTGCCTTTGAAGTCCTGAATACTTCTTGCATTAATCACTTTTGCATCAAGGTTGTTCCAGGCTTCTATGCTTCTATACGGGAAGCTGTATTTTTTTATGTCCCTCTAGCATGTTGTCCTTTTCAATTTCTTCTCATGACCTCTTGTTCTTCTATCGTCCCACACAAACAGATGTTCTCTATCACTTTTTTCCAGACCCATTGATGCTCTATACACTGCTATAAAATCTTCCCTTGCTCTTCTTTTCTCAAGAGTTGGAAGCTTTAGTCTTGAAAGTCTTTCCTCATATGGTAAATCGATCAGGCTTGGAGCCATTTTTGTGGCTGCTCTTTGTATTCTCTCATCTTCCTTATATCCTTCTTTTTATGTGGTGACCAAATCACTGCCGCATATTCCAACCTTGGTCGAATCAAAGATGTTATCAATTTCTTAATCATCTCTTCATCCAGATATTTGAATGCCATTCTTATATTCCTCAGCAACTGATATGTATCTCCTGTGATCTTGTTTATATGCTTCTCTGGTGACAAATTGTCCGTAATCCATACTCCCAGATCTTTTTCGACCTTTGTTTTGATTATCCATTCATTTCCCATCGAATACTTTCCTCTCTGTCTCTTTTTGCTACTGCCCACTTCCATCACTTTACACATTTTAGTATTAAACTCCATTTCCCATAGTTGACTCTATCTGAAAATCTTATCTAGATCCTTTTGTAGATCCTCACAGTCCTCTTTACTTTCTACTTTTCTTAGTAGTTTAGCATCATCAGTGAATAAACTCATATAACTGTTCACTCCCTCTGTCATATCATTTACATAGACCAAGAACATCACTGGGGCCAATACTGATCCTTGAGGAACTCCACTTATCACTCTGCACCATTCTGACTTTTGATCTTTTATTACTGTTCTCATCTCTCTGTTGCTCAAAAAGTCTTCCATCCACTTCAGCAAACCACCCTTCAATCCTCCTACGTGTTCTAGCTTCCAGAGCAGTCTCTTGTGAGGTACCTTGTCAAATGCCTTCTTTAGGCCCAAGTATATGCAATCGACCCACCCCTCTCTTTCCTGTGTCACATCGATCACTCGAGTAAAAGCTTAATAAGTTCGTTGTACATGACATTCCTCCTCTAAATCCAAACTGGCCACCTGCGAGTGTGGTTGTCTCTTCCAAGTATTTCAACCATCTGTCCTTCACAATTTTTTCACACATTTTTGCCACTACACTTGTTAATGATACTGGCCTGTAATTTAGTGGTTCTTCTTTGTCTCCTCCTTTGTGAATTGGCACAATATTTGCTCTTTTCCAATCAAGCGGGACTCTGCTCTCCTTGAGTGAACTCTCAATTACACTATGTAACTTTCCTGCTAGTTGGTTACTGAACTCTTTCATAATCCAGTTCGACACTCCATCTGGACCCGGGGCTTTCCTCACATCTTGACTTTCCATTCGACTTTTTACTTCTATTACGTCTACTTTTATGTCTTCCATTATATTTTTTTTGCTATTATATTTTTCGTTTTAAGTTCACTTTCTCTTGTAAATACAGTCTGTAAGCACTTATTCATCACCTCAGCCTGTTGTAATGCATCTTCATGCACTATGCCTTCTACCTTCAGCTTATCTATTCCTTCTTTGTTTTTCATTTTTCCATTAATATATTTGTAGAAAAGTTTCGGTTCATACTTACATTTTTCTATTATATTTCTCTCATAGTTACTTTCTTCTTCTCTTCGGATTCTTACATATTCATTTCTAGTTGTTTTGTACTTCTCCCAAAGGTTGCTGCCACCTTTTTTCCTCCAACTATTCCATGTTTTTTCTCTTTCTAGTCTTGCTAATTCACATTTTCTGTTAAACCATTTTTTTTATTTTTTTTCTCTGATAACTATCCTTGGAACATAATTATTTATCCCTTCAGTGTAAATTCGGATGAACTCTTCCCAATTTTTCTGGGTACTCCTTGCTGCATGGAAATTACTCCAGTCTGTCTCTCCGAAGAATGTTCTTAATCCGTCAAAGCCTGCTTTTCCATAATTGTATCTTCCTTTCTCGTGTTCTTCTCTTCTCCCCTCTATTTTGCTATCATTTATTTCAAATTCAATAAGTACATGGTCCCTCTTTCCAAGTGGGCACTGATAATTTACTTTACTAATTACTTCCAGTTCTTTCGTCAATAGTGTGTGTGTGTGTGAAAGAGAGAGCATGGTTAAAAGCGGGTAACGATAACTATGACAATGGCGACAGAACTCTCCTGAGTGACAGTCTTCTGGCGATAACTGACCCCGTGACCCATGGTTAACCCCTTGGTCTCGATACTCAATGATGTCAGGATCCAGTGGGCGGAGCACGGGTTAGAAGTGAACTGACCTTCTCTAGGAAAGATCTTGGAGAATACAAGGAAGTACAAGACATCGGCGCATATGTGCAGGTGGAAACAAGTGTTGAAGCGACGAAGGTGACACAGGGAATGTAGGTATGATGGAATAGCTAGAGAATAGAAAGAAGTACAACACATTGGCGCGTATGTGGAGGTGGAAACAAGTGTTGAAGCGACAAAGGTGACACGGAGTGATGGAATAGGTAGAGAATAGAAAAAAGTACAACACATAGGAGTGTATGTGGAGGTGGAAACAAGTGTTGAAGCGACTAAGGTGACACAGGGAGTGATGGAATAGGTAGAGAATAGAAAAAAGTACAACACATAGCGCGTATGTAGAGGTGGAAACAAGTGTTGAAGCGACGAACGTGGAACAGGGAATGAAGGAGTGGTGGAATAGCTAGAAAATATAAAGAAGTGCAACACATGGACGCGTATGTAGAGATGGGAACAAGTGTTGGAGGTTATAAGCAACGGAGGTGGCACAGGGAATTGTGGAATGAAGGAATAATGGAATAACTTACTTTTTGAGAAGGACGACGAAGCTGAAAGTTTCTGCGGAGTGAGGAGATTGGAGATAGATGTAAACACGTTTAGTAATGCGGGCCGCGGCTGCCTTGTGATTGGCTGACACGTTTGAGAATACAATTGTGATTCGCTGGCGAGACTGTGACGTCATTGTAGTCGCTCAGCCACTCGGCTATGAGCACCCACATAACGCCACTGCCAAGCCTCGTCTTTGGATACCTGTTAACACCGGGGTGTAGAAATACAGGTATATTAGCAACATACCTAAAGCAACCTCTCTTTGGATCCCCTGGCCACGGATCCAAAGAGAGGTTGCTTTAGGTATATTGCTGCTAACAACATACTTCTATTTCTATACCCCAGTGTTAATGGGTATCCAAAGACGAGGCTTGGAAGTGGTGTTATGTGCTCATAGCTGAGTAGCTGAGCGACTGCAATGTCATCACAGACTCGCCACCGAATCACAATTGTATTCTCAAACGTGTCAGCCAATCACAAGACAGCCACGGCCCGCATTATCAAATTTGTTTACAAACAGTATATCTATCTCCTATCTCCTCAGTATACACTCCGCAGAAACTTTCAGGTTTGTCGTCCTTCTCGAGAGTAAGTTATTCCATTATTCCTTCATTCCACAATTCCTGTGCCACCTCCGTCGCTTAACCTCCAACACTTGTTCCCACCTCCACACACGTGCCTATATGTTGTACTTCCTTCTATTCTCTAGATATTCTAGCATCATTCCTTCATTCCGTGTCACCTCCATCGCTTCGTCAATACTTTTTTCCCACCTCCACACACACGCCTACGTGTTGTACTTTTTTTTATTCTCTAGCTATTCCATCATTCCTTCGTTCCGTCTCACCTCCATCGCTTCGTCAATACTTGTTCCCACCTCCATATATGTGCCTATGTGCTGTACTTCTTTCTATTCTCTAGATATTCCATCATTCCTTCATTCCCTGTGTCACATCCGTCGCTTCAACACTGGCTCCCACCTCCACATACGTGCCGATGTGTTGTGCTTCTTTCTATTCTCTAGATCAGTGCTATTCAACCTGGGTGAACATTCCACCTTAAGGTGGACGAGACTAAGTGAGGGGTGGATAGGTGGGTGGACGAGATCATGCCCACGTGTCAGTATAGATCAGTGTTTTTCTGATTTTGAAGTCTTTGATACCTATACGAGAGTATGTGGCTGAGAACATGATGGTATGCAGACAGCAGAACAGACACAGGAGGTACGAATGCCCCACTTGAATACCAGCAGCCACCTTACTTTGATGCAGGAAAACCTTGACTTATATTTCCAAGAGACCTGACCTCCAACATGTTGGTGCTTAATCCATTTTCAGATGATGGAACTGATCATTACGATGCCCTATTGCAGCTTCGAGTGGATTATTTTCAAAAAGCAACTTTCAATACTTTTGGCCATCCCATGTATTTCTGGGTTGCCCTGCATGATACTCAGGAAAATAAGGAGTTAGCTAAGCAGGCAACAGCCATGTTTGTGCAGATGCCAACATTATATCTGTGTGAGCAAGGTTTCTCAAGCTTAGTTTTAATCAAGTCAAAGAAATGGAATGTCATTCCAAATTTGGATCCTATCATGCGGGATGCACTTGAAAATCATCTGATGCCTCGATATAACCGCTTGAGGCCCAGAACGTAATTTATATTGTAATTTGCCTACCATTAGACGCTTTTAATGAGTATGAGCAATATTTTATAGATATGGCCTGTTTATTATCCTTGTCCACTAGCTAATTTGGTATATTCCGTTACTTTTCGTAATTTTATGGCTCGACAACATACAATTTTTTATAGCTAGGGAAAGATCTGGGTGTGGAGGGGTTAAGCTGATAGCAGACAAATTGCAACAGCAGCCAGGCCACTGATTTTTGTTTCTTAAAGGAAAAGGCTTTGTTTTCTGGATTTCCAAATATGTATAACGCATATTATGTGCAATTTTACTTTAGTTTCATGAAGAAAAATGCATTTGCTCTGGAATTCTTAAACTATTTTTTCTTTTCTTGTATATTTATAGTTTTAGACCGCATGTATTATTATACAGAAGAATATGCAAACTGTAAATAGAAAATGAGTGAAACTGGTTTTCCTACTTATACATTTGTAGAATGATATAGTCTTTATATGATATATTATATTTACAATGTCAAGAGCCGTGAGATTTTAGAGATTAAGAAAAGTTGGGGTGGTTGATGAGTCTTTGGCCACTGCATTATGAGGTAAATAATGTCCTACGTTATGATCCACTACACTGTCCTGTTTTTCGATAGAGTCATCCTTTAATTGATCTTGGATGATCTTATCATAGCACTCCAATTTAAACTGATTTTTCTTCAGTTTTCTCAACGAACTATTTAATTGGCTCTTAACGTGATAATTGGGGGAAGTAACACAGGGGCATCTATTTGCCAAGGTAATCCTACTTCATATTTGCCGTTCACATAATTAACAGTATGATCATAGTGATCTAGAGTATTTTGATCCTCTTGGGGTAATTGTTCAGGTTTAATACCAATACAGGAAGGTCCCGTTATACGAGCATTCGGTATACGATAATCCGATGATACGAGATGTGTAAATTAGGGTCTATTTTCAATATACGAGATCGAAAATCCAATGATACGACATTCAAACTGGGGTGAGTAAAATTATCAAGTTCAAAATGTGCGCCCTACCACTCCCGAGCTGGACAAAGGGGGATTTGGTTGACCCCAGTGAGGTCACCCCTAGCAGGCCGTGACCTGAAGGGTAATTAAGCATATGGCGCGGCCTGACATTTAGGGGTAATTAGCAGGTGTGCGGCCCCAACCTTGGGACCGCAGTCAGGTCACCCCTAGCAAGGCGTGACCTGAAGGGTAATTAAGCATATGGAGTGGCCTGACCTTAAGGGGTAATTAGCCAGGTGTGCGGCTCCAACCTTGGTACTGCAGTCAGATCACCCCTAGCAAGGCGTGACCTGAAGGGTAATTAAGCATATGGCGCGGCCTGACCTTTAAGGGTAATTAACAGGTGTGCGGCCCCAACCTTGGGACCGCTACACTACCTTCTCATGTATCACGCAGCGTCCCCTACATTACAACGCCTTTTTTGCTTGTTATGCATGTTTTATGTTTAATTAATGTGCAGTTATGTTATTTTGTGTGTTATTTTCTCTTTCAGAATGCTTTTTCTAGAGAATAGGTAGTACAGTGTGGGCAATATAAACGCTGTGTGTTTGTTGTGTTTGCCATAGTTTATTTTAGCTTGAAAAACATGTCTTTTTTTTTTCTTTTCTTTTTTTCTTCTTTTCTGATGGGGTCCTGGAACCAAACCTATATTTTATCATTAGTTATGTGTTTCGTTATACGAGATTTCGCTTTACGAGTATGCCAGGTGGAACCTAACTGCTCGTATCTTCGGGACCTCCCTGTAGTTTCCAGATCCCATAACTTATGCACGGGAATATCCCCTTCTTCTAATAACTCGTTGATTTCAGTGGGTACTAAAGAAGCTCCAATTCTAGCAACTAAGAGGAGTTTTGCATGACAAGGAATACGTTCCTCTTGTCCGGGCTGGTAAGTGTTTTGTGGGATAGGTCCCATTATTACATTAACACCAGCACTGGTGAACATAGAGAGGTTATGTCTTATTATGTGGGTAACCCACACCTCCCTCGTCACCCAAGGGGAGGCGGAGAACCATACCACCACCACCACCCTCCTCTAATTAAGAGGGTGACTCAGTGGATAATTTCCACAGTTGCAAAGTAAATAGTTTAAAACGGGAAAGTAATAAGCGGAGAGTGGAGTTGGGTGTTTAGTGGGGAATTTAGGAAGTAGATTGCAGTACTGTGGTTCGTGATCCAGGTGAGAAAGGACCTCTGAAGTGGCGTCCGTCCTCACTCTGATCATGGCTGACAGGCAGTCCACACTGCCTTCTGGGATCCACACGTTTACATGCTCCAAACCACGAATTACCCTCTAAAGAGATAAGCTAACATCTGTGTTAATATAGTATCAAGTTGGAAGTAAGTTAATGCCCAAAAAGTAATCATATAATAGTGAATAAGAACTAAGAGGGTGTTGGTGGCGAACAGTGTCCGCTCTCAGGGTTGAAATTGAATGACGGCGGGACTAGAGATGAGCACATGGCTCATCACCACATGCTATGAGGGTTGATGAGAAACACCTGACCGGCGCCCGCTACTCTCGGCTGTTGTTTGTGTATTCTTCCGCTCGGTCAGCTAAGTGATAAACATTACCAGCGATATACATTGGTGGTGTTGTGGTGGAGTTCCCAACAGTGAAAGTACTCGTAAAGTAATTATGAAAACTCCGAGAGATAATGTCATTCCCCCTCGAGTAGCAAAAGAGAAGGAGAAAGGAGCAATGGTAGCCAGGGAGTGATGACCAGACAGAGATAAGGCAGTAGTTAGAGATACGGTAGTAAACAGAGATACGGTAGTGGCACGACACTAATAACATAAAATGTGCCAGACCATAAGTGAGTGAAGAAATGCTGAAAGAATCATGAAGAGCTGCAAAGAGAACTGAAAGACATTCCTCCATCAAACATATTTAACTATGATGAGACAGATTTGACTGACAGTCCTTGAAAAAGGAAACATATTCGCAAAGGGTGCAAAACACTGTCAACATTATGAACACAATTAAGTTTGCAATATCACTTATGTTTTATTGTGCTGCAGATGGCACACTTCTGCCACCGTATGTAGTCTACAAGGCTCAAAACCTTCAATGAATGGTGATTTTTTTTTTTCTCACTGATTGGAGATTTTCTATGATTGACCCATGGTCAAATTTAGTCCGGAGTTTGATGGAAGTGGTCATAATTACACCATATTTTATTAGAGGAGTTTACAGGCTATTTCAAGTGGGTGGTCAACTTTACACTACCAATGAAAGTCGATGGTGACGGTTACCCTCACCCAGTGGGTAAAGTTGACCAACCACATAGTATATATATATTTCTCTTGATACATTTCTTTTCTTTCTGTTTGTTTCTATGGTTACAATAAGTACTAAAAGAGATCAGTAATTTTCATATAATATTTCAATAAAAGCCTTTTGTTTCTTTGCTATCAAGGAGCTTTCTTCAAAACCTGTCAACATTACCCCACTTTGCGGTATTACATAGTTTCACTTTACTGTATTGATGATATTACACTGTACTTTATAAATTTTGCCTCTTTTTCAGCTTTTTTATCATTTATACTGATTCGCAGCTAGGATGTGTCTTTAGTTATACAGTATAAGGAAATGAGGGGTTTGGGGATAGGTTTACGGGGAGAGGGTGGGGGAAGCAATTTTTTGTGAATTTTTTACTTTCGCGACCAACTCTGTTACCTAACCCACGCAAATGTCAAGAGACAATTGTAGTAGTAATAGTGATGATAACAGTAAAAGCAGTAATTGTGTCATAAGCACCTATATTGTTGATATATACATTCCTAAGAATATTTTATTTACTCTTTCAGATTTACTCCTTATCACTGTAGCCACCAATGAGACTGATGGTTATCACCGGTTCACGCGATCTCTTAGGGTGTATGATCTTCAAGTTAAGGTAAGTTATAACTCATAGCTCTTAGAAATTTTGTTATGGTGACTTGGTTATTAATACCGTAAAATCATTAAAATATTTGGGAGATAGGTAGTGGCACTAGAAGATGAATAGTAAATATTGCTCATCTAACCCTATAAAAAGTTGACACTGGGAACTCCAGAATAGTCATGGCCAATTCAGTTTGGGAGATTTATAGATACTCTCTCATGAAGGAACCAAACCGTAGAAATGTGAGGAAAAGAAAGAATATGACAAAGTACTGCAGACTTTTACCAATGAAAGAGAGGAAATTAAGATATTAGTTGACTTGCAAAGTGGACAGATTAGGAAAAGGAAAGAATGTAAATGCATACACATCAAGGCTACTGGAAGCATACATAAAGCAAACCCAGTAAAACAATAATCATGAAAATATTTGCTGAAGACAGTAAAAGATTCAACATTGTGGTGGAATCTGAGCGGTTGATACAGATGAAGGAAATGAGCTAATGAGTTGAATAGCTTTGGATTCTGTTGTTTATAGAAATACTATGCTAATGGAACTCCTCCACATATCAGTGGCATACTTCATAGGGGTGGATAAGACCTTTGTGAAGGATGAGTACCTGGGGGTAGGTCAGGGATTGATAGACAGCACAGAATATATAATTTCAAGGGGGCTGATATAACAAGAGTTGATGTATAAAGCTTCCTGTTAAATGTAAGTGAAGAATAGCCCAGTAAAGTTCATTGTGGAGTAGGGGGTTAGCTGTTAGCTGTGTTATAAAGACTAGCAGTAGTTACCGGTAATAAGTATGATGTTTAGAAAGACAATCTGAGTGGCTTTGTACATGTAACACCGTATTTATGATTATCTCTCTCTCTCTGTGTATGTGTATATATACGTATATATATACTGTATATATATATATATATATATATATATATATATATATATATATATTAATATATATATATATATATATATATATATATATATATATATATATATATATATATATATATATCTGAGAGTCTTCTATGCCAGGGGAGTATGCACCAGACTGAGTGAGCACGGAGCAAGAGCGTGTTCGTGCAAAAAAGGCACTTCAGCAAAAAAAAAAATTGTAACTAATGAATAAATTAAATAAATCTGGCCTAATAAAGCTTTTAATCATCTCTGGGATGACTTTAACTTTTCCTGAAAGTTTGGTTGAAATTGGGATAGAAATAGAGGAGCCTAAGCTGTATGAACAGACAGACAGATGGTCGGACTGATGGATATTTGGTGAAATTTTGTAAGAAGAGAAGTGAATTATTGTAATGAAAGTTATATCAAGTTGATATGTAAAATAATTTAGTTTTGAGCTTTGAAAATTGAAAGGTTTCCATAATATTATTAAAAAAATATGGAGAGATCCATTTATCCAGTATAGTGTCTCTTTATGAGTTTATTGATTTTATTGAGAGGGTTGTGTACCAAAACGCTGTTGAAAATGCAGAATAGAATTATTGAAATATGAAAGGATTGGATACCAAGTGCAACTGAAAAGAAATTTGTAAGGACTAGGGAGAGAGTAGGTGATAAGACAGAACTTTGTAGTATGCCATTATTGATAGGCCAAGGAGACCAGTGCTCATCTACAACAGCAACAGTGAAATGGACTGAAAGGAAATGTGAAGCAAAGGTAGAGAAAGGTGGAGAAAATTATTCAAGGGTACTTTATGGACTAGAGATTCATGCCCGACTCATGTCAAATAACAGACTTGAATATAAGCATTAAGCATGTCCTGTTTTTTACGTTTGATGCCACCTTATCTGTCATACATTGGTTTATGTCTGTATTTGTCCCTGAAAAAGCTTGGGAAAGATTGTTTACCTTGTTGATGTACCCTTTGGAATTTTGTGTATATTACGTGTTGGTGTATATACGTATGTATATATTTGTTGACAGGTATATAGATAGATACACTGAGTCCTCGACTTACACACATTCATGTTACGAACTTTCATAGATACAAACATTGCATCCTGGAAGCTCATTGTGCAAGCTCATTTTCAAGGTAAGATACAAGATCTTGTCATTATAAACTTTTTTTCATGTATAGGATAGTATGTACAAAGACCATGCTGTTTTGATAGAGCAGGAGATATAACAACCCATAATACCTATACAAAATTATCGAACAGTACTGTATATGTTGTATACATGTTGCACATGTGTGCGACTTCCAAACAACTTCTCAGGACCTAACTCATTCATAAGTCGGGGACCCATTGTATGTAGATAGATAGATAGATTGTCAAATGAATATATAAACGTACACACACATGATGTGTGTGGCGTTGCAGAACGATACGATACACACCATAATATTTAAACTTGAATGCTTGCAGGTTTTGGGTCTAGGAACAGCATGGGATGGAGGAGATATTCAGAATACTATGGGAGGAGGCCAAAAAATCAACTTGTTAAAAGCTGAGCTCCTCAAATACAAAGATGATAAAAACAAAATTATTTTGTTTACTGACAGGTAAGGAGTTTTGAAGGCATGTGTCGAAGCTTTTGCTGAATGACAATAATGAAACTACTGGGACATTATTTATACCTCAGCTGTACTTGCTTTTATTCTCATATTTTTTTATGCTCATTATTTTTAACATTATTGTTGTAAAAATATATTTATGTCTGATTAGGCATGTGTATGCTTTCGGTCCCAGTCCTTTCATTCCCCTCTGATTTTCCACCATCACATGTTCTGTTCTTTCTTATATTTATGTATGTAAATATATGAATCCATCCATCTATCTATCTTTGTCTCTTTATCTGTGTGTTTTATTTATTTTGTTACCATTTTCTTAGAAAAGTCTTCTCTTGCTCTGGTTCTAGTCCATGCATGTCAACTTTGGATGCCTTATATGTCCAGACCTCATACTCCCCATCCTTCCTTTATCTCAAAATATGATTTATATATTTTTATTATTGTAAGTCACATCTCTGGAATAATCCTATCACACAACACTTAATTTATTTGTATTATATACCATTTTTGTCATCCCATTTTAACCTATTCTTTCAAGGTAAGCAAACTACTTCAAGGTGCTGATTTTGACCACCTCCAACTTTCCACAGTTCATGCAGTTTATGTATTTCATCATAGACATGCTAAGTCTTCCTTATATTGTACTTTCATCGTCCCTCCTTTCCTGTCTGTTTACACCGCATTCATCACTCAGATGATTAACTTCATATGCTTTTATTCTAGACAATTGACTCTCCCCCCAACTTATTGTTTACCATTATGAATCAGAGTTGGTAATGTTATCCTATTCTAAAGTGTCATTTTTATGATCATGCTAACCATTCTTTATTTCATTAAGTAGCCAACAAATCCTACCATTTTCCGACTTTGATAATTCTTTCATCCCATCTACCATATCTTAATGGGTCCATTCTCAGGAATAACTTAAGGTATATTCTTAACTGCACTCATCTCCTTTAATTTTTGCTCAATTATTAACAGTAATTTATGCTCCTTCTCTTTGTTGATACTATTTCCTGATACTACTCAAACCCATAATTCTCCTGTAAAACTTTAATTTCTCCTCTGATCTCTGTTCCTTTTCTTTTCCCTTTCTCATTTGTGTATGTACCAAGTTGTATTTACTTAGTTGTGATATATGGGAAATGAGCCCACGCTCGTGGGGTCCTGTCTCCTTGTCTCAATTGATCAATTTTAACTTTAAAATCATTAATACTCTGGGCATCTATAATTTCACTGTCCACATTCAACTTATTAATACACCGATATGGAAAACTTTACTTCTTAATGTCCTTCAAGCACCTTGTCCTCTTCAGTTTCATCTTATGACCTCTCTTGACTCCTATGTCCCGTACATACATGTAATTTCTCTCCTTTCCTGACATAGCTGTGTATTTACCTAGTTGTGATATATGGGAAATAAGTTACACTCGTGGGGTCCTGTTTCTTTGTCTCAATTGGTCAATCTTAGCTGTAAAAACATGAATACTTCTGGCATCTATAATTTCACTGTCCAAGCTATTCCACATATCAATGCACCATTGGGGAAACTGTACTTCTTAATGTCCTTCAAGCACCTCGTCTTCTTAAGTTTCTATGTATAACCTTATGTGGCTACTATGTCCCATTCATACATGTCATCTTTGTCATTTCTTTCCATTCCTGACATAGCTCTATAGCATCAACTCTCCTCTTTTTCTTCTTTCTTCCAATGATGGCAACCCTAATTTCTTACCCCTCTCCCCATAAGTAAGGTCTGACAGGCTGGGAACAATCTTTGTGGCTGCCCTCTGTATGCTTTCTATCTTCTTTACATCCTTCCTCTTGTGCGGAGACCAAACTACTGTAGCGTACTCCAGTCTAGGGCGTATCATGGCCACAATAAATTGCTTCATGTCCTCTTCCATATAGAGAAAAGTAGTTTTGATGTTTGTGAGAAGATTATATGTAGCTCCAACAACTCCATTGTGAGGAACTACACCTGAACTACACCTCCCTCGTCACGGTAACGGTGATTACCACTTTCACTTCCACCAAGCGGCGTGCTTCGGGGCTTCAAGTACTATTACCCGACTCTCCACGTCAACACTTCCAGCCCTGTGTCTCGGGGTAAGGGGGTAGTTGACCCATTGTGATGACACTACTTGTGATGTCCACTACTTGCTGCTGTTCTCAACCCCTGAAGGCACTCGCTGGAGAATTAGGCTCTCTTCCTGACTGCCCTTCACTGTCCCGGACACCATTCAATGCTGCCCGCCATCTAAATTGGAATATACGGTGCTGAAGATTGCTGTTGCGATTCACCTCCTCTCCAGGTAGCGTTCCAGGGAGTTCCTAGGGTGACATTACACCTGCTCTGATATTTTGCAGTTTGTTGTTTGGTTGCTGTTAACTAGTGGCTAGCTAGTTTCTGATTCTTGTTGTTGTGTAAATATATTCTGGGTACCTAATCATATTCCTTGATTTTTCTTTCCCCACATTTCTTAAGTTTGCTAATATTAATTTATAACAACCTCGGCCCTGACATAATTGGCGACCTCGCCAGGATACGTTATCAATTTACTATTACACTTCTTAAGATTATGGGCGTATTGTTTTTCAAGTCACCACCGCGCGCCGTTGTTGCCTGAAGCCCCGGAACAACGTTTGAGAGCTGCTTTTGGATTTAATTCAATTTTGGTGTTGTCTATTTTGTTGTATATATTTCTTTTGGGTACTATGGGTTTTTGGTTATTTGGTTATTTCATTGTTGTTATTTCTGTGTACAGTTCTGTTCTGTCTCATCTGCAATGTCTTCCTTCGAAGCCTTGAGGGAGCAAGGCGAGGCCCTCGGTCTACAAGGATCGGAGATTGCCTAGTGGATCGTAGAACAGCAAAAAGCAGAGAGAGAAGAAAGACAAGCAGAGAGAGAAGAAAGACAAGCAGAGCGGGAGAAAGAAGAGCGGGAGACGACCTACAAAGCGATACTAAGCAGAAAAGGTCACAAGAAGAAGAAGTCTCCGAGTGGCGTTCTCGGTGACCCGAGCTCGATCCTTGATGAGGGCTGTAAAATCCACTTAAAATCTTTCTCTGCACCATTGAGTGGCCTAAGAACACCCACACGCTGCCCATTAACTCTACCTTCGATTGCGAGTGCATCGGAGGACACAGGGAGCGGCATGAGCCTCTAATCACAGGCGTCACTATAGAAATTCTGTCTGCGCCACCACGGGCAAGGGCCAACCATCACAGCCCTCAAGTTAATCTCCAGGGCCTACCATCCCACCCCTGGAGGTCACTGCCTAATGGCGCTGTAGGCACACACACACACACACACACACACACAGACCTACTATTGACGAAAGAACTGGAAGTAATTAGTAAAGTAAATTATTTATCAGTGCCCACTTGGAAAGAGCGATCATGTACTTATTGAATTTGAAATAAATGATAGCAAAAAAGAGGGGAGGAAAGAAGAACACAAGAAAGGAAGATACAATTATGGAAAAGCAGACTTTGACAGATTAAGAACATTCTTCGGAGAGACAGACTAGAGTAATTTCCATGCAGCAACGAGTACCCAGAAAAAATGGGATGAGTTCATCCGAATTTACACCGAAGGAATAAATAGTTATGTTCCAAGGATAGTTATCAGAGAAAAAAAAAATAAAAAATGGTTTAACAGAAAATGTGAATTAGCCAGACTAGAAAGAGAAAAAACATGGAATAGTTGGAGGAAAAAAGGTGGCAGCAACCTTTGGGAGAAGTACAAAACAACTAGAAATGAATATGTAAGAATCCGAAGAGAAGAAGAAAGTAACTATGAGAGGAATATAATAGAAAAATGTAAGTATGAACCGAAACTTTTCTATAGATATATTAATGGAAAAATGAAAAACAAGGAAGGAATAGATAAGCTGAAGGTAGAAGGCATAGTGTATGAAGATGCATTACAACAGGCTGAGGTGATGAATAAGTGCTTACAGACTGTATTTACAAGAGAAAGTGAATTTAAAACGAAAAATAAAATAGCAAAAGAAAATATAATGGAAGACATAAAAGTAGACGTAATAGAAGTAAAAAAGCTAATGGAAAGTCAAGATGTGAGAAAAGCCCCGGGTCCAGATGGAGTGTCGAACTGGATAATGAAAGTGCAGTAACCAACTAGCAGGCAAATTACATAGTGTAATTGAGAGTTCACTCAAGGAGAGCAGAGTCCTGCTTGATTGGAAAAGAGCAAATATTGTGCCAATTCACAAAGGAGGTGACAAAGAAGAACCACTAAATTACAGGCCAGTATCATTAACAAGTGTAGTGGCAAAAATGTGTGAAAATATTGTGAAGGACAGATGGTTGAAATATTTGGAAGAGACAAACACACTTGCAGGTGGCCAGTTTGGATTTAGAGGAGGAATGTCATGTACAACAAATCTATTGAGCTTTTACTCGAGAGTGATCGATGTGACACAGGAAAGAGAAGGGTGGGTCGATTGCATTTACTTGGACCTAAAGAAGGTATTTGACAAGGTACCTCATAAGAGACTGCTCTGGAAGCTAGAACATGTAGGAGGATTGAAGGGTGGCTTGCTGAAGTGGATGGAAGACTTTTTGAGCAACAGAGAGATGAGAACAGTAATAAAAGATCAAAAGTCAGAATGGTGCAGTGTGATAAGTGGAGTTCCTCAAGGATCAGTATTGGCCCCAGTGATGTTCTTGGTCTATGTAAATGATATGACAGAAGGAGTGAACAGTTATACAAGTTTATTCGCTGATGATGCTAAACTACTAAGAAAAGTAGAAAGTAAAGAGGATTGTGAGGATTTACAAAAGGATCTAGATAAGATTTTCAGATGGAGTCAAATATGGGAAATGGAGTTTAATGCCAAAAAGTGTAAAGTGATGGAAATGGGCAGTAGCAAAAAGAGACAGAGAGGAAAGTATTCGATGGGAAACGAATGGATAATCAAAACAAAGGTCGAAAAAGATCTGGGAGTATGGATTAAGGACAATTTGTCACCAGAGAAGCATATAAACAAGATCACGGGAGATACATACCAGTTGCTGAGGAATATAAGAATGGCATTCAAATAGCTGGATGAAGAGATGATCAAGAAATTGATAACATCTTTGATTCGACCAAGGTTGGAATATGCGGCAGTGATTTGGTCACCACATAAAAAGAAGGATATAAGGAAGATTGAGAGAATACAAAGAGCAGCCACAAAAATGGCTCCGAGCCTGAGAAATTTAACATATGAAAAAAGACTTTCAAGACTAAAACTCCCAACACTTGAGAAAAGAAGAGAAAGGGGAGATTTTATAGCAGTGTATAGAGCATCAATGGGTTTGGAAAAAATTGATAGAAATGATCTGTTTGTGTGGGACGACAGAAGTACAAGAGGTCATGAGAAGAAATTGAAAAGGACAACATGCAAGAGGGATATAAAAAAATACAGCTTCCCGTATAGAAGCCTAGAAGCCCGGAACAACCTTGATGCAAAAGTGATTAATGCAAGAAGTATTCAGGACTTCAAAGGCAAACTGGATAATAGTAGATTTGGAGACGGGACAGTACGAGCATAGCTCTTTTCCTGTATGTTACAACTAGGTAAATACAACTAGGTAAATACACACACACAGGAGATGCATATCAATTGCTGAGGAATATAAGAATGGCACTCAAATATCTGGATGAAGAGATGATTAACCCTTTCACGCACGAAAAGTTTATTAAGTTTTTCCGTCCACTGCGACATCAATTTGGGGGGCTCTAAGTTGCCCCGCGGAATGGCCTGACTGTGTGGCGAATGTTTTGTTTATGTTATCAATTTCAACCACGATTATTCTTTTTTCTTGGCATTATTATATATCGTTGGTTTCGCAAGAGATTATTCTGCCTTATGAAAGACAAAAATAACAAGAAATGCAAATAAATAGCGGAGTTTATCGACTTAAAAAAACCTTGAGTAAAGAGAAATAAGAAATATCTACGTTCACCACTTTGTAGCTCGATACTTCCTGAGTCGACTTTTTATGGTTTATATGCCAATAAAAGCAGACTTTTATGAGGATTCCAACGCTACCATTATAATTTTCATATGGCCAGTAGATTTTGAGAAAATGGAGGAAAACTGAAACACATGTTGGAAGACGGATGGCTAAGAAGGCGGGCTAACACGCTGACTGCTGAGAGTGAGCAGGGAAACGGGCCCTTATCCCTTCAAATCCATTCGCACGAGCGAGTTGACAATTAGTTTATTTTATAGGCCTATCTTGGATCTTTTACGCAGAAAATGTTGACGCGATATTGATAAATACTTAATTTTTGGCAATTTTTTTAATGTTTTTTGACGCAATTCGCGTCAAAAGCTAAGGTGTACACGGGCCCGTTTTGACGCGATCGCGTCACCGTGCGTGAAAGGGTTAAGAAATTGATAACATCTTTGATTCGACCAAGGTTGGAATATGCGGCAGTGATATGGTCACCACATAAAAAGAAGGATATAAGGAAGATTGAGAGAATACAAAGAGCAGCCACAAAAATGGCTCCAAGCCTGAGAGATTTACCATATGAGGATAGACTTTCAAGACTAAAACTCCCAACTCTTGAGAAAAGAAGAGAAAGGGGAGATTTTATAGCAGTGTATAGAGCATCAATGGGTCTCGAAAAAATTGATAGAGAAGATCTGTTTGTGTGGGACGATAGAAGTGCAAGAGGTCATGAGAAGAAATTGAAAAGGACAACATGCAAGAGGGACATAAAAAAATACAGCTTCCCATATAGAAACATAGAAGCCTGGAACAACCTTGATGCAAAAGTGATTAATGCAAGAAGTGTTCAGGACTTCAAAGGCAAACTGGATAATAGTAGATTTGGAGACAGAACAGTACGAGCATAGCTCTTTTCCTGTATGTTACAACTTGGTAAATACAACTAGGTAAATACACACACACATGGAGGCGAAACTGAAATCAGAAAAAGGGAGGTGGTGTAATGATGTTAACTAGGAAGGATGTGGTAGTAGGAAATGTGGAAAAAGGAGAAGGTATGGCAGAGGTGTTGAAGGTAGAGTTGGTGATGAAAAAAGGAAGAATAAGAGACTTAGTAATCGTATACGTTCCACCTAAGACAAATTCCTGGGGGAGAGAGGAATATGGAGACATGATAAGAGACAAGCAAATGTTTAAAGAATACGATGGAAAATTGTGCGAACATAATTTTGATGGGAGATTTTAACTGCAAAGAAGTTTGCTGGGAAGAATGGTATACTGAAGGAGGAGAAGACTCATGGGGTGGTATATTGTTGGATTTGGTAATGAATAACATCATGACTCAGTGGATTAAAGAGAACACAAGATTCAGAGGTAGCGAAGAACCATCAAGACTAGACCTACTATTGACGAAAGAACTGGAAGTAATTAGTAAAGTAAATGATCAATGCCCACTTGGAAAGAGCGACCATGTACTTATTGAATTTGAAATAAATGATAGCAAAAAAGAGGGGAGAAGAGAAGAACACCAGAAAGGAAGATACAATTATGGAAAAGCAGACTTTGACGGATTAAGAACATTCTTCGGAGAGACAGACTAGAGTAGTTTCCATGCAACAAGGAGTACCCAGAAAAAATGGGATGAGTTCATCCGAATTTACACCAAAGGAATAAATAGTTATGTTCCAAGGATAGTTATCAGAGAAAAAAAAAAAAAAAAACGGTTTAACAGAAAATGTGAATTAGCAAGACTAGAAAGAAAAAAAACATGGAATAGTTGGAGGAAAAAAGGAGGTATCAACCTTTAGGAGAAGTACAAAACAACTAGAAATGAATATGTAAGAATCCGAAGAGAAGAAGAAAGTAACTATGAGAGGAATATAATAGAAAAATGTAAGAACGAACCAAAACTTTTCTATAGATATATTAACGGAAAACAAGGAAGGAATAGATAAGCTGAAGGTAGAAGGCATAGTGTATGAAGATGCATTACAACAGGCTGAGGTGATGAATAAGTGACGAAAAATATAATAGCAAAAGAAAATATAATGGAAGACATAAAAGTAGACATAATAGAATTAAAAAGGCTAATGGAAAGTCAAGATGTGAGAAAAGCCCCGGGTCCAGATGGAGTGTCGAACTGGATAATGAAAGTGCAGTAACCAACTAGCAGGCAAATTACATAGTGTAATTGAGAGTTCACTCAAGGAGAGCAGAGTCCCGCTTGATTGGAAAAGAGCAAATATTGTGCCAATTCACAAAGGTGGAGACAAAGAAGAACCACTAAATTACAGGCCAGTATCATTAACAAGTGTAGTGGCAAAAATGTGTGAAAAAATTGTGAAGGACAGATGGTTGAAATATTTGGAAGAGACAAACACACTCGCAGGTGGCCAGTTTGGATTTAGAGGAGGAATGTCATGTACAACGAATTTATTAAGCTTTTACTTGAGAGTGATCGATGTGACACAGGAAAGAGAGGGGTGGGTCGATTGCATATACTTGGACCTAAAGAAAGCATTTGACAAGATACCTCATAAGAGACTGCTCTGGAAGCTAGAATATGTAGGAGGATTGAAGGGTGGCTTGCTGAAGTGGATTACGGACAATTTGTCACCAGAGAAGCATATAAACAAGATCACAGGAGATACATATCAGTTGTTGAGGAATATAAGAATGGCAATCAAATATCTGGATGAAGAGATGATTAAGAAATTGATAACATCTTTGATTCGACCAAGGTTGGAATATGCGGCAGTGATTTGGTCACCACATAAAAAGAAGGATATAAGGAAGATTGAGAGAATACAAAGAGCAGCCACAAAAATGGTTCCAAGCCTGAGAGATTTACCATATGAAGAAAGACTTTCAAGACTAAAACTCCCAACTCTTGAGAAAAGAAGAGAAAGGGAAGATTTTATAGCAGTGTATAGAGCATCAATGGGTCTGGAAAAAATTGATACAGAAGATCTGTTTGTGTGGAACGATAGAAGTGCAAGAGGTCATGAGAAGAAATTGAAAAGGACAACATGCAAGAGGGATATAAAAAAATACAGCTTCCTGTATAGAAGCATAGAAGCCTGGAACAACCTTGATGCAAAAGTGATTAATGCAAGAAGTATTCAGGACTTCAAAGGCAAGCTGGATAATAGTAGATTTGGAGACGGGACAATACGAGCATAGCTCTTTTCTTGTATGTTACAACTAGGTAAATACAACTATGTAGGTAAATACAGACACACACAAAAAAAAAAGTGTACAAAGTAGATTGAAACTCGGGGATATAATGCGCGAATGTCGGGATAGTAAGAATTTAGGACTCAGCGCGAAACACGAGGATCGCGAAACTCGCATAGCGTGAAACTCGGGAGGGTAGTGTAGTTACTTCATGCACATATCCCCCCCCCCCACACACAC
>JACEEZ010015445.1:344349-476849 GCA_016584305.1 Chionoecetes opilio | reverse complement strand
AAAAAAATAAAGAGTTCAGAGAATATATGAGGGTAACTGGGATTTAATGAACGATTCGTTAACAGGGTTTCTTTATAATCATCAAGATCAGTAATCACATCCCCACCCTAAGGTTTCACCAAAATTACGAAATAATAATAATACCCGAAACGACTCAATTCTCATTTGGGCTTAACACAGGCACAAAAGTTCCTATACTGAGTTACTAGGTAATATACCTATCTACACATACAAACACTCGAGCTGTAACATGGCCTTAGCTCTTAATACTGGTGTCCAGGACGGTCACCCCCTCTGCGGCCACTCAGCGGGATCCAATTCTTGCCATGAAACACGTGTGCCACAAGCCGGTGTATCACCACTCCGCTCCGCTCACCTCTTGTGGCAGTAATTAAACAAGGACTTGCGTTTTCTCTTTACTTAAGAGTACTTAAGAATGGACAGCAGCAAAACAAGAGTTAACAAGGTGCACTGCTGAGTAGGCAGGTAGGCGTTGCTTGCACAGAGTACGGCAGCCGTCCGGCTGTGGCGGAGTGGTTACGAAGTCTCCCTCCTCCACCTTCCTCCGTCACTTAGCACACCTCGCTTGGTCACGTGATTCTTGCCACGTCGATGTACGATCAGCGCCGCCTAATGCTTGTTTCCCAAAGATAAACTACCCAACACTGATTACAGGCCCAACAGTCATTAAGATCTAAACTACCCACTGAACTACACCTCCCCAGGAACGAAACCCTGCATATAAATCACAAGTTTCAAGTATGTCATGAGCTAACCAATGCACCATATATCCTTATAAGTCGTCCGCCACTCACATTCCTTTATAAAAGGTTATCAGCACCAACTCCCTCCACACGACCAGTCAGAACATAAGAAAGAACATAAGAAAATAAGGAAGGTACAAGAGGCCGCGAGGCCTACACGTGGTAGTTCCTAAAGGGTCAGCATGAGGGTCGGCTAGAGAGAGAGAGAGAGAGCGCCTGTCTGCCATCTCTTGCCTTCCTGCCGTGATGTCACAAGTTACTACGAGACCACGAACATATGGACGGATACCTATATCCAAATTAATTGGGACTGAGGAGTGAAGAAAAATTACTATTTATTAAATGGCTATACAGGGAGGTCCCGAAGATACGAGCAGTTAGGTTCCACCTGGCATACTCGTAAAGCGAAATCTCGTATAACGAAACACATAACTAATGGTAAAATATAGGTTTGGTTCCAGGACCCCATCAATTAAAAAAAAAAAAAAAAAAAAAAAAAAAAAAAAAAAAAAAAAAAAAAAAAAAAAAAAAAAAAAAAAAAAAAAAGACATGTTTTTCCAGCTAAAATAAACTATAGGAAACACAACAAACACACAGCGTCTATATTACCGACACTGTACTACCTATTCTGTAGAAAAACCATTCTGAAAGAGAAAATAGCACACAAAATAACATAACTGCACATTAATTAAACATAAAACATAAATGATGTCATCAAGCTCATCATCAGTCACCAGCCAATGATTAACTGTTTTTAAAACTTCTCGACCAATCACAAGTCAGCGAGACATATTTCCGGGCAAGAATGGCATGCCAGACTGCCTCTCCGCCTTTTGTCCCCGTCATCTCAAACTAATTCTCGTTTTATTTGGAATGCTTGCGTTTTAAGGAGTTTTAATGTATCAGATAGTAAGATATATAAGTAAGGAGCCTGTGTTGCTAGTGTTTTGGTGGTAGAAGGTGTGTATGTGGGTTGAAATAGTGAATATTTGTGATATGGGTTGGCCCGGCGGCAAGAATTTCTCCGTCACTCACTGCCCCGCCAGCAGTCACCTCCATCATAACATCTTTAAATCACCCTTATTTAAGGTGAAACACAGTGCTACATTGATATAGATAATGACACGTGTATATAACATCTCACCATAATCACTAAGTTGTATTATAACGGGTAATAAGACGTTTAATCCTGCCCAAACCTACCGTGGCGGAGGAGGTGGCTGCTCCAGCGGCGCCGCCACTCAAAACTTTTGAGTAAAAACCCGCCGTCATCCGCCTCACCTGTGCCTTCCTGAAGACAGTCAGCTCCCACGCCTGTGATAGCACCATAGGATATCACCAGGGATCATAGAACCTCAAGGGGTTCTCGCTCCCCTACTAAATATTACCAAAGACTTCTATCTCCCTTTGTCTAATGGTGTTGATATCCACCTCACGGGCTTCATGGGCCGGCTCATGCTGCTGCTGCTGCTGCCAAAGGCCGCGCTGCCAAATGTGGATGAGTCCCTTGCTTGTATTTCATCTCTTTTCTCATATATATGAATGATATCCATCCAAATGCAATCATATGTCTACTACATTCACCTAGAGAAATGATATCTCATCGCATACCAAACAATAATAAGCGAGCCTGGGGACTTCCTACCTCTGCTAATACCAGTCTCGAGCAGTCGTTGGCCAGTCTGCACGTTATTTTCAGATTGATTATCGTACAACCTTAGGTAACGTCATATAGTCAGTAAATGTTTATAATTTTAGTAAATAGCTTGTAATTTACTTAAGTAAATAACTTGGTAATTTTACTCACCCCAGTTTGAATGTCGTAACATTGGATTTTCGATCTCGTATATTGAAAATAGACCCTAATTTACACATCTCATATCATCGGATTCTCGTATATCGAATGCTCGTATAACGGGACCTCCCTGTACGTATATTACTTTACGCTCACAACTTTGTGTAAACTTTCCGTCAATCGTGAGTCACAGGATTGACTCATTTTCCTGCGTTACATTGGCATTGTCCACCCTCTCTTGTTCAACAGGTAAATAGGAGAACTTGTGCATTGTCTATTGGTGACAATGGTGATTGGTGATGAACGTGTGTTATGGGGTTCCAGCTTTCGCGGAAGTTGTCGTACTTATACTGATATGTTTTCTTTTCTTAATCTGTCTTTCAATAATAAATGGCACATGGAAAAAAACTACCAAAAATATATATATTTTTGGAAGTAATCATGTTTCACTTAATACAGTAACTATATTTTCGCCTGGTACTTGGTAATGGCAGGATGACTGTACAGATTCTGAGATTATCATTGAGTTGTTGGACGTTCCAATTAGTGGAGAGTGGTGGTGGTGGTGTGGTTCTCCCCCTCCCCTTTGGTGAAGAGGAAAGTGTGGGTTATTACACTAGTTATGGATATAGTACCGTAAAATTGGGTTTAAAATAAGATAAAATATAAATATAGGGATATGATAAATTTATAATCTCAGTGGAATTAACTATTACCACCATTAATCAGAACGATAAAGTAAAATAAAGGTTGTGGGGAAAAATTATTGCCATACCTACGCGTCATCAAGCGACGTGTTCACAGCCCCATCAAGCGATCGAGAGGGTAGTCACACTCTCGATTCCCACCAGATAAGGTGTCGTCACTTTTGACCTTATACCGTGTGTATATATATACCGTAAATCAGGGCTTGGAAACGGTTTAAGGGAACGAAAACGAAAACCGAAACGAACGAAATTATGCTCGGAACAAAAACGGAAACGAAACGTTATCATATTTACTGTTCCGGAGCAAAAACGCTATTTTGAAATCCCTGTAACCGGTTACTAACGTTATTTTTTCATTCCATACCATATTTGGTCACTAATCCATTTTCACTTCCAGTAGCCAAATGATTTAAGTAAATGCATGTGTTTTACATACATACATTAATTAAGTCTACTGTATTTGTTCACTTGGCAATTGACGATGTGGTTTTGTTTCAAATAGTATAATATGCACCACTTTTCATTTAATTTGTGAAGAATAACTATTTTTTACCTTATACATATAATTATGAATTTTTGTTTTCGTGGTATGCATCAAGCTCCCTTATTTTATTACACCTTCCAATCATGCAATCGTTAAACTATTATACTGCAGTTTGGTTTAAGAATATTCTTAGATTAATAGCCAGTATTCGAAAAGGGATTATATATCGTGAGTATGTGGTTAAATTTTTAACTGTGTTCATAGCCTAATGCTTGGTGTGCCGAATTTCGGTGTGAGTGTCCTAGGTTCTAGTCCTTGGAGTACCACATTGTAGTCATTGACTTCATTGATTAGGTTTATTTAATTAGTGGGCTGGTGATATTACAAATTAATACGTATAGTTTTACCGTATATAATATTAATAAATAATTAGTGATTCATGTCTTTATGGCAACTGAGATTGCATACTCCTACAGTACACTTCCTGTATTGTATATGTAAATGTGTTGCCTTATTTAAGTCGTATAATAATATAGTTCTTACGACATCTAAGGGTTTGATTTTGTTGGATACTGTGCACCATGAAATGTATGGCTTTATTACCATCTATAAGAATGTGGTCATGTATAGGCATTATTATTTATTAGGGTTAATAGCATATTCATTACATGGTTTGAGAATAACGTTCTAACCAGTTTTCATTCCATTCTAACCGGTTCAGGAACGTTATGTTTGGAGGAGGAACGAAAAACGAAACTTTAATAATACTGTTTCTGATCGGAACGAACCGTTTGATCAATTATTTAGTTTTCAATCCCTGCCGTAAATTGCGTCTTACAAGTCGACCAGGCATACAAGTCGATCTCAAGATTATTAGCTCAAGATTATGGGTTAGGCCTATACTTGCCGTATAAGTCGGCCAAAAAATTCGGTAGGGTACGGTAGCCTGTCGCAAAAACACATAACACCACAACACTTATATGAAAATATGAATCTTTACTATAAGTCCGCCTCTTGTTTTCACTTGAATAACACCATAGTCCTCTGAGAATACCGCTACATACTGTATATTATAGTAAAACACGGTAGTATGACTGGACTGCACTTACCGGTGCCCTCCTCCATTTGCATATGTGAGAAAAAAAACAGCCCGTGGCGCCACTAACCCCACACGGCTATAAAACTATGGGTCCGTTACACTGCTGACACTCAGCTTAATGACCCTTATGCACTGAACAGGCTAATAAGGCTTACTAAGCCACCGTAGGCTCACCGGAGTGGCGCATATTGTAGTTGTCTGACTGGCCGCTTGGGTTAAGTGGCGTTCCCGTCAATGTTTACAATCTGTATCAGCTGTTTCCATCAGCTGTTGGAAACAGATATATTCAATACCCACTCGTTCTCCACACGCCGTATAAGTCGACCCCTAGCTTTGGAGAGATTTTTTCAGGCTCAAAGAGTCGACTTGTAGGGCGCCATATACGGTATATAACTGATCAATCGGTTAAGGAAAAAGGATGTGGTACCGTAAATGGCGGCGTACAAGTCGACTCTATAAGCCTGAAAAAATCTCTCCATAACTAGGGGTTGACTTATACGGCAAGGATAAAATGCGAACCTTTATCACCGAGTGATAAATAAGTGGATCAGCACTACTAACAATTGCTGTATACTACTCACCGTAACTCCAGTCAGACAACTACAATATGCACCACTTCCAGAGCAACATCGACAACTGGAGAAGACGTTTAGCGGCAGTTTCACCCATACCTTTGTTTACAATGATTGTAAACAAAGGCGAATGCAAATGGCAGAGCCTCGGAGGGCACTGGTCAGTGCAGTCCAGTCTTAGGTACTACCGTGTTTTACTATAATATACAGTATGTAGTGGTACTATCAGGGGACTATAGTGTTTTTCAAGTGAAAACAAGAGGCAGGGACCTATAGTAAAGATTCATATCTTCATATAAGTGGTGTGGTGTTGTGTGTTTTTGCGACAGGTTACCGTATACTGTACCGTAGCCTATCCACATTCAAGCTTTGGCCTACCAGTAGTCTACCGTATTTTTGGGGCTGACTTATACGGCAAGTATAGGCCTAACCCGTAATCTTGAGCTAATAATCTTGGGGTCGACTTGTATGCCTGGTCGACTTATACGCCGCCATTTACGGTATATCATCACACAACCGAGTTATCTCGCCCGGGATTAAAAAACACCCTCGGTGCCCCTGAAAGCGGTACCCCCTAAATTCACCTCCGGCCACTAACCTTCAACACCACGTGGAACTTATAACAGCCACTTGAAGACTTACTCGTGGATATATATCAAGTCCTTCAACCCGCACAGCCCTACTATCATCCTGATAAGTACTGGAGTTAGCGCTAGCAAAGGTAGCCATCAGTTATAGGTAGTTTTAGGGTTATCTGAAGGTAAGAATTTAAGTAATTGTGATAATAATTTCCACAACCGTCTTGTCTCTGTTCTTTAGCTCCATCTGACTTCCCGATGGAGCACTGTGTTTTTTCTGGAATTTCCAGGACAATTGTCAAGTTACGGAGTTCGTTTGGTGGTTGGCGGTGACAGTGCGGTCTTTCCCTGCTATGGAGGCCTGCATACTCTGGCTTTTACGGATAAGTAGTGTGTTTTAACTTATCTGAGTCGTGTATAGTGTACCATGAATGGTCGGTGTGGCGTATGTGCCATGCACTGGTTACCCTTCATGCTGTTTTATCGTGAAAACGTGCCCTAAGCCGTGCGAGCTGTCACACAACCATCCAACGGTAACTCTGACACATACTGAATGTGAAATTATCCAGTCCTACACACGTCAAGGGGCTGAAAATGTATTGAATTTTTTTTTTTTTTTTTTACATCACAAGGAACTGGCCAAGGGCACAACAAAAATAGGTAACACAAAGCCCGCTTCGTCGCCAGTCCCTATAAAGAAGACAGTAAGAGAATAAAATAAAAACAGAGGGGTAGGCCAATTTAGTTCGGGAGGTGTCTTGTTACTCTTCTTTTGAAAAGATTTAAGTCATAGGTAAGTGGAAAAATTGAAACAGGAAGAGAGTTCCAGAGTTTACCAGTGAAAGGGATGAAAGAGTAAAGATACTGATTAACTCTTGCATTAGGAAGATGGACAGAATAGGGATGAGAATGAGTAGAAAGTCTTGTGCAGCGAGGCCGCGGGAGTGGGGGAGGCATGCAGTTAGCAAGTTCAGAAGAGCAGTGAGCATGAAAGTAACGGTAGAAGAGAGCAAGAGAAGCAACATTGCGACGGTGATTTAAAGATTGAAGACAGTCAGTCAGAGGAGAAGAGTTGATGAGACGAAAAGCTTTTGACTCAACCTTGTTTAGGAGAGCTGTATGAGTGGATACTCCCCAAACATGTGAGACATACTCCATACATGGGCGGATAAGGCCCCTGTAGAGAGCAAGCAATTGGGAGGGAGATGATAATTTAAAAAAAAAAGAAAAAAAAAAGAAAAGGGGGGGGGGTTGAAAACCCGCGAGTAATCAAATCCGCGAGCCTGAAACCCGCGAGCATGAAGGGTTTATTGTATATATATATATATATATATATATATAATATATATACAAGGAGGTCCCGTTATACGAGCATTCGGTATACGAGAATCCTATGATACGAGATGTGTAAATTAGGGTCTATTTTCAATATACGAGATCGAAAATCCAATGATACGACATTCAAACTGGGGTGAGTAAAATTATCAAGTTCAAAATGCGTGCCCTACCACTCCCGGGCTGGACAAAGGGGGATTTGGTTGACCCCAGTGAGGTCACCCCTAGCAAGTCGTGACCTGAAGGGTAATTAAGCATATGGCGCGGCCTGACATTTAGGGGTAATTAGCAGGTGTGCGGCCCCAACCTTGGGACCGCAGTCAGGTCACCCCTAGCAAGGTGTGACCTGAAGAGTAATTAAGCATATGGCGCGGCCTGGCCTTTAGGGGTAATTAGCCAGGTGTGCGGCCCCAACCTTGGGACCGCTACACTACCTTCTCTTGTATCACGCGGCGTCCCCTACATTACAACGTCTTTTTTGCTTGTTATGCATGTTTTATGTTTAATTAATGTGCAGTTATGTTATTTTGTGTGCTATTTTCTCTTTTAGAATGCTTTTTCTACAGAATAGGTAGTACAGTGTGGGTAATATAGACGCTGTGTGTTTGTTGTGTTTGCTATAGTTTATTTTAGCTTGAAAAACATGTTTTTTTTATTTTTTATATATATAATTGATGGGGTCCTGGAACCAAACCTATATTTTACCATTAGTTATGTGTTTCGTTATACGAGATTTCACTTTACGAGTATGACAGGTGGAACCTAACTGCTCGTATCTTCGGGACCTCCTGTATATATATAATATATTATATATATATATATATATATATATATATATATATATATATATATATATATATATAATATATATAATATATATATATATGTATATATATATATATATATATATATATATATATATATATATATGTATATATATATATATATATATATATATATATGTATATATATATAGATATATATATATATATATATTAGTGTTATGATATATGTAATGTATATTTATATATATATAATAATATATATATGTATAATGATATATATTTAATATAATATTATATATTATATATAATATATATATATATATATATATTATATATATATATATCTATATATATATATAATATACAGGGAGTCCCGAAGATACGAGCATTAGGTTCCACCTGGCATACTCGTAAGCGAAATCTCAGTATAACAAACACATAACTAATGGTAAATATAGGTTTGGTTCCAGGACCCAACAATTAAAAAAAAAAAAAAAAAAAAAAAAAAGACATGTTTTTCAAGCTATAAAAATTTGGTAATATTTAGTAGGGGTTGCGAGAACCCCTTGAGGAATCCTATGATCCCTGGTGATATCCTATGTGTGCCATCACATGCGTGGGAGCTGACGCTGACGTCTTCAGGAAGGCACATATTACACTGGGGCCAAAACGATATTTCTGGCAAAAGTTTTTAAAACCAATTCTAACTGAATTTGGGCTGCTGATTACGAATATGAACTCAATTTTTGTCTATCACATCAGGATTTCGCGATATAGCATTTTCAATTTTTGATGAAAATGACTCATCAGCCTATATGTCGAAGGTTTCAAGATAAAAACACGTGATTTTTAGTAATACATTTTGTATATTCTTAATCAAGGAATTACAAAGATTACGAAGTCCATGTACAAGTAAATCAAATATAGTGACAGAATTGAAATAGAAAATATAAACAATACATATATATGGTGCACAGATCAATGGCAAGTAGCAGTTATGTGAATTTTTTTTTCTTGGCTGATCTCTGATGTACAGCTTCTGGGTTGTCTCTCATCAAGCTCCAGCAATAATCCGCCATCATATGTGAGTCCCATACCGTTCTTCCATTGTTTTAATGTCCTGATGAAAACGCTCCCCTTGTTCCTCGCTCACATCCCCAAGGTTCTCCGGAAACTTGTCCAAATGGCTGTGTAAATAGTGAACCTTGATACTCATTCTACATCCAAGATCTCGCAGGCTCATTAGTAGCTCTTCCACAATCTCTTCATAGTTGTCTGCTTTCTTATTCCCTAGAAAATTCTTCACCACATTACAAAATGCATTCCAAGCTCTTTCTTCTGTCTCATTCATTGATGTGATAAAATTTGGATCTCTCATTAGTGTTCTTATTTGAGGTCCATCAAATATTCCAGCCTTTTTCTTCTCTTCACTAAGACCAGGAAAAGTTGAACATATATAGCTGAAGCATTCTCCACTGTGATCAAGAGCTTTGACGAACTGCTTCATCAATCCAAGTTTTATGTGCAAGGGAGGAAAGACAATCTTCTTCCTATCCACTAGAGGATCATTGATGACATTCTTATCGCCAGATGCCAAACTCTGTCGCTGAGGCCATTCTTTTTTCAACCAATGCTCTGCTGTAGCTCTACTGTCCCAGTAACACAGAAAACAGGGGTATTTTGTGTACCCTCCTTGCTGACCTAAAAGAAAGTTAACCATTTTCAAATCGACACAAATTAACCACCCATGAACATGATATTGCAACCTCTCTAGGACAATCTTGATGTTGTTATATTCTTCTTTAAGTTTTACAGAATGACCTATTGGTACAGAGCCATACTTATTTCCATTGTGTAACAGAACACATTTCAAACTTCTTTTGGAACTGTCAATAAAAAGCCTCCAATCCCTTGAATCATATGCTAGCAGTCCCATAAAAAGAAGTAGCCCTTCTACATCAGTACAATAGACAAGCTGGCCATCTGAATGGAAGTACTTACGCAGTTCTGCTTCCCTGTTACGATAAAATGAGACACCTGTGCCGGGTTTCAGCATTAGATTCTCTTGCAGTCTTGAAGACAACAGTTCAGCAGACTCTTTTGGTAGATAAAGATCTCTAACCAAATCATTCAAAGCAGACTGAGTAAACAGAATTGGTTTGTCACAATCTTCATCAGATGGCTGAAAAATATCTGTATAGTGTCTTCTTCATCAGTGGGAGCAGGTGAGCAGAGATCTGTTTCATCATTTTTTTGAAGCTCAGTAAATATTGGTACAGGTATTTCTTCACTATGGGTAACTGGTCGAATAGCTGAAGGGATACTTGGGTATTGCAAATATTTCTTGTTTTTCTTATTGAACTTTTACATTGACAAGGCAGAAATAGCAGTCATCTAAATGATTGCTTGGTTCTCTCCAAACCATAGGCACTCCAAACTTAAGTTTAGCCTTCTTTCCTTGAGACCATGATCTCAAAGTCTCAACACAGGTTTTGCACACTTTGTGAGGAGCCCAATGCTTGTCTTGGTCTCCAAGTGGTACTTTGAAGTACGCAAAATACACGCTCTTAACAAAGTCAGTAATGTTGCGCCTCTGAGTCTTCAAAGTAAAGCTTCCACAGATGTAGCAAAATATATTTGGATCATTTGAGCACTTTCTTCTGTGAGATGTAGAGGCCATTGTTAGGGCAGCAACACCAACTGCGGACAAATAAAAGAAAAAGAGTTGTTAGCTACCTGAGTTGTTCCTTGAATTTGCTACCCAACCACCTACACCTTAGGCATTGTTTCACAAAAAAGAAACAACAGGAGAAATACAAAAATAACTCAATTCAATGTAAAATTCAATAATAAAACACTACCTGCGGACGATTGCTGTGCAAGTTGAAATGTGTTTGTTTACTTTCGTATCATAAAGAATGGGAATGTTATGCATGTTCAAAGAAAACGAAGATATTCTCCAGTTTATTGGGAGACTGAATTAAAAATAAACCATATAATCCGGCCCTTTTGCTACACTACTCAATAGAAGGATAAATTTTTCTTGAAATTCATGAAAATGGAATATATACCTATAGCGCAAAAACGTGGTGTGATAGAGAAAATATAAGATCAGATTTGAATTCAGCACCCTCAAATTAGTCTAAAACTGTTCTTAAATTCCATGCCAGAACTTTTTTTTTTTTTTTTTTTTACCAGTGTTATACAGCTGATAACGGGGTGTTGTGTTGTGCGGGCGGCAGCCGATGTCCGCCGCCAGCGGAGATCTCTTTGGTAATTATTTAGTAGGAAAGCGAGGACCCCTTGAGGAATCTTATGATCACTGGTGATATCCTATGGTGCTATCACAGGCGTAGGAGCTGACTGTCTTCTTCAGGAAGGCACAGGTGAGGCGGATGACGGCGGTTTTTGAGAGAGGCGGCGGACGGGGCAGGCCGCCGCCTCCTCCGCCAAAGTAGGTTTGAGCAGGCTTAAACGTCTTATTACTCGTTATTATACAACTTAGTGATTATGGTGAGATGTTATATACACGTGTCATTATCTAAATCAATGTATCACCGTGTGTCACCTTAAATAAGGGTGATTTAAAGATGTTATGAGGTGACTGCTGGGGCAGTGAGTGACGGAGAAATTCTTGCCGCGGCCCCACCGCCCCATTACACAAATATTCACTATTTTAACCGACATACGCACATTCTAACACCAAAACACTAGCAACACAGGCTTTTTCCTTATATATCTTACTATCTGATACATTAAAACTCCTTAAAACGCAAGCATTCCGAATAAAACGAGAATTAGTTTGGGATGACGGGGACAGAGGGCGGAGAGGCAGTCTGGCATGCCATTCTTACCCGGAAATATTTCTCGCTGACTTGTGATTGGTCGAGAAGTTTTAAAAACAGTTTGTCATTGGCTGGTGACTGATGATAAGTTTGATGACATCATTTATGTTTTATGGTTAATTAATGTGCAGTTATGTTATTTTGTTTGCTATTTTCTCTTTCAGAATGGTTTTTATACAGAATTGGTAGTACAGTGTAGGTAATATAGACGCTGTGTGTTTGTTGTGTTTGCTATAGTTTATTTTAGCTTGAAAAACATGTCTTTTTTTTTTTTTTTTTTTTTTTTTTTTTTTTTTTTATAACTGATGGGGGTCCTGGAACCAAACCTATATTTTACCATTAGTTATGTGTTCCGTTATACGAGATTTCGTTTTAAAATTATGCCAGGTGGAACCTAACTGCTCGTATCTTCGGGACCTCCCTGTATATATATATATATGTATATATATATATATATATATATATATATATATATAATATATACATATATATATATATATATATATATATATATATATATATATATATATATATATATATATATATATATATATATATACAGTCAAACCTCGGGTTTCGAACGTCTCACTTTTTGAACAAATCGGTTCACGAACAGAATTTCAAACTCATAATTGCACCGGTTGCCGTATGATAACTGGGTTGCCGAACAAGCTACTCGGCAAGAGCGGCTGGCAGAACCAAGATGGACCATAAAAATTTCATCAGGGCGGGAACCCACGAAGCAGTTTCCTTCTAAGCACTTTTTCTAGGTGAATGTAGACATATAATCGCATTTGAATGGCTATTATTTATATATATGAGTAAAGAGATGAAATACAAGCAAGGCTCTCATCCACGTCTGGCAGCATGGCCGCAGCAGCAGCATCAGCATCATGAAGCCTGTGAGGTGGATATCAACACCAAGGGAGATCTCTTTGGTAATATTTAGTAGGGGTGCGAGGACCCCCTGAGGAATCCTATGATCCCTGGTGATATCCTATGGTGCTATCACAGGCATGTGAGCTGACCTGTCTTCTTCAGGGAAGCACAGGTACAGTGGATAACGGGGTGTTGTGAGGGCGGCAGGGCAGGAAATCAGCCGCCGCCTGCTACTCCGCCAGCGGAGATCTCCTTGGTAATTATTTAGTAGGAGAGCGAGGACCCTTTGAGAAATCCTATGATCACTGGTAATATCCTATGGTGCTATCACAGGCATGGGAGCTGACCTGTCTTCTTCAGGAAGGCACAGGTCAGGCGGATGACGGCGGATTTTGAGAGAGGCGGTGGGCGGGGCAGGCCGCCCGCTCCTCCGCCACGGTAGGTTGGGCAGGGTTAAACGTCTTATTACTAGTTATTATACAACTTAGTGATTATGGTGAGATGTTATATAGACGTGTCATTATCTAAATCAATGTAGCACCGTGTGTCACCTTAAATAAGGGTGATTTTAAGATGTTATGATGAGGTGACTGACGGGCAGTGAGTGACTGAAACATTCATGCCGCAGGGCCACCCCATAACACAAATATTCACTATTTTAACCCACATCATGCATTATGCATTAATACAGCTAAAAAGTTAAAAAAGGTCTTCATTTTGGGGGTCAGGAACGGATTAATCCATTTTATATTGTTTCTTATTGAAAATTTGTTTCGGTTTTAGAACAAATAGGTTTAGAACAACTTTTGGGAACAAATTATGTTCAAAAACTGAGGGCGTGTCTGTTATATATATATATATATATATATATATATAATATATATATATATATATATATATATATATATTATATATATATATATATATCTGCTGTTGGAAACAGCTGTTGGTGGAACTGCCGCTAAACGTACTGCACTCACCCTCTGCCATTTGCATTCGCCTGTGTGAGCACAACACAACAGAGATGCTTCCACGGCGAGGTAACCACGTGAAGTGAACGAGTGAGACCCGGGATGCTGGGCGGATGTTGTATATATATATATATACAATAAACTCTTCATGCTCGCGGGGGTTAGGGAACAGAGACACCCGCGAGTATCGTAAATCCGCGAGCATGACATTAGTCATTCATTTACCCTTTTATTTTTTTTTTTATTTTTTTTTTTTTACATCACAAGGAACTGGCCAAGGGCACAACAAAAATGGGTAACACAAAGCCCGCTTCGTCGCCAGTCCCTATAAAGAAGACAGTAAGAGAATAAAATAAAAACAGAGGGGTAGGCCAATTTAGTTCGGGAGGTGTCTTGTTACTCTTCTTTTGAAAAGATTTAAGTCATAGGAAAGTGGAAAAATAGAAACAGGAAGAGAGTTCCAGAGTTTACCAGTGAAAGGGATGAAAGAGTAAAGATACTGATTAACTCTTGCATTAGGAAGATGGACAGAATAGGGATGAGAATGAGTAGAAAGTCTTGTGCAGCGAGGCCGCGGGAGTGGGGGAGGCATGCAGTTAGCAAGTTCAGCAGTGAGCATGAAAGTAACGGTAGAAGAGAGCAAGAGAAGCAACATTGCGGCGGTGATTTAAAGATTGAAGACAGTCAGTCAGAGGAGAAGAGTTGATGAGACGAAAAGCTTTTGACTCAACCCTGTTTAGGAGAGCTGTATGAGTGGATCCTCCCCAAACATGTGAGACATACTCCATACATGGGCGGATAAGGCCCCTGTACAGAGCAAGCAATTGGGAGGGAGTAAAAAAAAAAAAAAAAAAAAAAAAAAAGAGGGGGGGGTTGAAAACCCGCGAGTAATCAAATCCGCGAGCCTGAAACCCGCGAGCATGAAGGGTTTATTGTATATATATACATACAACATCCGCCCAGCATCCCGCGTCTCACTCGTTCACTTCACGTGGTTACCTCGCCGTGGAAGCATCTCTGTTGTGTTGTGCTCACACAGACGAATGCAAATGGCGGAGGGTGAGTGCAGTAGTGCAGTACGTTTAGCGGCAGTTCCACCAACAGCTGTTTCCAACAGCTAATACACAGAGTATAAACACTGGCGAATGCAAATGGCAGAAGGTGAGTGCAGTACGTTTAGCGGCAGTTCCACCCACAGCTGTTTCCAACAGCTGATACACAGAGTATAAACACTGGCGAATGCAAATGGCGGAGGGTGAGTGCAGTACGTTTAGCGGCAGTTCCACCCACAGCTGTTTCCAACAGCTGATACACAGAGTATAAACACTGGCGAATGCAAATGGCGGAGGGTGAGTGCAGTGTGTTTAGTGGCAGTTCCACCCACAGCTGTTTCCAACAGATGATACACAGAGTATAAACACTGGCGAATGCAAATGGCGGAGGGTGAGTGCAGTACGTTTAGCGGCAGTTCCACCCACAGCTGTTTCCAACAGCTGATACACAGTATAAACACTGGCGAATGCAAATGGCGGAGGGTGAGTGCAGTCCAGTCATATAGGTACAGTAAAAAAATTGGGGTGTTTTTGGGGGGGCTGGAACGGATTAATGGTATTTCAATTAATTTCAATGGGGAAAATTGATTTGGTATACGAGCAAATTGAGTTACGAGCTCGATCAATGAACGAATTAAACTCGTAAGCCAAGGTACCACTGTATATGTATACACACAAACCTCGTTTTCCCAGACAAATAGGGGGGAGCACTGGTCTGGGAACCGCAAAAGTCCGGGAATCGCAACAGTCTAGGAATTATCCTCTAAACAGGAGGAAAAAAAAAAAAAAAACGATGCCATTACCCACCCCCGGACGTTTATCCTACTCTAGTATTTACTGTCCGGCAACCGACAATATCAACTACCCCGCCGCGGACTTTTACGTCTGCTGAGCATGCTGCCGCCTGGCGGGAGGCAGCAGAATATATCATCCGCCTGACCAGCAGAAAGTGTTCAATAGTCTCAAGAGACGTTCCTGCACCAGGGGCAGTGGGGGTCAGGGGACTAACGGAGGCTGTGCAGGTGAACTGTGAGTGTCGTGTGCCCAAATGTAAACAATACGACCGCTGAGCAAGTGAGCATGCTGCCACCTGGCGGGAGGCAGCAGGAAGTATTCAATAGTCTCAAGAGATGTTCCTGCACCAGGGGCAGTGGGGGTCAGGGGACTAACGGAGGCTGTGCAGGTGAACTGTGAGTGTCGTGTGCCCTAATGTAAACAATACGACCGCTGAGCATGCTGCCACCTGGTGGAAGGCAGCAGAAAGTGTTCAATAGTCTCAAGAGACGTTCCTGCACCAGGGGCAGTGGGGGTCAGGGGACTAACGGAGGCCGTGCAGGTGAACCGTGAGTGTCGTGTGTCCAAATGTAAACAATATGACCGCTGAGCATGCTGCCACCTGGCGGGAGGCAGCAAAAAGTGTTCAATAGTCTCAGAGATGTTTCTGTACAAAGGGCAGTGGGGGTCAGGGGACTAACGGAGGCCGTGCAGGTGAAACGTGAGTGTCGTGTGCCCAAATGTAAACAATACGACCGCTGAGCATGCTGCCACCTGGCGGGAGGCGCGAACACTGACCAGGGATGACAGGAGACGCTTGGACCGCCGGACAACTTTGTCAATTTACGAACAGGTCCAGGCATTTCAACGTTTAAAAAAAACCCCGGACCTCGGATTTTGTCCGGCAAATCCGATATCCGGGAAATGGAGGTCCGGGAAATCGAGGTTTGTGTGTATATATATATATATATATATATATATATATATATATATATATATATATATATATATATATATATATATATATATAAGGGTTTTAGTGTGTATATATATATATATATATATATATATATATATATATATATATATATAAAATATATATATATATATATATATATACACTAAAACCCTTATAACTCGGCATGATTGGGGCTCTGGCCTTGCCGAGTTATTCAATATGTCGAGTTATGCAAATGCCCTCCTGATAAGGGTAAAAATCCAAAATTTTGTAAATACGGCATCCAGGGAGAAGTTCTTAACTGGCTTAATCCTCTTCTTGGTAGTCATGGAGGTGCTTGGATCCTTCAAAGTAAGAGCGTGGGCACGAATCTTCTCTTTTTTCTTCGTAATATCATAGAATGTGCTGGATTTGATATCAAACTCAGCACAAATAGCACGCATGGACGCACCTGCATCAATCCTTGCCAGCACTTTCACCTTTTCCTGCAGGCTCAGGCACTTCAATTTCATTCCCTTCCTGCTGGAGACACCCTTGTGTGATGGAGCTGACATCTTGAAATACAGTACTGTATGATGTAATCCCAAAACACGTAATATAGGTGGCAAAATAAAGCAAAGGTCGGGTACCAGCGCGTAGGCTGACTTCTTCTTCTTCTTTTTGTGACCTTTGTTGCTTAGTATCGCTTCATTGGTCCTCTTCCACTTTGTCTCCTTAGTTAACCAAAATTGTTAACTCTTCCCTTGTTTATTTAACCTGGGAAAGATATTTTCATCAGTTTTCAATCCTTTGATTATATCTTTCTAATTCATTGTCTCTTTTGTGTTCTTATCTCCCAGCACTGCACTAGGAACACTTTTGTGAGGCTTACAATACTTTCTGTTTCCTTTCTGTCCCCATACAGCCCTAACTTAAGGCGTTTTCTGCGGGGGAGCGAGAGGTCGGTCGGGCAGAGAATGCAGAATGGCGGCCGGTGGTGTATTACTAAGGGGGTCTCAAGTGATCTGTGTTAAGCAGTAGACCACTGAACACAAATTTGTAACTGTGTTACTAATAATATCAACAGTAATGCATAATACCAAGAAAAAGCTGGAGTTTAAAAGAAAACTAAGAGGTGGGGCAACAAGGTGGCGGCTGCCAAGATGGCCGTCATATGTAAACATCACCCCCCCCACCCACAGTCCCGCTGCCGCTCTCCACTGTAAATTGATGGGAGACAGGGTAGGCCTTTATACCACCTCGAACCCCCAATCCTCACCCCTGAATCTCTATGGATAAGGAAATTGTAAACTGTAACTGGAAAGAGTGCTAGTAAAAAGGCTGCAACGGTACCTGTAGACGGGACTGAAGACTTCCACACTTCACACCAAGACCAAGACTCATCACGGCGCCAAAACTTCATCCGCCTCAAGGCCGAATCACACCATACCATCATGCCTTGACCTGTAACCTGTCCTATCGCTCCGGTACCGTCTCGGGACCCACCTAAGCGGAGGTGCTTCTGGTACTTCAACTAAGCTAAGTGGGAAGACCTAAGGCAGTACTACTCAGATTTTCCTTGGAATGATTACTGCTTCCATGTCAAAGACCCATCTCTTTGTGCAGAGCGCATAACTGAGGTCATAGTCTCTGGCATGGAGGCGTACATTCCACATACTTTCTCTAATCCTAAAGCCCGTCAACCTTGGTTTAACTCTGCTTGTTCTCATGCTGTCCGAGATAGAGAGGTGGCTCACAAATGGTACCATAAGCATCCATCTCCTGTAACTCGTGCCCTTTATATTTATGCCCGCAATCATGCCAAATCTTTACTTCAACTTACCAAAAACTCTTTCATTCATAGAAAATGTCAAAATCTTTCTGAATCAAATTCCTCTCGTGACTTCTGGCATCTAGCTAATAACATCTCTAACAATTTTTCTTCTCCATCTTTCCCTCCTATGCTTCACCCAGATGGCTCCACAGCTGTCTCATCTACTTCTAAAGCTGAACTCTTCGCTCAAACATTTGCTAAAAATTCCACTCTGGCTGATGAAGGGCTTGTTCCTCCTCCACCCTCTGACTATATTATGCCTGTCATTAAGATCCTTCGGAATGATGTTTTCTTTGCCCTTTCTGGCCTAGATCCTCGGAAGGCTTACGGTCCTGACGGAGTCCCTCCTATTGTTCTCAAAAACTGTGCTTCTGTGCTTGCACCTTGCCTGGTCAAACTTTTCCGTCTTTGTCTATCTACTTCCTTCCACCTTTCCTTCTTGCTGGAAGTTTGCTCACATCCAACCTGTTCCTAAGAAGGGTGACCGTTCTAATCCTTCAAACTACCGTCCTATAACTTTGACTTCCTGCCTTTCTAAAGTTTTTGAATCTATACTTAATAAGAAGATTCTCCTATCCGTAACAGTTTGTCTCCTTTTTATGGTTTCCGTAAAGGGCGATCTACTGGCGATCTTCTAGCTTTCCTAACTGAATCTTGGTCATCCTCCTTTAGGGGTTTCGGTGAAACTTTTGCTGTTGCCCTTGACATATCAAAAGCTTTTGATAGAGTCTGGCACAAATCTTTAATTTCCAAACTACCCTCATTCGGTTTCTATCCTTCTCTATGTACCTTCATTTTAAGTTTCCTTTCAAACCGTTCTATTGCAGCTACTGTAGACGGACATTGTTCTTCTCCTAAATCTATCAATAGTGGTGTTCCCCAGGGTTCTGTTCTATCACCCACTCGCTTTCTATTATTTATTAATGATCTTCTAAGTCTAACTCAAAGCCCTATCCACTCCTACGCTGATGATTCTACCCTGCATTTTTCAACGTCGTTTATTAGACGTCCAACTCAACAGGAACTAAGTGATTCACGGAGAGATGCCACCGAGCGCCTAACTTCTAATCTTTCTATAATTTCTGATGGGGACAAAGCAAACCTTGTTTTGTTCAATGCCTCAAAAACCCAATTTCTTCACCTATCTACTCGACAAAACCTACCAGATAACTATCCCCTCTTCTTCAATGACACTCAACTGTCTCCTTCTTCTACAATGAACATTCTAGGACTATCCTTTACTAAAAATCTGAACTGGAAATCTCACATCTCATCTCTTGCTAAAACAGCTTCTAAGAAGTTAGGTGTGCTGTGGCGTCTGCATCCTTTTTTTTCTCCCTCCCAATTGCTTGCTCTCTACAGGGGCCTTATCCGCCCATGTATGGAGTATGTCTCACATGTTTGGGGACCCACTCATACAGCTCTCCTAAACAGGGTTGAGTCAAAAGCTTTTCGTCTCATCAACTCCTCTCCTCTGACTGACTGTCTTCAATCTTTAAATCACCGCCGCAATGTTGCTTCTCTTGCTCTCTTCTACCGTTATTTTCATGCTCACTGCTCTTCTGAACTTGCTAACTGCATGCCTCCCCCACTCCCGCAGCCTCGCTGCACAAGACTCTACTCATTCTCATCCCTATTCTGTCCATCTTCCTAATGCAAGAGTTAATCAGTATCTTTACTCTTTCATCCCTTTCACTGGTAAACTCTGGAACTCTCTTCCTGTTTCTATTTTTCCACTTTCCTATGACTTAAATCTTTTCAAAAGAAGAGTAACAAGACACCTCCCGAACTAAATTGGCCTACCCCTCTGTTTTTATTTTATTCTCTTACTGTCTTCTTTATAGGGACCGGCAACTAAGAGGGCTTTGTGTTACCCATTTTTGTTGTGCCCTTGGCCAGTTCCTTGTGATGTAAAAAAAAAAAAAAAAAAAAAAAACAACAACCTTCCTGAGGAAGACTAATCAACCCTCGTGACTGTGATAGATTCACAGGTGTAAACCATGGTGAATATCTTCGATTCCGACATCGGTGCCCTTCAACAATAACAAAAAGGTAAAGATGGTTACCTTACAGTGTAATATCTCGGTAATTTTTTGTTATTGGGCAACCACTGATTTCGAGGGCGAAACTTAGTTTTTCTGAATAGTTTTGGTGTGTTTTGAATTAATCTGGCTTTCGTTTTTGTCGGAAATCAATATTTGTTTACATGTGTGTGGGGGGGAGGTGCCCGCCCTGCCCCTCCAGGCCCGCCCCGAAAACATTGCTAAGCTTCACACTGCCAATGCCATTAATATTCGATTGCACCATGGGAAATGGGGCACAAAATACACAGAATGAAGAAAAATACACGATAATGGAGGTAAGAATCCTAGGACTTTTGAAAGCCCACTACCGAAATAATACCATTATCTTTACTGCAAATTTTCCACAAAGTCTAAACACATAGCAGAAAAGCAACAAAGGCATTCTTACAAAATTAAATATAAGCTAAATGTCATAGGTAGATAATATTAGAATATCAATTCGTGGAGCATCCTGTATTAAATGATGACCGATTTTGGTTACCCTACACATTCTCTTTACATTTTAACTAATATAATTTTTCATTCACATTCACTGCACTGTGAATATTGTATTTGGGTTTATGCTCAAAATCATTTGGTTTCCCTTACAAAACCTTTTTTTTAATAAATTATAATAAATTTACGATAAGTAAATATGTCCTCAAAACACTAATAATTTTTTTTTCTCAAAATATTGATGTAAAATACGGGTGCGTCTTATGCGCCAGCAAATACGGTATATATAATTTTGTAAAAGTGGGACATTAATCAAATAATTATAAAAAAGCGGGACATTACAGTCCGGCCGTAAGGTTCAATTGTTTACATCATATCGTTTTCATCAGGTAACTGCTATAATCACATAATATTTAATTATCTTATCTATATAAAGTGATAATATACTGGCAGAGTCGGTGACTGTGTTGTGGTCTATCTCTGATGAGTGTTCCTTGTTAACTGCTGAGCTGCGAGCAGCCTAGCCCAGTGTTGAGACTTGAGAGTGAAGACGCGTACGGGTTGCTACTACAGGAATTAAACTCGTCCGGTACAGGACGTATCATGTGTTGTTGGGTATTTCAAAACTTACGTACCTCCAAACTTATGTAAAGAGGATTCAGCTCTTATATGGCAGGAAATAAGCAAGGCTTGTAAATATAATCGATTATGCGTGGTAGGAGACTTTAATCATAGGAGCATTGACTGGGATTTAATTACAGGAGACAATGATGCAGAGGATTAGTTAAAACTAGTTCAAGGTAACTTCCTAAAGCAAGCAATCAAGGAGCCTACTAGGGGAGATAATATTCTAGAAATATTACTAAAAAACAGGGAAGATTTAGTTACTGAGATGAAAGTTGGAGGTACGCTAGGAAAAAGCGACCATTGCGAAATAAGATTTTGCTTAAATTTGGAGGTGGGAAGTAGAAGTATTAATAAGCATAGAGTACCTTACTTCAGAAAGGCTAATTATGTAGGATTAAGAAGACACCTGGAAGGGATTAACGGGGACAAGAGGGAGGGTGAGATGAGATCTGTGGTCGGGACGGAGGGGAGTGTCGGTGAGGTCAGTGGGGAAAGAGATTATAATACCTTTGTCAGCAATTTAATTGCAGGTCAGAAAAAGAATATACCTTATAGGGCGATAAGATCAGGGAAAAACGAGCCCAAGTGGATGACTGAGTTTTTAAAACACAACATAGGGGTAATAAGGGACATGTATAAGCAAGTTAAGGATGCGCAGGTGAATAGAGAGCAGTATAACGAGATGGCTAGAACAGTGAAAAAATTAACAAGAGCAGCAAAGAACAACTATGAGATTAAGGTTCCTGGCAAGGCAAAGACCGATCCTAAGGTATTTTTTCAGGTTTATAAAACAAAGACTAGGGAATTAGTGGGGCCATTAAGATATGAGCAGGGGGAGATTGTAAGCACGGCAGAGGATATGTGTAAAATTTTAAATGATTATTCCTTAAGTGTTTTTACTCAGGAGGATAAACAGAAGGTACCTGATAGTGAACAGATGTTTAGAGGAGAGGATGATGAGAAACTCAAAAGATATTGTGATAACTAGGGAAATGGTAGAAGAAGGTATAGACCAGTGGTTCCCAACGTTATTGCACTCGCGACCCCTTTCCCAAAATTTTGAAACCCACATGACCCCTGCTAAAAACGAAATATCATTCATGAAATCTGAAACTTTTTATTAGCAAGCTAAATTACAGCATTGGTTCAACTTTGGCATAATAAAATAGATAGATAAATAAATATATTTCTCAAACCTAATTATTGAGCACGAAAGATATAAACGAACACAATAATTCCGTCAATAATCTCAACATAGACAGTTTTCAACAGCTAGCCAACCCAGCTAGTGGGATGATTGGAAATTTCAGCATTGGTCCAGCTTTGGTTTAATAGAATTTATAAATAGCAAGCCACAGAGAGACTCGTTTCGTGCCTCCCACCATATATGAACGCGAGTTTATGATAATAATCATCAAAACACGTTTTTTGCACTGAAACAAAGCAAGAAAAATATAAAAGCATAGAAAAATCAAATCGATGAGTTAAAAAAATATTCTCTTAAGCCATTTCTAGCAAGGTTTCGCGACCCCCCTACCAAGTCTTCGCGACCCCCTAGGGGGTCACGACCCACCGGTTGGGAACCCCTGGTATAGACGGAATGTAGAATTTAAAGTCACCAGGACCAGATGAAGAATCCCAGAGTATTAAAAGAATGCAAAGAGGTTGTTAGTGAGGCGTTAGTGCATATTTATAGGAAATCGATTGATATAGAGGAAGTGCCGTTAATGTGGAGGAAGGGAGATGTAGTTCCCATATATAAGAAGGGAGATAGAGGATTAATGTCAAATTATCGACCCGTTAGCCTGACGTCAGTGGTATTATTGGAATCTGTTATTGCAAAAAACATTAGAGAGCATCTTGAAAAGTATAGTTTGGTAAATGATTCACAACATGGGTTCACCAAAGGTAAATAATTTCTGACTAATTTATTGAGTTTTTATAGGAAAGTTTATGAAACAGCAGATAATGATGAGGATTATGATATAGTATACCTGGACTTTAGTACTAGGCATTCGACAAGGTGCCACACGGTAGACTCTTAAATAAGGTTAAGGCTCATGGAATAGATGGGAAGGTTCTTCGTTGGATTAGATCTTGGCTAAGTAATAGGCAACAAAGGGTTACAATTAATGGTTCTAAATCTGAATAGGGGCAGGTAATGAGTGGGGTTCCACAAGGGTCTGTTTTGGGTCCATTACTATTTTTGATTTACATCAACGACTTGGATAGTGGGATTAGTAGTGATATCAGCAAGTTTGCGGATGATACTAAGGTAGGTAGGATTATTAGATCACAGTCTGATGTAAATATTTTGCAAGGAGACTTAGGTAAATTAAATGAGAGGGCAGATAGATGGCAGATGTAATTTAATATTGATAAGTGTAGCATAATAAATGTTGGTAGGAAAAATCCTGGTAATAGGTACACCATATGCAATGTATCGCCGAAAAGATCAGAGGGTGAGAAAGATCTGGGAGTGCGGGTAAGCTCAGACCTCCGTCCTAGGAATCAATGTATTGAGGCTAGAAATCGAGCCAACAGGGCATTAGGATTTATTACCAGGAGTGTTAAAAGTAGAAGTGCTAAGGTTATTCTAAAGCTTTATTTTGCTCTAGTCAGACCTCACTTAGATTGTGCGGTTCAGTTTTGGTCGTATTACAGGATGGATATAGCCTTGTTAGAATCAGTGCAGAGAAGGATGACCAAAATGATTCATGGGATGCGTAACTTTGGTTATGAGAAGAGATTGAAACTATTAAATTTACACTCACTCGAGAGGCGTAGAGTAAGGGGTGATCTGATAGAAGTTTTTAAGTGGATAAAGGGATACAATATAGGTGATGTAGGAAAAGTTCTTACGGCTAATAAGCAGGGTAGAACAAGAAGTACACACAACCCTCGTTTTCCCAGACTAATAGGGGGGAGCATTGGTCCGGGAACCGCAAAAGTCCGGGAATTGGAACAGTCCGAGGCCATTACCCACCCCCCGACGTTTATCTTACTCTAGTATTTACTGTCCGGCAACCGCCAATATCAACTACCCCGCCGCGGACTTTTACGTCCGCTGAGCATGCTGCCACCTGGCGGGAGGCAGCAGAAAGTGTTCAATGGTCTCAAGAGACGTTCCTGCACCAGGGGCAGTGGGGGTCAGGGGACTAATGGAGGCGGTGCAGGTGAACCGTGAGTGTCGTGTGCCCAAATGTAAACAATACGACCGCTGAGCATGCTGCCACCTGGCGGGTGGCTGCAGAAAGCGTTCAATAGTCTCAAGAGACGTTCCTGCACCAGGGGCAGTGGGGGTCAGGGGACTAACGGAGGCAGTGCAGGTGAACTGTGAGTGTCGTGTGCCCAAATGTAAACAATACGACCGCTGAGCATGCTGCCACCTGGCGGGAGGCGCGGACACTGACCAGGGGTGACAGGAGACGCTCGGACCGCCTGACAACTTTGTCAATTTACGGACTGGACCAGGCATTTGTCCGGGATTCTGACATATCCCCGGACCTCGGATTTTGTCCGGCAAATCCGATATCCGGGAAATGGAGGTCCGGGAAAACGAGGGTTGTCTGTAATGGATTCAAGCTGGAAAAGCGTAGATTTAAAAAGGAAATTGGGAGAAACTGGTTCACAAATAGGGTGGTGAATGATTAGAATGGACTAAGTTGTTGGGTGGTCAATGCGGAGTCTATTGGGGTCTTTAAAAGGAGTCTGGATAAATTCATGGATTGGGAAGGGAGGTGGATATAGATAGAGTTAAGTAACAGGAACTACCTAGTGTAGGTCTCACGGCCTCTTGTAGCTTCCTTATTTTCTTATGTTCTTGTGTTCTTACTTCTTCTTCAACATCATAACAATTTATCTCAATGCTCTACAGATTAATTCATGCGAAACAACACAAAATATAACATTCTTACACAAAAAAATCCATGTTAAATCAATATTCCCACAAAGATTTCCCACAAATTGCTTGCTTAAAATGTCCTCCCACAAGAGCTCCCACAAAAGCAAATTTAACCCACAAATTTGTGGGAATTGCCTACGAAGTGACAACACTGGCCTAGCAGTACACTCAAGTACTTTACATGAGCATTGATCATGTAAAGGAGTCGGAGCCAGATAATTTTTTTCCGAGTCCGACTCCTCCGACTCCGGTCAAAAGTAGGAGACTCCAACTCCGACTCTGACTCCGACTCCGACTCACATCCCTATACACACAACCCTCGTTTCCCCGGACCTCCATTTCCCGGATATCGGATTTGCCGGACAAAATCCGAGGTCCGGGGATACGTCTGAGTCCCGGACAAATGCCTGGTCCAGTCCGTAAACTCTCTCCGTAGTCCTGGTCCAGTCCGTAAACATAATAATGAGCATTAGTCATGATAATAATAAATAATACCTTTGGAAGCCACGGCTGAATCTGGCTCGTAGTTGTTTACCTTTCACTAGAGCTTGAGCTTGACTAGCCAGACGGTGAGAGAAAGCATCAACATTTTAGGGATAACCCATCACTTTACGGGAGACTTTTTCTTCCTTTTTATCTATTTTGGGGTGATTATAATGTCTCATGATGCTGCTGCTGCTGCCGCGGCCGCGCTGCCAGGCGTGGATGAGCGCCTTGAAAGTATTTTCATATCTTTACTCATATGTATGAATAATAGCAATTCAAATGTGATTATATGTCTACATTCAACTAGAATAATGAAATTTCATAGCATTCCAAGCAGTAATAAGCGAGCCTGGATACTTACTACCTCTCCTAATACCAGTCCTGAACAGTCGTGGGCGAGTGTGCCAAATCCCTGATGTAGCACTAGTCACTGTTTACCTCCCAACATAGCTACATGGTCTGGTTGTGTTTGAAATTATTTCTCATTTATTTCACGTGTAGGAGCGGACCAAATTCAGCATCTAGTGCCAGTCACTGTTTACCTCCCAACATAGCTACACAGTCTGGTTATGTGTGATTATTTCTCATTTATTTCACAATTGTTTTTTTTTTACATATTTTTCCACCCTTGGGAAAATACTCTCGCTATAACGGACAATCGGCTTTAACGGACCACTCCTCCCCCCCTTTAGTCCGTTATATCAAGGTTTGACTGTATATATATATATATATACAGACATGCCCTCGGTTTTCGAATATAATTCGTTCCCAAATGTTGTTCTAAAACCGAATTGTTCTAAAACCTAAACACATTTTTCCATAAGAAACAATATAAAATGGATTAATCCGTTCCTGACCCCCAAGATACAGACCTTTTTTTACCTTTTTAGCTGTATTTCATGCATAGAAATGCCTATAAAGGCAATGTAATATTATATTATAATATACCATCTGAATAAAGAATAAAGTTATAAATAAGAAAGACATAATGGCTTATGGAATAAAAAAAATTGAAGAAATAATGGTAAATTTTTACACTAGGACCAAAATTCCCTACACAATTTGGACTATGGTTTCTGTTTACCTTAATGAATTCTAAGAAGCATTCTCTCTATAAACTTCCGTCGCAAATCACTAATTTCGGAGATATAAGATGTTTTTAATAGGAAGGTGTGCATAGGAGATATGAAAATTAAACTAACCTAACCCCCCTTTTGACTCACTCACTAATCTAACCTAACCTAATCCCACTCTTTAACCTCCTAACTAAAGCCAAATCTGCATTAAAAAAGTGTCCGCGTTAAGGGAAGAACAGAGGCAATGCAGGTCACAAGAGGAAGAAGAGTGAGGCGCTCGTAAACACTTGTTTCTCGCCTCCCTATGAACAACATGTCATTATCTCCAAAAGTAATGACTTGCGACGGAAGCTCATAGAGAGAATGTTTCCTAGAATCCAATAAGGTAAACAAAAACCAGACTCACAATTGTGTACCGTAAATAACACTTTAGTCGCCAGCTGCAATAATGTCGCCAGCCTCTAAATATTACGAATTATAGCATCATTACTGATGTGTATGTGCCACTGAAGATGATACACAGTAGTTTATATCATGACTGTATAATATTCCCTGTTTCAGTGTTGTTTAATGGTTTGTATCTGCAAGTATATACGGTTTCAAATTTCGCTACTCATTTTTTTCTTCGGGCGACGACAACGGCGGAAGGACACTCAGAACATACCTTAGTGTAGGTCGCCACTCTGGTGATATTTTTGTAATTTGTTCATTTATAGCCATAATATGACACAGATGGAGACAAAATGACACAGACTCTCCAGCTAGCCCCTTCTAACCTTCCTGAAATCATGGATGTAGAAATGTAAGTATTAACGCCACCACACGTCTGTAAATCGAAAAAAAAGTTGTCCTGGCAACTTTAATGTTATCTACGGTAGAGAGTTTTGGTCTAAGTGTAAAATAATACCAAAATAATGCACAACACAAGAGAAATTGTCAAAATCAAAGAACAGTTCGTAGCGGATGTTTACTAAATGAGGGCCGCGGCGTGACTGACGTGCATAGTTGCCGAGTAGCTTGTTCGGCAACCGAGTTATCGTACGGCAACTGGTGCAATTATGAGATGGAAATTCTGTTCGTGAACCGATTTGTTCGAAAAGGGAGATGTTCGAAACCCGAGGTTTGAGTGTATAAAAATTAAATTATAATAATATTATTATATATATATATATATATATATATATATAATATATATATTACCCTCCCCAGTTTCGCGCTTGCTTTCTTCCGGAGGCATAGCGCGAAACTCGCGGATCGCGAAACTCGGGTATTAAAAACACTGTAAAAATGCTTATTTAGTCCGGTTTTTTTTTTTTTTTTTTTTGGTGTGTGTGTGTGTGTGTGTGGTGTTGTGTGTGTGTGTGTGTGTGTGTGTGTGTGTGTGTGTGTGTGCGTGCCTACAGCGCCGTTAGACAGTGACCTCCAGGGGTGGGATGGTAGGCCTTGGAGGTTAACTTGAGGGCTGTGTACCTTCTGTATTTTACAGCTTATAAGACTCACTTTTTCCCCCAAAAAATATCCTGAAAATGCCCCAAGCCCCTGTACACCCAGCAGTGAATGGGTACTGGGTGTTAGCCTAGGGTTTCTGACCTGCCTCCCGGGGTGGTGGCTTCGGCCAACACTACGTAGAGAAGAGGAGGGAGGAGAGGAGCTTGAGATTGAGCTTGAGTTGGGAGTCACCCAGCAGATGCTGTTTTGGTCTGAGTGAGTGAGCTTGACACATATCTTGTCAGCTGATGGTTGTGTGACAGTGTTATATGGCAATAAAACTGTCATAAAGCCTTCCTCTCTTCTCTCCTGTCTCCTCCAGTACCTCCAGAAACCACAGTACCACACACGTCATGGTTAATCACTTATAAAGGAGTATTTTGTGGTAAATAGTAAGGAACGGCGGGGGTGTAATGTAAGGTGCTACTTATTTCGAGGTGTTACCTATCTTATGAGACACCGGCTGCTCCTGTAGAGAAAAACACAAACAAATGGAAAAAAACAAAGCAAAACTACAAGCTATACTAAGCTTATTATAATACTATACTAAGCAGGAAGGAAGGAAGACGTGTCCCGTACGTCTCTTATGGGAGGCGGTAGCAGAGTGGTTAACGTCAAGCATAGACCACTATATCTCTGGACTGTTCACGCGACAATGTATTGAAATTGCCAGGCTGCATAGCGGCCTGCGGCCCGCCCGACAAAGAGATATAGTGGTCTATGGACTGGTTAGATATAGACTGGTTTATCAGTATATATGATATACTGTAATCTTCGTAAATGTTTGTTCTATAATATTATCAAATAAAAAACCATAAAACACGCTAAAGAAATGCCATTACGAGACTCTGATTCACTTCAACTCTTCGCCACTTAAAACATGCGAGTCAACTTTTATCATGAAGGGTATCAATAGAAGCGCAATTTTATTAGCTTTCCATTGATGTATTTCGTTTTCTGATAAATTAAATTTTCCCAATTGAAGAGGTTATTTACTTAGTTAACGCTAATTTATACATGGTGCTAATTCATTTATCAGAAGAAAAAAATATATAAGTAAATAAATAACATCATCAATCGGGAAAATTACCTGATTGATGATTTTATTTATTTATTTAACGCTAATTTATGCATGGTTCTAACTCATTTATCAGAAAACTAAATACGTATATCAATGGAAAGCTAATAAAATTGCGCTTCTATTAATACCCTTCATGATAAAAGTTGACTCGCAAAGTTTTAAATGGTGAATATTAAGTTCATGCACATTTCTTCAGAGTCTCGTAATGGCATTTCTTTAGCGTGTTTTACTGTTTTTTATTTGTTAATATTATAGAACAAACATTTACGAAGACTACAGTATATCATATATACTGATAAACCAGTCTATATGATCTGTATATATATATATATATATATATATATATATGAATCCGAGCGGCTCTCCGACTTCAGGCCCTTGTGCGACAGGCCGATATTCCGTGCGCAGTCCAGGTTTACAGTGGTCTATGCGTCAAGATATATGTCAAGCTCGAGCACGAGCTTGACAGACGACCTACAAAGTGATACTAAGCAGAAAAGGTCACAAGAAGAAGAAGAAGTCTCCGAGTGGCGTTCTCGGTGATCCGAGTTCGATCCTTGATGAGGGCTGTAAAATCCATTTAAAATCTTTCTCTGCACTGTTGAGTGGCCTAAGAACACCCACACGCTGCCCATTAACTCTACCTTCTATTGCGAGTGCATCGGAGGACACAGGGGGCGGAATGAGCCTCTAATCAAAGGCGTCGCTATAGAAATTCTGTCTGCGCCACCACAGGCAAGGGCCAACCATCACAGCCCTCAAGTTAACCTCCAGGGCCTACCATCCCACTCCTGGAGGTCACTGTCTAACGGCGCTGTAGGCACACGCACACACACCAAAAAAAACAAAAACAAAACACGAAACTTGGGGATATAATGCGCGAAAGTCGGGATGGTAAGAATTTAGGACTCAGCGCGAAACTCGAGGATCACGAAACTCGCATAGCGTGAAACTCGGGAGGGTAGTGTATATATATATATATTATATAATATATATATATATATATATTATATATATATATATATATATATATATATATAATATATATATATATACACACAACCCTCGTTTTCCCAAACTAATAGGGGGGAGAACTGGTCCGGGAACCGCAAACGTCCGGGAATCGCAACAGTCCTAGGCCATTACCCAACCCCGGACGTTTATCGTACTCTAGTATTTACTGTCCGGCAACCGCCAATATCAACTACACTACCCTCCCGAGTTTCACGCTATGCGAGTTTCGCGATCTTCGAGTTTCGCGCTGAGTCCTAAATTCTTATCATCCCGATTTTCGCGCATTATATCCCCGAGTTTCGCTTTTTTTTTTTTGTGTGTGTGTGTGTGTGTGCGTGTGCCTACAGCGCCGTTAGGCAGTGGCCTCCAGGAGTGGGATGGTAGGCCCTGGAGATTAACTTGAGGGCTGTGATGGTTGGCCCTCGCCCGTGGTGGGGCAGACAGAATTTCTATAGTGACGCCTGTGATTAGAGGCTCATGCCGCCCCCTGTGTCCTCCGATGCACTCGCAATCGAAGGTAGAGCTAATGGGCAGCGTGCGGGTGTTCTTAGGCCACTCAACAGTGCAGAGAAAGATTTTAAGTGGATTTTACAGCCCTCATCAAGGATCGAACTCGGATCACCGAGAACGCCACTCGGAGACTTCTTCTTCTTGTGACCTTTTCTGCTTAGTATCACTTTGTAGGTCGTCTGTCAAGCTCGTGCTCGAGCTTGACATATATCTTGACGCTACCCACTCTGCTACCGCCTCCCATAAGAGACGTACGGGACACGTCTTCCTGCCTTCCTGCTTAGTATAGTATAATAATAGGCTTAGTATAGCTGTATGTAGTTTTGCTTTGTTTTTTTCCATTTGTTTGTGTTTTTCTCTACAGGAACAGCCGGTGTCGCATAAGATAGGTAACACCTCGAAATAAGTAGTACCTTACCTTGCTATTTACCACAAAATACTCCTTTATAAGTGATTAACCATGACGTGTGTGGTACTGTGGTTTCTGGAGGTACTGGAGGAGACAGGAGAGAAGAGAGGAAGGCATTGTGACAGTGTTATTGTCGTATAACACTGTCACACAACCATCAGCTGACAAGATATGTGTCAGGCTCACTCACTCAGACCAAAACAGCATCCGCTGGGTGACTCCCAACTCAAGCTCAATCTCAAGCTCCTCTCCTCCTTCCTCTTCTCTACGTAGTGTTGGCCGAAGCCACCACCCCGGGAAGCGGGTCACAAACCCTAGGCTAACAACCAGTACCCATTCACTGCTGGGTGGACAGGGGCTTGGGGCATTTTCAGGATATTTTTTGGGGGAAAAAGTGAGTCTTATAAGCTGTAAAATACGGTAGGTACACAGCCCTCAAGTTAACCTCCAGGGCCTACCATCCCACCCCTGAAGGTCACTGCCTAACGGTGCTGTAGGCACACACACACACAAGAAAAAGAAAAAGAAAAAAAAAAAAAAAAAACGGACTAAATAAGCATTTTTACAGGGTTTATAATACCAGAGTTTCGCGATCCGCGAGTTTCGCGCTATGCCTCCGGAAGAAAGCAAGCGCGAACCTCGGGAGGGTAGTATACCCCGCTGCGGATTTTTACGTCACTTTGTTGTTGTATTTAGGGCTGCGAGGATCCCATTGGGAACACTATGAGCCCTGGTGATGTCCTATGATGCTATCACAGGCGCTGTAGTTGACCTGTCTTCCTCAGGAAGGCACAGGTGAGGTGGATGACAGCGTGTTGCTGAGAGGGGTGGACGCCAGCCGCCGCCAGCAGGGTGGGCAGGTCACAGTTGGCGACATTCAGGGAGAGGAGTTGAGAGTGTAGCACTACACGGTGGGAGTGCAGGCGCGAACACTGCAGCAGAAAGTGTTCAATAGTCTCAAGAGACGTTCCTGCACCAGGGGCAGTGGGGGTCAGGGGACTAACGGAGGCGGTGCAGGTGAACCGTGAGTGTCCTGTGCCCAAATGTAAACAATACGGCCGCTGAGCATGCTGCCACCTGGCGGGAGGCAGCAGAAAGTGTTCAATAGTCTCAGAGACGTTCCTGCACCAGGGGCAGTGGGGGTCAGGGGAGTAACGGAGGCGGTGCAGGTGAACCGTGAGTTTCATGTGCCCAAATGTAAACAATGCGACCGCTGAGCATGCTGCCACATGGCGGGAGGCAGCAGAAAGTGTTCAATAGTCTCAGAGACGTTCCTGCACCAGGGGCAGTGGGGGTCAGGGGACTGACGGAGGCGGTGCAGGTGAAACATGAGTGTCGTGTGCCCAAATGTAAACAATACGACAGCTGAGCATGCTGCCACCTGGCGGGAGGCGCGGACACTGACCAGGGGTGACAGGAGACGCTCGGACCGCCGGACAACTTTGTCAATTTACGGACTGGACCAGGCATTTTTCCAAGACTCTGATATATCTCCGGACCTCGGATGTTGTCCGGCAAATCCGATATCCAGGAAATGGAGGTCCGGGAAAACGAGGGTTGTGTGTGTATATACACTGGTACCTTGACTTAAGAGTGCCCCAACTTAAGAGTTTCCCGAGTTACGAGCAGTCGCTTGGTCGATTTTTTGGTTTGAGTTGCGAGCCAAAATCCGAGTTACATGCGATTTTTTTTTTTTTTTTTTTTTTTTTTTTTTTTTTTTTTTTTTACGAGCGAGCTTCAGATACGCCACCGCTAGTTGGCGCAGCGAACGCCACAACATCCGCCCAGCATCCCGCGTCGCACTCGTTCACTTCACGTGGTTACCTCGCCGTGGAAGCATCTCTGTTGTGTTGTGCTCACACAGGCGAATGCAAATGGCGGAGGGTGAGTGCAGTACGTTTAGCAGCAGTTCCACCCACAGCTGTCTCCAACAGCTGATACACAGAATATAAACACTGGCGAATGCAAATGGCGGAGGGCGAGTGCAGTACGTTTAGCGGCAGTTCCACCCACAGTTGTTTCCAACAGCTGATACACAGAGTATAAACACTGGCGAATGCAAATGGCGGAGGGTGAGTGCAGTACGTTTAGCGGCAGTTCCACCCACAGCTGAAACAGCTGATACACAGAGTATAAACACTGGCGAATGCAAATGGCGGAGGGTGAGTGCAGTACGTTTAGCGGCAGTTCCACCCACAGCTGTTTCCAACAGCTGATACACAGTGTAAACACTGGCGAATGCAAATGGCGGAGGGTGAGTGCAGTACGTTTAGCGGCAGTTCCACCCACAGCTGTTTCCAACAGCTGATACACAGTGTAAACACTGGCGAATGCAAATGGCGGAGGGTGAGTGCAGTACGTTTAGCGGCAGTTCCACCCACAGCTGTTTCCAACAGCTGATACACAGTATAAACACTGGCGAATGCAAATGGCGGAGGGTGAGTGCGTGAGCGTGAAACTCGGCAGGGTAGTGTATATATATAATATATATATATATTATAAACACATTACTAATTGTAAAATATGGGTTTGGTTCCAGGACCCCATCAATTAAAAAAAAGAAAGAAAAAAAAAGACGTTTTTCAAGCTAAAATAAACTATAGCAAACACAACAAACACACAGCGTCTATATTACCCACACTGTACTACCTATTCTGTAGAAAAAGCATTCTGAAAGAGAAAATAGCACACAAAATACATAACTGCACATTAATTAAACATAAAACATGCATAACAAGCAAAAAAGACGTTGTAATGTAGGGAACGCAGCGTGATACAAGAGAAGATAGTGTAGGGGTCCCAAGGTTGGGGCCGCACACCTGGCTAATTACCCCTAAAGGTCAGGCCGCGCCATATGCTTAATTACCCTTCAGGTCACGCCTTGCTAGGGGTGACCTGACTGTGGTCCCAAGGTTGGGGCCGCACACCTGGCTAATTGCCCCTAAAGGTCAGGCCGCGCCATATGCTTAATTACCCTTCAGGTCACGCCTTGCTAGGGGTGACCTGACTGCGGTCCCAAGGTTGGGGCCGCACACCTGCTAATTACCCCTAAATGTCATACAGCGCCATATGCTTAATTACCCTTCAGGTCACGGCTTGCTAGGGGTGACCTCACTGGGGTCAACCAAATCCCCCTTTGTCCAGCCCAGGAGTGGTAGAGCGCGCATTTTGAACTTGATAATTTTACTCACCCCAGTTTGAATGTCGTATCATTGGATTTTCGATCTCGTATATTGAAAATAGACCCTAATTTACACATATCGTATCATCGGATTCTCGTATACTGAATGCTCGTATAACGGGACCTCCCTGTATATATATATATATATACAGGGAGGTCCCGTTATACGAGCATTCGATATAAGAGAATCCGATGATACGAGATGTGTAAATTAGGGTCTATTTTCAATATACGAGATCGAAAATCCAATGCTACGACATTCAAACTGGGGTGAGTAAAATTACCAAGTTATTTACTAAAGTAAATTACAAGTTATTTACTAAAATTATAGTCATTTACTGACTATATGATTTTACCTAAGGTTGTACGATAATTTCAATCTGATGGTGGTGGTGGTGGTATTTCATCATTGTTATTCTTCCTCCTCTCTGTACCCACGGCTGAAATGGCATATTTAACACCTCACACACACCCTACCACGTATATAACACCACGCTAACCCTAAATAACACCTATAACGGCATTAGAAACACGAGTTATAGTGGTTATATGAGGCCTAACACAAGCTGCCTGCCTCTCGGCGACGCTAAAAGACACTGTTGTTGTGAAGGCTACGAAAACATTTTATTTCCACTGCACTAATGCACTACTTTCGCCACTGCACTAATGTCGCCAGGCACAATATATTACAAATTTTTGCATAAATGCTGAAAGCTCGCTTCACTCGCTTGGACAATGAGTTAAGAGACGAAATATAACTTTCTGTGCCAAATTTCTTCCTTTGCGCCTGTATCTTTCTTGCCCACACATTCGTGGAAACATTTTACAAGCCTATATGACACCTGATTTCGGCTGAAATAGGCGGCAAAAATATGATAATTCTGGTGGCTCGGTACGACAATGTGGCCTACAAAAAAATCACAACCCTGGACAATGTACAATGATTCAGATGCGCAGAGATGAGTTTGTGGGCAGTGGAAGATGTCTGCGCACCCCTCCCTTGTCCCTTACCTACCGTACCCTCTCGAGTCTAGTGTATCACGCGGCGTCCCCCAGAGTACATACAACGTCTTTGTTGCTTGTATGTATTGTGCCTTGTGAGTCGATTTTAGTGATTTGCTGGTTTACTTAATGTGCTTATTGTGACTTATTTGTGCTCTGTCCTACTGTCCTGTCACACTCTTAATTTACTGTGTTTTGTGTGGTGGTGTGGTGGTGCGGTGGTGTGGTATATAGGACACTGCAGCAGAAAGTGTTCAATAGTCTCAGAGACTTTCCTGCATCAGGGGCAGTGGGGGTCAGGGGACTGACGGAGGCGGTGCAGGTGAACAGTGAGTGACGTGTGCCCAAATGTAAACAATACGACCGCTGAGCATGCTGCCACCTGGCGGGAGGCCAGCCGCCGCCAGCAGGGTGGGTAGGTCAAAGGTGGCGACGTTCAGGGTGAGGAGATGAGAGCGTAGCACTACATGTTTGGAGTGGAAGCGCGGACACTGTAACAGAAAGTGTTCAATAGTCTCAGAGACGTTCCTGCACCAGGGGCAGTGGGGGTCAGGGGACTGACGGAGGCAGTGCAGGTGAACCGTGAGTGTCGTGTGCCCAAATGTAAACAATACGACCGCTGAGCATGCTGCCACCTGGCGGGAGGCCAGCCGCCGCCAGCAGGGTGGGCAGGTCAAAGGTGGCGACGTTCAGGGTGAGGAGTTAAGAGCGTAGCACTACATGGTGGGAGTGGAAGCGCGGACACTGCAGCAGAAAGTGTTCAATAGTCTCAGAGACGTTCCTGCACCAAGGGCAGTGGGTGTCAGGGGACTGACGGAGGCGGTGCAGGTGAACTGTGAGTGTCTTGTGCCCAAATGTAAACAATACGACCGCTGAGCATGCTGCCACCTGGCGGGAGGCGCGGACACTGACCAGGGGTGACAGGAGACGCTCGGACCGCCGGACAACTTTGTCAACTTACGGATTGGACCAGGCATTTGTTTGGAACTGACATATCCCCGGATCCCGGATTTTGACCGGAAAATCCGATATACGGGAAATGGAGGTCAGGGAAAACGAGGGTTGTATATATATATATATATATACACAGGGTGTAACACGAGTTCTGCAAATACTGATACAGGTGAAAGAAGATGTAATTCTAAGCAGAAAATATTCACATTAATTGAATAATTCTCATTAATGAAAATATTCAGAAATCTATACACATTTGCTTTTTGAAGCTTCCTTTAGACGTGAGATGAAGTGAGAAAAACTAGCGCAGCCATTAACTTCACAATGGCAGGCGGCGGATGGAAGCATGTAGTGTGCACTCGCGATTGCCATTCGGTGAAATTTTGATTGATTTAATCATAATGTTTACTAGTAATGAAACATTGCAATATCTTATAACGACAGAATTGATATTAATGAACATGTAATTTACCAAATAAGCAGTACATGAAAACAGCATGGCTGTAATAAACTACTGTAAAAGGCTAAGTGGCATAGTGTTGAGCGGGGTAGGATGTAATACGTGACTTTGACACGTGACACAGCTGGCGGGCAGCCTCGCAGCCTAGTCTTCACCTCCTACCTACCTCAAAGACTTCAGAATTCGTTAAATAAATCTTAGAGGGTGGAAAAAGCTATGTAAGATCAAATAATCAGAACCGCTTGGCTAAACGGGCCCTTTTACCTGATCCCTTTAGCCTGATCGGTACCTTAATGTAGGGACTAGCGCACCTAGCTGTGATTCTGTGGGCCCTGGTTCGAATCCAGGCCAGGGCAGGCAGCGGCCAGCCCAAACAGCTGTTCATTAGAACATAAGAAAATAAGGAAGCTACAAGAGGCTGTGAGACCTACACTTGGTACTCCCTGTAATCATCGTGGTTCATCCTTCCTTTCGGTGTTGGTTGATAAATGGGTACCTGGGGAAATCTGGGAAGGTAATTGTGGTAACCCGGATGTCACATTAGCCCTGTCTCGAGATAGCGGGTTGTCACCCACCAGGGGCTCAAGGGCTAATGCAACGGAGATGAGTACTGAGGCCTTGCGCAGGATAGTGTATGCCCCAATCTTTGCATTTTCTACTGATCGTTACAGTGTCCCCTCAGAAGATCAACACTACAATGAGTAGAAAAGAGAAGAAAGCAGAATTCCCGGTATTACAGATGAGCGTTTGGTATCTGAGAGAGGAGTATCCACAAATTTTTACGGGGGGGGTTTGTACATATGTTTCCTGTTTTTGGGGTTTCTTAGCATCCCAGGATTCTGGGACAAACCAGGATATTTCCCGGGATCCCGGGATTTCCCACATCAGGTAATATTTCTACTAACAAATGCTGTGCTAAGTGCGAGCCCCACATACTTCATTAGTGTAGTATCTGTATATTATTTGAAAGGCAATTGAATTGATAAATTTTATGACGCTGAAGCAATGTTGTCTTTATTAACTTGGATACTGGTGCAGAAATAGGTGCATAATATGACTAAATAAGCTATATTTTGATTATCTAATCTCATTCCGTTAGCTATAAAAGAAACTTAGACATTTATAATTGCATTCAAAGTTTTCTATTATAAAAGAATAGGAATTCTACCTTTAATGGCATTTGGAAGCCACATTCTACAAAAAACTAAAGAAACACTTGAATGACCAGTGGAAAAAAATTAAGATATAGCATAAAATCATTTGTGCACGGTGCACACAAGACACACAGTCACGCAACACATCAAAAGTTGTTCATGAAATGACTCTCCAAGAAGCACAAACAGTTAATCTCCTTCTGTTAGCCACAAAAGAAATACAATGATATATAGAATGAAATTAATAGATTATTTAATTTAAAAGAAGACTTATTCAATGCCCTTTTGAAGCCCTACCCTACAAGAAAAGTTTTCTGTTTGGAACACTTGAATGACCTACGGAGAAAAAGGAATAAAATCATTTGCACACACAAACAGTTAATCTCCTTCTGTTAGCCATAAAAGAAATTCAATGATATATGGAATGATATTAAAAGATAGCCATCGTAAAAGGTAAAAATATTCTATGCCATTTTGAAACCCTACCCTACAAGAAAACTACAGTGGTCCCTCACGTTTGGCAATTTAATTAGTCTTGCCAAACCATCGCCAAAAGTGAATTTTGCCAAACGCAAATACACTAGGGTCCCACATAAAACGAGAAATTGGTCGATAACCGAGGTCGTTTTATGTGAATTCGCTTTATGTGAAACACATAATCTATGGGAAAAATAGATATTGGTCGATCGGTCCTCCCGTGCATACCCGTACATTTTTACTCATTCACACCCATGCATATCAAAACATATATAAATGTTAAGTTATGCATGTAAATGATGAAATAGGCATATTATTGCTTACCTTAAATCTAATAGGGATTATCTACAGGGGGCGAGGGTTCCGAGGCATCTTGTACGTCACTCATCGTCACATCGGTCGGGGATCACCCGATCACAGCTGATAACTTGTAAACAACAGCAACGAAAGTGTACCCTCGAATGAAAGCCATCAATAAATTACGATAACTGATGATATTGTGAATGGATCACAACATATATCCTTCACATGAATGTTTTTTTTGGTAATAATGGACGAGAACTGCGTGGTCGCTACTGCCGTTCCCCACCTCATGCCACCTTCACCCCACCACCTTGGCGACACGCCGCCGCCGTGCCCCACCTCACCCCATGCCAGGGACACACAACCTTCGTTATGTACGATATTTCGGTGCTCTATATGAGAACTCCTCGGATTTGCCCTACTTTGATGGCGGTCTCGTTCTATATGATCACATTCGTTCCTAACAAAAATTTTGGAATTTTATTTATTTAATTTTTTTTTTTTTTTAAATATTTTAGGTCGTTCGCTTTATAGGGGAAACGCTTTATGCGAACACACTTTATGCGGGACCCTAGTGTAGTACAGTCAAACCTCGATATAACGGACTAAAGGGGGGGAGGAGTGGTCCGTTAAAGCCGATTGTCCGTTATAGCGAGGGTATTTTCCCAAGGGTGGAAAAATATATGAAAAAAACGGAAAAATTGTGAAATAAATGAGAAATAATCACAAACACAACCAGACTGTGTAGCTATGTTGGGAGGTAAACAGTGACTGGTACTACATGCTGAATTTGGTCCGCTCCTACACGTGAAATAAATGAAAAATAATCACAAACACAACCAGACCGTGTAGCTAGTCAAGCTCAAGCTCTAGTGAAAGGTAAATAAATTACAACGAGCCAGATTCAGCCGTGGCTTCCAAAGGTATTGCTTATTATTATATATATAGTCATGATGTCTAATGCTAAGTCAGAGCTTAGTCATGATGACTAATGCTCATTATTATATATATTATATGGTTGTGAAGTGCAGTTTATACACGTGTCACTATTTAGGTCAGTGTAGCACTGCGTGTCACCTTAGATAAGGGTGATTTAGGGTGTTGAGGTGACAGGGAGACGTAGCAGCAGCCACGCCATAACACTAATAGTCACTATTTTAAACAATACACACCTTCTACCACTAAATCACTAGTAACACAGGCTCTTTCCTTATAATATATCTAAATATGTGATTCCTACATCAAAACTCCTTATAACCCAAGCATTCCAAAATAAAATGAGAAAATAATAAAATTATGTTGAGTTGACAATTCGAGTGGCGATAAGCGGTCTAATAAAAAAAAAAAAAAAAAAAAAAAAAAAAAGTCACACAAATGGAGTCCGTTATATCCAAAGTCCGTTATATCGAGGTCCATTATATCGAGGTTTGACTGTACTTTCAATGGGAAAATTATCCATTAGTCTTTGGAGTTCACCCTTTTGACCTCCATTTTTGTACTTTAACTGGTTAAAAGCAAAGACATTATACATGAAACATTAACAGCAATACAAAAAACAATAGATAATAGATAACAGATGTTATTTACCATGAATTATTTAAAGTTAGGCGCTGTTGTAATGCATAATACTAAGAAAAAGCAAGAGCTGGGTCAACAAGGTGGCGGTTGCTGCCATCAAGATGGCTGTCGGATGTAAACATCACCCCCTTCCCGCTGCCAGTCTCCAATGTAAAACGTCTGATATCTCGGGTCAGACCCTTCACCTGGGATACCTCGCTAAGCGACGCCCTCTGTGCCACCACCATGGGTCATTACCACTCAGACTCCTCTCCGCACCCATGGATAAGAAAAAAATCCCGCTTCCTGGATATCTCCCTCACCCGCCTGCGGGCTGACGCCACACAACACTCACGGCCCACCTGATGACGAGCCTAATCTTTGACGAGGCCCGAGTTCACCCTTTTGACCTCCATTTTCGTACTTTGACTGCTTAAAAGCAAAGACATATTACATGAAACATTAACAGCAATACAAAAAGCAATAGTAGATAACAAATGTTATTTACCATGAATTATTTAGATTTAGGCATGGTGAGACTGAGACGAGTGAGTGTGGTGGTTGTGTAGGCGGTGGTGGTGTGGCTATCTGTTTACCTTTCCTCTACTCTCGTTTCTTCTCTTTTTTGCCCTTGTCCTTATCGTCACCTGGCTTCCTCGAACCACCACCACCACCAGTACTTGTAGATGCCATAGTCTTAGCGTGCAACGCCAAAGGTACCGTCACTTGAAGCAAAAAACAGTGCAGTCGTCAAGATCGCTGCCGGGAAGATAACAAACACCAACATGGACGCTTGCGGGCGGTGAATTCTGGGCCGACGTCATTCTGTGACGTCAGCGCGCGTCTTGCCAAAAGTGAATTTGAAGCGCCAAATTGGGATTCTGGTACCATATCCAACCTATCGCCAATACTGTGTTTAGCCAAACTGAGACTCGCCAAACGCGAGGGACCACTGTATGCGTTTTGTATTTTACAAAGTGCAAATCTGAGATAAGGAACAACAATACAGCCGCGGTCACACGAGCACTTTCCGGCAATATTCAACCGGCAATATTCAGCCAAGGCAATTTCTTGCCGATATTTGGTCACACGGACTTTCATAGAGCTAGCCGAGTTTTAATGCCAATTTTAGCTAATCGTTTTATTCGGCCTGGGAGCCAAGCCGTCTCTGAAGAAGCGTCTTTGGAAAAATAGGGATAAATAGGGAGAAAATGGTTCACAAATAGGGTGGTAAATGTTTGGAATGGACTCATATGTTATGGAGCCGTCAGTGAGCATAAATAAAATGGTCCAGTACAGTATCCCCTAAAATGGCAGACAGCCAACAAAGAAAATAGGGAAATCCATCCCTAACTCATGAAATCCTTTTAAGTGTTATATATCCTTTAAAATGTTTAAAACAAGGTACAAGACTTCACAATTCGTATTGTAATCGGTTCTTGCCACTATGTAGGTGTTAATTTTAGCTTCTGTATTTTGAATTAGAGCGTGCATTAAAAATGAATGTCAAATTATATCCGTTGGTGGAGGGAATTTCGGGAATTTTAAGTAGAGAAAGACCAACATGTTGGTCTTCACTCAAAATTGGCAATTTTAGCCAAGTTTGACCCAGCATTGTCTTGCCGGCTGAATATTGCCAGAAAAAGTGCTCGTGTGACCGCTGCTTAAGAATCCCAGTATTTAAATTAATTTCTCGGGGGAAAAAACATAACCACTTACGCCCGGGATCCCGGGAAGGAAACCCTAGTTTGTACAGATAATTGACCAGACAGCGTGTGCCGCAATCCTTCAAGTGCCCTAATTGTTACCTATGTTTTTTTTATATTTAGTCCTACACTATACTATACTGTACTTGGCAGGTATGGTGGGTATGCATCTTCCATCCCCCCTCTGGATCCATTCCAATTGTTTATCATCTCCCCCTGGATCCATCCCCACCGTTTATATTCCTACAGCTACTTGCAGCCATCTGCATATATGCGGGAAACTGAATTTGATGGGCTTTTTTTTGTTTGTATCTAAGTTCAGGGACTTCGGGGGGAGGGGGATATGTTTGCATTATTTGCAGTTTCGTGTTATTCTTGGGGGTTTAATATGTAACTTCTGGGATATTCGAGACCCCGTTTTGTATGTTATAAATTTTTTTTGAAAAATTATATGGATAACATACTCGAAGAAGAAATACATATAAACAACAAAATGGGGAAAGGAGATATATATGGCCAAAAGGAGCTCATGTTTGTGAAATTGCAGAGGATTTTTTTTATATGCTTTTTTCCTTTCTTTTGATCACTTGGTTATGCAATATGAACATTTATAACATGTTTAAGTTTTAAACTTGTGAAATATAAATTGTGAAAAATTATGCATTATCTTAAGATATTTTTTTATTCCTTGCATGATGCATAAGGATGCGAATTAAAGATGTGTATTTTTTTGTGAAATAACTGCTCTGGGCTTTGTGCCACCCCTCATGTTTGGGAGAAGGCCTTGTGTATGAAAATTTTTGTGTGGTGAGTGCAGAGAATCTCTGATCATCGCTTTTTTGGTAAATCTCTGATTGACTGGTAGGCAACTTGAATTTTCACAAATTTCCTGCAAAAGGCCCCCAAATAAATTTTTGTTGTTGATAATGCTGGGGGAGAAACTTGCTATTGTTTTATTGCATGAGAAATAAGTAACAATTTTTTTTCAGGTGATGTGTCCTTGAAGTTTGATGATGATGATGTCAGAATACAAAATACAGTGTACCAGACTGTCCCTGTGGTCATTCATGGAAATGGACCAACTAAAGTGCTGCTTAACTCATTGGGGAACTACCTTGCTAAGTCCTGGACCCAGAATGAAGGATGTTTGTCTTGTGAGGAGGACAGATTGGAGGTGGAAAATATTTTGGTAAGAAACTGTAATGCTCTTTCATGTTGAACAGTGTGGAGTCTTATAATTTTAAGAATTAGAATGTATTACAGTATGATAACATCATACAATCATTCATTAGAGGAGTCTAATGATACAAACTAGGGGAATTTACACCGTACGCAGTACGAGCAATATTTTCTCAGGTATATGAGTATGGGAATGCCTGCCTGTTTATTCACCAATCATTTTGTTTATAGGAAGCCTTTAAATCACTTTATATAGCATAATATTATTTTTGTTCATATGTATGTGTATCCTTGTTTAACCCTGGAACCGTATCCCTGGATATTTTTTACCCAACACGCCGTCGCTGCGTGACTGTCACGTGGTGCGTGGAGATAGGAGTCACAGACTCCTATCTCCAGCAGCTTACCTGCCCAATTGGGCTCTTTTTAATGGGAGTTGGGGGGGAAAAAAAGCAGAGGGAGGCTTTGTATGTACACTATTTTTCAACCACTATTCTGAATCACTATCGCTATCAGGCAGCATGTAACCTAGTTGTAACATACAATAAAAGAGCTATGCTTGTACTGTCCCATCTCCAAAACTACTGTTATCCAACTTTGCATTGAAGTTGCTCGGTTGGTAGAGGTGTGGGCTCGTGTGCAGCGTCCCTGCGTTCGATCCCACCAGGTTCCCACCAGGATCATCCTGGCGTGGTGGCACTTTGTATAGTCAATAACCTTGTCGTTGGTACTTGCAAAGAGTTTAGATAGGATCAAAGTATCTTATCTTGCATTGAAGTTGTGAATATTCATGGCATGTACCACCTCCTTATCCAGGTTGTTCCACAGTTCAATGGATCTGTATGAGAAGCTATACTTCCTGATATCTTTCTTGCATCTGGTCCTCTTCAATTTCTTCCCATCACCTCTCGTATCTCTCATCCCACAAAAATATATAATCTCTATCATAATTTCCCAGTCCCTTGGAAGCCCTGAACACATTAATCAGATCACCTCTTTCCCCCCTTTTCTCCAGGATTGGAAGATTTAATTTTGACAGTCTTTCCTCGTATAATAAATCTTTCAAACTTGGGACTGTCTTCGTTGCCGCCCTCTGTATTCCTTCAATCATTCTTATATTTTTCTTTCTATGCAGTGACCAAACCACTGCTGCATATTCCAATCTTGGTCGAATCATTGAGACAATCAGCTTTTTCATCATCTCGCCCAAATAAGAAAATGCCATTCTTATATTCCTTAAGAAGTTACATGTCTCTCCAGTGATCTTATTTATGTGTCTTTCTGGTGTAAGGTTACTAGTGACCGTTACTCCCAGGTCTTCTTCTTTTAGATTTCATATATGCTTATTTCCCATTCGGTAATTCCCTACTTGTCTTCTTGTACTCTTGCCGAATTCCATCACTTTACATTTCCCTGCATTAAACTCCATTTCCCACCTTTGACTCCATTCTGATATCTTATCAATGTCTGTTTGTAGCTGTTTACAATCTTCCTCATTTTTTACTTTTCTTAGTAACTTGGCATCATCCGCGAATAAACTTACATAGCCATCTATTCCTTTCATCCTATTATTTATATAGACCATGAACATCACTGGTGCCAGCACTGACCCTTGAGGAACTCCACTTAATACTCTGCACCACTTTGATGAATGCTGTTGATCCTTTATGACTGTTCTCATTTCCCTATCCTTCAAGTTATCTTTTATCCATTTCAGCAAAGCACTTTTTACACCTCCATTGTGTTCAATTTTCCATGACAGTCTCTTTTGTGGTACTTTCCCAAAAGCTTTTTTCAAGTCCAGGAAGACACAATTGACCCATCCGTCTCTCTTTTGTGTTTCATCAATCACTATTAAGTAGAAACTAGGTTTGTTGTGCAAGACCTGCCTTTCTTAAAACCAAATTGCCAATCTGTAATAGTATCTGTATCTTCAAGGTGTTTCATCCATCTGTTTTTCACAATACTCTTACAAATTTTTGCAACAACACTAGATAATGATACATGCCTATTATTCAATGGCTCTTCCTTGTTTCTTCTCTTATGAATTGGGACCGCATTTGCTCTCTTCCAAACTTGGGGCACTCTTCCTTCTGCTAGTGAGGTCACAATAATATCATGTATTTTATCCGCCAATTCCTTACGGCACTTTCATTATCCAGTTGACACTTCATCTGATCTGGGGCTTTTCTCACGTCGTGACTTTCCATTAGTTTTTTTTTTTACTTCTAGTATGTCAAACTTTATGTCTTCCATATTATTATCCTTTGCATTTGTGTCCATTGTTCTAAATTCGCTTTCTCTTTTGAATACTGTCTGAAAGCACTTATTCATCACCTCAGCCTGTAGAAGGATATCTTTGTACACTGCCATCTACCTCCAGGTTATCTATTCCTTCCTTCCTATTCATTTTTCCATTTATACATCTATAAAAAAGTTTGGTTCGTTTTTACATTTTTCTATTATATTTCTCTCATGATTACTTACCTCTTCTCTTCGGATTCTTGCATATTCATTTCTATTTTTCTTGTACTTCTCCCATAAGCTGTTTCCTCCTTTTTTCCTCCAACTACTTCCTGCTTTTTCTCTTCCCAATCTTGCTAATTCACATCTTCTAAACCAATAATTCTTTTTCTTCTCTTTATTAACCATTCTTGCAACATATCTATCGACTTTCTCCATTTATAATCGGATAAACTCATCCCATTTTTACTGAGTACTCTTTGTTGCATGGAAACTACTCCAGTCTGTTTCTGCGAAATATATTTCTAAACTGTTTAAAATCTGCTTTTACATAATTGTATCTTCCTTTTTTGAAGTTTATCCCAGAGTATTTAAAGAATGCAAAAAGGTTGTTAGTGAGTCGCTAGGGCGCATTTTTAGGAAATCGGTTGATATAGGGGAAGTGCCGTTAATATGGAGGAAAGGAAATGTAGTTTCCCATATTTAAGAAGGGTGACAGAGGACTAATGTCAAATTATAGACCCGTTAGTCTAAAGTCAGTGGTAGGTAAATTATTGGAATCTATTATTTCAAAAAACATTAGAGAGCATTGGAAAAAAACATAGTTTGGTTAATGATTCACAACATGGATTCACCAAGGGTAGGTCATGTCGCACCAATTTATTGAGTTTTTATAGGAAAGTTTATAGGAAAGAATGACAGCAGATAATGATAAGGATTATGATATAATAATATACCTGGACTTTAATAAGGCATTCGACAAGGTACCACACGAGCGACTCTTAAATAAGGTTAGGGCTCATGGAATAGATGGGAAGGTTCTTCGTTGGATCAGACTTGGCTAAGTGATAGGCAACAAAGGGTAACAAAGGTTCCAAATAGGCAACAATTAATGGTTCTAAATCTGAATGGGGGCCGGTGACAAGTGGGGTTCCTCAAGGGTCTGCTTTGGGTTCATTACTATTTTTTATTTACATCAACGACTTAGATAGTAGGATTAGCAGCGATATCAGCAAGTTTGCTGATGATACTAAGGTACATAGGATTATTGGATCACACTCTGATGTAAACTTATGGCAGGGTGACTTAGATAAACTTAATGAGTGGGCAGTCAGATGGCAGATGGAATTTAATATTGATAACTGCAGCATTATGAATGTTGGTAGAAAAAACCCTGGTAATAGATATGTTAATAGATAGATTAAATAGATAAAATAGCTATATAGATTATTATAAATAATAGGTAGCGGCGGCAGGGCCGCCGCTACCTATTTTCCTAAATGTTTTCCTCGGGCCGCCATGTTTGACTAGCGGCGGGGCTGCCGCCGCTAGTCAAACATGGCGGCCCGAGGAAAACATTCAAGTCAGCTGTCCATATATAAACAAAGACGAGACCGTGCATACAGTAGAATATGTCATGTTGTGATGATAATGGTATCGTTTTCAATCATTATAACATTGAAATGGAGACTATGACTGCCCAAGGATATCATACCCTTGAAACTGTCAACATTTCGCTACATTTAGTGTTGCTGACCGGTCTTCTTTCTGTTTAAAGTCAAATTTTCCCATAATATCTTATGAGGTTAGATATCTATAGAGGTATCGGCCTATGATACACTTCCAACTATTTTTATCCATTGCGTCAAGTTCTTCGATGTCCAATGCTGCCAGATCCTCTTCAATACACTGTCTCTATGTCTTCCTTGGCCTTGGTGGATGGGTTATGCCCCCCTCCTCCATAACAAACCTGGAGACCTCTCACGAATGAGAGGTTTTGGGTGGGGAAAGTGCAAAACGAGCTTTGTGCTGGGAATAGATTATGTGGATGACATAAATTATATCTGGTGAACACACTATGGGATGACATAGGCCAAAACTACGTCAAAATACAAATCCCAAAAGGTCTACGGGAATTACCTATTTTTTCAGGAAAATTCTGAACCTAACCTAATGAAGCATTTTTGACGATTTTGAATGTCACCATCATTCTTGACACATCAACATGTATAAGAAAAGAGCACATCTAACCTCATACTCAATTACTGGTTGAAAATACCAAAAAAATGAAAAAAGTTGTAAAATATGTTGTCATCTTAGGGATCCTGGCACCAATTTGAATTATTACCATTAGTTCTATTGTTCGGCTATCGCGATTTTGGCTATAGCGCGCTTATAGCGGCACCAATAAGGCGCGATAGTGGAGGGTTGAGTGTATAGTATTTATTTTTCATTTTCCTAGTTTGGGCACCTCGTACCCATGTTTAGTGTTGACGTTACAAGAACAGAAGTTTAGTGTTCTAGGGTTAATCAGCTTCCAAATGTCGCCACACAGGAGTACCTCATATCTGCAACTAGAGCACACCAATGTGGAATCACTTATATCACTGTTAACTACTGTGTAACGTCGATAACATTTCTAGGACAGGTGAACAAAGAACAGTATAACGTGATGGCGAGGACAGTGAAGAGATTAACAAGAGTAGCTAAGAACAATTATGAGATTAAGGTTGCTGGACAGGCAAAGAACGACCCTAAGGTATTTTTTCAGGTTTATAAAACAAAGACTAGGGAATTAGTGGGGCCATTAAAAAATAAGCAGGGAGAGATTGTAAGCACGGCAGAGGATATGTAAAATTTTAAATGATTATTTCTTAAGTGTTTTTACTCAGGAGGATAAACAGACGGTACCTGATAGTGAACATATGTTTAAAGGAAGCGATGATGAGAAAGAAACTCAAAGATATTGTGATAACTAGGGAAATGGTAGAAGAAAGTATAGACAGAATGAAGAATTTTAAGTCACCAGGACCAGATGAAGTTTATCCCAGAGTATTAAAAGAATGCAAAGAGGTTGTTAGTGAGGCGCTAGTGCATATTTTTAGGAAATCGGTTGATATAGGGGAAGTTACTTTATTGTGGAGGAAGGGGGATGTAGTTCCCATATTTAAGAAGGGAGATAGAGGATTAATATCAAATTATCGACCCGTGAGCCTGACGTCAGTGGTAAGTAAATTATTGGAATCTGTTATTGCAAAAAACATTAGAAAACATCTAGAAAATCATAGCTTGGTAAATGATTCACAACATGGGTTCACCAAAGGTAAATCATGTCTCACTAATTTATTGAGTTTTTATAGGAAAGTTTATGAAACAGCAGATAATGATGAGGATTATGATATAGTATGCCTGGCCTTTAGTACTAGGCATTCGACAAGGTGCCACACGGTAGACTCTTAAATAAGGTTAAGGCTCATGGAATAGATGGGAAGGTTCTTCGTTGGATCAGAGCTTGGGTAAGTGATAGGTAACAAAGGTTCCAAATAGGTAACATTAATGGTTCTAAATCTGAATGGGGGCAGGTAACAAGTGGGGTTCCACAACGGTCTGTTTTGGGTCTATTACTATTTTTGATTTACATCAACGACTCAGATAGTGGGATTAGTAGTGATATCAGCAAGTTTGCTGATGATACTAAGGTAGGTAGGATTATTAGATCACAGTCTGATGTAAATATATTGCAAGGAGATTTAGATAAATTAAATGAGTCGGTAGATAGATGGCAGATGGAATTTAATATTGATAAGTGTAGCGTTATGAATGTTGGTAGAAAAAATCCTGGTTATAGATACACCATACGCAATGTATCGCTGAAAAGATCAGAAGGTGAGAAAGATCTGGGAGTGCGAGTAGCCGCAGACCTCTGTCCTAGGAATCAATGTATTGAGGCTAGAAATCGAGCTAACAGGGTGTTAGGGTTCATTACCAGGAGTGTTAAAAGTAGAAGTGCTGAGGTTATTCTAAAGCTTTATTTGGCACTAGCCAGACCTCACCTAGACTATGCGGTTCAGTTTTTATCTCCATATTACAGGATGGATATAGCCTTGTTAGAATCAGTCCAGAGAAGGATGACCAAAATTATTCAAGGGATGCATAACTTTAGTTATGAGAAGAGATTGAAGCTATTAAATTTACACTCACTCGAGAGGCGTAGAGTAAGGGGCGATCTGATAGAAGTTTTTAAGTGGTTAAAGGGATACAATAAAGGCGATGTAGGAAAAGTTCTTACGGCTAGTAAGCAGAGTAGAACAAGAAGTAACGGATTCAAGCTGGAAAAGCGTAGATTTAAAAAGGAAATTGGGAGAAACTGGTTCACAAATAGGGTGGTGAATGATTGGAATGAACTCAGTCGTCAGGTGGTCAATGCTAAGTCTATAGGGGTCTTTAAAAGGAGTCGGGATAAATTCATGAATAGGGAAGAGAGGTGGATGTAGGTAGAGTTAAGTAACAGGAACTACCTAGTGTAGGTCTCACGGCCTCTTGTAGCTTCCTTATTTTCTTATGCTCTTATGTTCTGATGTTCTAATGTTTTAATCGCCTCCTATGAGACACTGGAAATACTGAGACACTCTATACTTCGTATCTGGGAGTTGGATATATGATTGATGATCCAGGCTGACTTCATCAGAGTACGTAGTATAGACTGCAATTTAGTGGTGGGGTTGTAACATCCCTATGCCATATACCTATTACAAAACTAACACACAATTATGAATCCCTGTTGTTGGTGTTCAGGAACGCATCCCCATTCAATTAATGTATTTAATCCCTCAGTATACAAACTTCTGTTATATGTAGATTAGGGTGGAGCAAAAAACACTTTTTTTTTATAAATCACTCGGAATAGCTGGGAAATTGTGCCAATGTAACCTAAATCAAAGTTTAAAAAATTTCACGTGTTTAATCCAATATCTTCAGGTGCCCCAAGTGCTGATAAAATCGAAAATATGTAAAAAAAAAAAAAAAATGTACATAAAAAATAGTTTCAATTTTCAGGTTATTTTTATTAGATCGGAATACCAAAAATATGCTGCAGAATGACCATAACATGTGCACAAAAAAGTATGAAAAATATAAAAATATAAAAGTATAAAAAGTATAAGTTATTTCACAAGGGCTGGCACTTCATTGCAAAGACAATGGGTTGGGCCTTTGTAGACAGCTGGGACCTCTTTTTCGGGCATAACCACCTCTACCGCAGGGATGGGGTGCACTTTTCGAGGAAAGGAGTTCAGATCTTGTCTGAATCCCTTGAAAGGGAGGTAGATGCACTGCAGGCTTTTTTAAGACAGAGAGCCGGGGTTTAGACACTGAGGTCGGGGTAAAGGAAACTTGCGACACTAGGAGGAGTTTCAGAAGGCAGAGAACTAAAGTGATTCGTAAGAAGAGAGAGAGAGGAGGGGTTTAGTTAAAGATAAAGGGAAAATTGACAAAAAGAAGAGGAGTTGCTTGAAGGTTTACTGTACAAACTGTAGGAGTATTTAAAAAAAAATTGATTTCCTGAGAGGAATAAATAGTGTAGAGGATTTTGATATACAGGGAGGTCCCGTTATACGAGCATTCGGTATACGAGAATCCGATAATACGAGATGTGTAAATTAGGGTCTATTTTCAATATACGAGATCGAAATTCCAATGATACGACATTCAAACTGGGGTGAGTAAAATTATCAAGTTCAAAATGCGCGCCCTACCACTCCCGGGTTGGACAAAGGGGGATTTGGTTGACCCCAGTGAGGTCACCCCTAGCAAGCCGTGACCTGAAGGGTAATTAATCATATGGCGCGGCCTGACATTTCGGGGTAATTAGCAGGTGTGCGACCCCAACCTTGGGACCGCAGTCAGGTCACCCCTAGCAAGGCGTGACCTGAAGGGTAATTAAGCATATGGCGTGGCCTGACCTTTAGGGGTAATTAGCCAGGTGTGCGGCCCCAACCTTGGGACCTCTACACTACCCTCTCGTATCACGCGGCGTCCCCTACATTACAGCGTCTTTTTTGCTTGTTATGCATGTTTTATGTTTAATTAATGTGCAGTTATGTTATTTTGTGTGCTATTTTCTCTTTCAGAATGCTTTTTATACAGAATAGGTAGTACAGTGTGGGTAATATAGACGCTGTGTGTTTGTTGTGTTTGCTATAATTTATTTTAGCTTGAAAAACATGTCTTTTTTTTTTCTTTTCTTTTTTTTTTTTTTTTTTTTTTTTTTTTTTTTTTTTTTTTTTTTTTTTTTTAATTGATGGTCCTGGAACCAAACCTATATTTTACCATTAGTTATGTGTTTCGTTATACGAGATTTCGCTTTACGAGTATACCAGGTGGAACCTAACTGCTCGTATCTTCGGGACCTCCCTGTAATAGCATTAACAGAAACATGGTTGGATATGTCAGGAAAGGTATTTGATCCGGAAGTCGAGATAGCTGGGTATAAGTTATTTCACAAACACAGAGTAGGCAGACGAGGTGGAGGAGTTGCGCTTTATGCAAGAGATGCATTGCAGTGCTGTGTTAACAATATTATAAAAACAGATGTCAGCATAGAGTCTATATGGGTAGAGGTTACGGAGGGAACTGAGAAAATGGTTTTGGGTGTAGTGTATAGGCCTCCAAACTTATGTAAAGAGGATTCAGCTCCTATATGGGAAGAAATAAACAAGGCCTGTAGATATAATCGACTATGCGTGGTGGGAGATTTTAATCTTAGGAATATAGACTGAGATTTAATCATAGGTGACAGCGACGCAGATGAATTGTTAAATATAATCCAGGATAACTTCCTAAGTCAAGCAATCAAGGAGCCTACTAGAGGAGATAACATTCTAGATTATTGCTGACAAATAGAGACGATTTAGTTACAAATGTGGAGGTCGGTGGGAATTTAGATAATAGCGACCCTTATGAGATCAGATTTAGCTTAAAATGGGAAGTTGGAAAATTAAGTGGCAATAAGCATCGAATACCTAATTTCAGAAAGGCCAATTATGCAGGATTAACCCTCTCACGCACGAAAAGTTTAATAAGTTTTTCCGTCCACTGCGACATCCGTCTTATGCTCCCTAAGGGGCCCCGTGAAATGGCCTGACTGTACGGCGAATTATTTTTTTACGTTATCAATTTCACCAAAGTGTATTCTTTTTTCCTGGCATTATTATATATCATTGGTTTTGCAAGAGATTATTCTGCCTTATGAAAGAAAAAAATAACAAGAAATGCAAATAAATAGCGGAATTTATCGACTCTGAAAAAAATATTGAGTAAAGAGAAATAACATTCACCACTTTGTAGCTCGAAACTTCCTGAGTCAACTTTTTATGGTTTATATGCCAATAAAAGCGGATTTTTATGAGGATTCCAACACTACCATTATAATTTTCATATGGCCAGTATGGCCAGCTCGGGACACGTTTTAAAGGGACGACAATCCGCTCTCACAGGCTGCCTGCTGAGTGGAAACTGAGACACAAACCCTTATCATTTCAAATCCACTCACATGAGAGAGTTGACAATTAGTTTATTTTATAGGTCTAGCTTGAATCTTTGACGCAGAAAATTTTGACGCAATTCTGATAAATACTTTATTTTTGGCGAATTTTTAACTTTTTTGACGCAATTCGCGTCAAAAGCTCAGATTGCAGACGGGCCCGTTTTGACGCGATCGCGTCACCGTGCTTGAGAGGGTTAAGAAGACACCTGGAGGTTATTAATCAGAGGTGTGGGATGGAGGGGAAGAAATTTTCCCAGGATAAGGACAGGGCGATGACAGCTGGAAACCAGTGGAAAGGCCAATTATGAAGGATTAGGAAGGCACCTGGAGGTAATTGGCGCGGTTAGATATGGAAGTGAGGTCATGGCTGAGGAGGTAATTAGAGCGGTTAGACAGGGAAGTGAGGTCAGGGCTGAGGAGGTAATTAGAGAGGTTAGAAATGGAAGTGAGGATGGGGCTGAGGAGGATTGTACCTCATTTGTAAGGAATATAATTGACGTACAGAAAAGAAATATTCCTTATAGGGAAATAAGGTCCAGAAAGAATGATCCAAAATGGATGACCACCAATTTAAAACACAACATTGGAGTAAAAAGAAACATTTATTCAAGGTTCAAGGCAGGATTGGTAAACAAATAACAGTATAACGTGATGGCAAGGAGAGTGAAGAAATTAACTCTAGTTGCTAAGAACAATTTTTTTTTTTTTTTTTTTTTTTTTTTTAAACTTACATTTGTGCCTATAGTGCCTGTAGGCAGTGGTGACCCAGGGCTCGGATGGTAGGCTCTGGAGGTTCACTTGAGGGCTCTGATGATGGTTGGTCCTCGCCCGTAGTGGCGCAGGCAGGATTCTTATAGTGACGCCTGTGATTAGAGGCTCATGCCGCCCCCCTGTGTCCTCCGATGCACTCGCAATTGAAGGTAGAGTTGATGGGCAGGGCATGTTGGTGTTCTTACGGTGCAGAAAGATTTTGGGTTTCTTCGGGGGTCGAACTCGGGTCACTGAGAACGCCAGTCGGAGACGCTAACCACTCCGCTACCGCCTCCCCAAATTATGAGATTAAAGTAGCAGGACAGGCGAAAAGGGACCCAAAGGGGTTCTATCAGGTATATAAAACAAAGACAAGGGAATTAGTTGGGCCGTTAAGGTCAGGACAGGGTGAGGTCTTAAATACGGATGAGGATATGTGTAAGAGTCTAAATTATTATTTCTTAAGTGTTTTTACGGAGGAGGATACACAGACGATACCTGATAGTGAACAGATGTTCAAAGGAAGCAATGAGGAGAAACTCAAAGATATTGTGATAACTAGGGAAATGGTGGAAGAGGGTATAGATAAAATGAAATTTTTTAAATCGCCAGGACCAGATGAAGTGTATCCCAGGGTATTAAAGGAATGCAAGGAGGTTGTTATTGAGCCGTTAGTGCACATTTTTAGGAAATCGGTTGAGATAGGCGATGTGCCATTATTGTGGAGGAAAGGAAATGTTGTTCCCATATTTAAGAAGGGAGACAAGAAGACTAAAGTCAAATTATAGACCCGTAAGTCTAACATCAGTGGTGGGTAAATTATTGGAATCTATTATTGCAAAAAACATTAGAGAGCACTTAGATAAACATAGTTTGATTCACAACATGGATTCACCAAGGGTAGGTCATGTCTCACCAATTTATTGAGTTTTTATAGGAAAGTTTATGAGACGGCAGATAATGATAAGGATTATGATATAATATATCTGGACTTTAGTAAGGCATTTGACAAAGTACCACACGAGCGACTCTTAAATAAGGTTAGGGCTCATGGAATAGATGGGAAGGTTCTTCATTGGATCAGAGCTTGGCTAAGTAATAGGCAACAAAGGGTTACAATTAATGGTTCTAAATCTGAATGGGGACTGGTGACAAGTGGAGTTCCACAAGGGTCTGTTTTGGGTCCATTACTATTTTTGATTTACATCAACGACTTGGATAGTGGGATTAGCAGTGATATCAGCAAGTTTGCTGATGATACTAAGTTAGGTAGGATTATTGGATCACAGTCTGATGTAAACATATTGCAGGGAGACTTAGATAAACTTAACGAGTGGGCAGTCAGATGGCAGATGGAATTTAATATTGATAAATGCAGCATTATGAATGTTGGTAGAAAAAAACCCTGGTAATAGATACACCATAAGCAATGTTTCGCTGAAAAGATCAGAAGGTGAAAAAGATCTTGGAGTGAGGGTTAGCCCAGACCTCCGACCTAGGAAACAATGTATTGAGGCCAGAAATAGAGCTAATAGAGTATTAGGATTCATTACCAGAAGTGTTAAAAGTAGAAGTGCAGAAGTTATTCTAAAGCTTTATCTGTCTCTAGTCAGGCCTCACCTAGACTATGCAGTTCAGTTTTGGTCTCCATATTTCAGGATGGATATAGCCTTGTTAGAAACAGTGCAGAGAAGGATGACCAAAATGATACAAGGGATGCGTAACTTTAGTTATGAGAGGAGATTGAAGTTATTAAAATTACACTCATTCGAGAGATGCAGAGTAAGGGGCGATCTGATAGAAGTTTTTAAGTGGATAAAGGGATTTAATAAAGGAGAGGTAGGAAAAGTTCTTACGGCTTTTAACCAGGGTAGAACAAGAAGTAACGGATTCAAGCTGGAAAAGCGTAGATTTAGAAAGGAAATAGGGAAAAACTGGTTCACAAATAGGGTGGTGAATGAATGGAATGGTCTCAGTAGACAGGTAGTTAGTGCGGAGTCATTAGGGAGCTTTAAAGAGGAGCTGGATAGGTTCATGGATGGGGATGAAAGGTGGATATAGGTAGTGTTAGGTGACAGGAACTACCACGTGTAGGCCTCCCGGCCTCTTGTAGCTTCCTTATTTTCTTATGTTTCTTATGTTATGAAACCAATCTATTAATATTTAGAGGTGCCCCAAACACAATGAATTATAGCGGTGTGAAGGCAGAAATGCAGCTCTGACGTTGTTCTGCTGGAAGTGTGTGGGTTGATGCCTTCTTTATATTTTGAAGGGTATGGGGCACTCCAATCTATCTTAGTATAGTGTTGGAATAATTAAATTTGAATCAAACAAAAATATTCAATGTATTGAAAATACTCATTTTTTCGAATAAATCTAGATTTTCCACCCCGCTGGGGCACCTCAAAAAGTCTGCGTAGAAAGTTTGTACAAAATTTATATTCAAAAGCATGTGTTCGTGAACACTTTTCATGCTATTCCAACAAAATATTAAAGAAAAAAAAATATTTTGATATATTATGATAATTTTTTTTTTCTTTTCATAAAACCAAATCTTTGACATCTTTGGGGCACCTTAAAATTTTTTCGCAGATACTTCTATTTTTTTAAAGTGAATATAACTCCATTTCGCACAATTCCCCCACTATTCCAAACGAATCACAGAAAAAGTTGCAAAAATGGTCATTTTCGCTCCACCCTAATGTAGATATTCTGTGCAAATTATTTACTTGTATCATTGCAAGTATACTGTATTTGAACTTTTATGAAATTGTACCATACCTACTTTCTATGACATTATCGTTCATACATATTTAACCCCTACACGCCCAGATGTTTCCTTTACTATAAAAAAATTGTATGTTGTCGAGCCATAAAATTACGAAAAGCAACTTAATATACCAAATTAGTTAGTCAACAAGAATACTAAATAGGTCATATCTATAAAACATTGCTTGTATTCACTAAAAACCATCTAATGGCAGCCAAATTACAATGTAAATTACGTTCTAGGCCTCAAGGGGTTATAGGAATAATTTTTACCTTAAAAGTTTGTGCTGTTGTTTTTCTTTTACTTCTGCTTTTCTTTGTTCATGTATATATTTTTTTTCTCGTCGTATATGATTTGCATTTTGTTGTAATGTATCAGCTCCTGATTTTTTTTGTATGCACATGCCAGAATAAGTTTTAGGCCTCCTTTTGTCTGTCACTCTGCTTCTACTTCTGTTTATGTCTTTCTCTTTTGTATGAAAACATCTTCATTGGGAAGAAAAACATGAACTATGTATATTGAAATTTGAATACACTCAGATATGTATATGTTAACCTGGAAATTTATTTTACTTACAGGAAGATGATCTCCCCCAAGTCCTGGTGGCTGTGTTTATTGAAAAACCAGTACCTTTTTTAGAAGAAATGTTGAGTAAAGTTGTTAGGCTTGATTACCCAAAACACAAGATGGACATGTTTATTCATAATCAGGTATGTACATTTTTTTGAAAGTTTTGCCAAAATATATTACGCTACAGTTTTTTTTAAACATCTTAGAATCCTAGTGATCTCTTAACTGTCAAATCAATTTCCATTCTCTAAAAACATGGTGAAATATACAGGTTCAACAAGATTTTACTCTTTTACGTCTGAAATAGAACAAGGAACACAATAGAGAGAGACAAACAAGAACTGAAGAAAATCACCAACGAGTACTTAAGTTTATGAGTAAGAATAAATAGGATTGGAGAATTTAATAGGGTTGAAAAATATGAAATATATGTACAGGGAGGTCCCGTTATACGAGCATTTGGTATACGAGAATCCGATGATACGAGAGGTGTAAATTAGGGTCTATTTTCAATATACGAGATCGAAAATCCAATGATACGACATTCAAACTGGGGTGAGTAAAATTATCAAGTTCAAAATGCGTGCCCTACCACTCCCGGGCTGGACAAAGGGGGATTTGGTTGACCCCGGTGAGGTCACCCCTAGCAAGCCGTGACCTGAAGGGTAATTAAGCATATGGCGCGGCCTGACATTTAGGGGTAATTAGCAGGTGTGCGGCCCCAACCTTGGGACCGCAGTCAGGTCACCCCTAGCAAGGCATGACCTGAAGGGTAATTAAGCATATGGCGTGGCCTGACCTTTAGGGGTAATTAGCAGGTGTGCGGCCCCAACCTTGGGACCGCTACACTACCTTCTCTTGTATCACGCGGCGTCCCCTACATTACAACGTCTTTTTTGCTTGTTATGCATGTTTTATGTTTAATTAATGTGCAGTTATGTTATTTTGTGTGCTATTTTCTCTTTCAGAATGCTTTTTCTACATAATAGGTAGTACAGTGTGGGTAATATAGACGCTGTGTGTTTGTTGTGTTTGCTATAGTTTATTTTAGCTTGAAAAACATGTCTTTTTTTTTCTCTTTTTTTTTTTTTTTTAAATTGATGGGGTCCTGGAACCAAACCTATATTTTACCATTAGTTATGTGTTTCGTTATACGAGATTTCGCTTTGCGAGTATGCCAGGTGGAACCTAACTGCTCGTATCTTCGGGACCTCCCTGTAATGAGCTGGAGTGGCTTTTAATTAATATGCCCACCTCTTAAACTCTGGGCTTACCTTACCAAATGCTCGCTCACTACATACACACTAGTTATAGTTAGTCTCCTGCTTTGCGAGTAAACAAATATAGCATACAAAGAATGCTAGTTTACTTCTTACAGGCTACAAAACACAATTATTGAATATCACTGAGACACCTCATTTCCACATACTGTACCACAAACCAACCAGGCACTGGTCACTCCTCAGCACACAAACAGTAACTTTTACTATAACACCATCGCTCCTACCACTTCACATCACCTTCCTGCGACAAACTCACAACCTGCTGGTCACCTCCCTGTCACATCCAATCTTCACAATATCCCTCCTTGCTCTACAACAACACTTCAGTCATACACGGCTCCAACCAAGGATAATATCCTTGGCTTCAACCCATAGGTAGCAATGCACAGATCACCTAAGCCCCTTCATCTGCAGCGTTAGACCCAGGCACAGTCTCCACCGAGGTCTTAGTAGCATCCCAAGGTCACTGCTCTCCCACACAATTGGATCCCTCTTGGCTTAACACAGCAAAACTCCTGCTTTGGCAGTCCTCAGGCAGTGGTCCTCCTCCGACCTCAACAGACAAAACCATCCTGCCAAGCCAACACTATATATACTATATCTCATTCCTGTTACGGTGACACCATCCTTCATACATATCTGCATAACTAGAACAAACATTATTTAGTGCAACATACCTGGTATGCACAACAAATTTCCCCTAGACTCCAGTAAACCACCCATCAGTGTTCTCTCTTCTCTGCTCTCACCCTTCCCGCCTTTCGCCCTCAGCGGCTTGTAAACAAGTCACAAAAAACAGCGGACAGCAGCAATCCGTCAGCCCGCTTATATTTTGAATCCTCACATTCGCCCCCTCCAACTTTGTGCATGCCCCTACGCACACTATCCCCACAAGCAATGCATCTAGATCCTTCTTTTTTCTGTTCAGCCAGCCCCTGAGAACGCCTCAGCCTTGTGGTTTCTTTCACTTCCACCTTAGCTGTTCCACTTGGTTTTTCCTCCTGCAACGGTTCCCTTTCTGGCACATTCTGGGTGTGTACATGAGTTAGGTCCTGCTCCAATGCCTCATCCTCCTGCTCCTCCTCAATAGACTGCAATCCATTACCGATTCCAAAGCTTCTCAACACCTCAGTCATGTCTGGCATTTCTGCCTCCTCCTCACCATTGGACCTCTCACCCTGTTCAGATTGCTCTGGTAAATCATACTCATCTAACTGCCTCCAAGGCCGCACATTAATCCGATGCAACACTTTATTCTGACCTTGCTTGTTTAGTGGTTAGTAATTCTTAACTTATAATATATGGTGTGAAATACATCTTTGGTAATATTTTTGAGCTTCTAAAATTTTTGCCTCATATAATACGACGTTTGGTGAAGTAAAACACAGTAATTAGAAATGACGAAATGTATTCCCATTGAAGATCCTCTATGTAAACAAAGCGTTCTCATATTCTACTCCCCGCTGCTTTTATGAGTCCGCTCCTCACGACAACACGATGTTATCCGTCTACCTGTGCCTTCCTGAAGAAGACAGGTCAACTACCACGCCTTTGATAGCACCACCAGGGCTCATACTGTTCCTCAAGGGATCCTCGCAGCAGCCCTAAATAACACCAAGACAAGGATAGAAGAACTTTAAGGATTGACCAAGGAACTAAGACTTGCCAGAAAAGCCAACTGGAGCGATGAAAAATAGCTATACCATGTACAAATGTACAAAGAGCAAGGCCATATATTAAAGAATATTATATATTGGGGCACCAACAGAAGATATCCAATCTTCCCTGACCACCCTGCAGGCGCGTGCAGTTTTACGTGCAGAAACTGCACGTGAGAAGCGGGAGCTGGAGAAGGCAACAGCTGGACGGAAGACGGCAGCAGCAGCACGAGCGATTGCTGCAGTTGTAGGAGCAGTTGGTGCTGCAATGCAAGATGCCATGAGGCTTCAGGCACAATATTATAGATGAAAACCAGCAGAGTAGGTAGGACAGCATAAATCATAAATAAAATATATCATAGGCAGTTTGACATTTCTTTCATTACCTATCCATCAGGTACTTAAGGTTTTTATTTAAAACTGTTATTATTGGAATTGCAATTGGTTACGTGTGGCAGAGTTAATGTAAAGAAATAACAAAAAACAAGATACATGACAGTCCGGCATTGCTGAAGGTGAATTTTAAAACCAAACTGTAAAATACGAGCATGAGGAAAAATATTAAGGAGACATGCACTTTCTTTAGGTAAGGTTAAATAAGGTTAGGTTATGGCTTGGTTTGGTAAGGTCATTTTTGGTTAGCATTGGATAAGGGGAGCGTCACATGAATATTTCCGAAAATTATAGAAATATTCGAAAAAATTCTCATGGGTAGTTGGATACTTGAACAAGCTTGTGACAAAGTATTATAAAGAAAGCAGATTAATTGAAAGAGTTATGGCTGATTTTCTCCCCCTCTCCCCCGCGAAAAATATCCGTAAAATTTGTTTTTATGATATTCACTGGCATAGGCAAACTGGCACCTCTCAGTTCCTCTCTGTGAGACAGAGGGTCATCTCAAGGCCTCAGTAGCGAGGGAGTAGAGGGAGAGGCCAGGTGTCGCTGCTCGTCTCTCAGCCTTCCACCATTCCTGCTCCCTCCAGACCATTTACCATTTATTCTGCGCAGGATTGATCTACCTCACGCTCTCTACCTCATCCACCACCATGCCGAGGACATCAAGGCATAAAGTGGCTCAGAGAGAGAGAATGCTGGCTGTAGCTCAGCAAACTGTCCAAGCGGGTCTGACAGCTAGCACCCTTTTGTGACTAGTACCTTATGCAAAATTATATATTATTATATATAATTATATGAAATTATAGGAAAAACACAGGAAAAATTGTGAAATAAATGAAAAATAATCACAAACACAACCAAACCGTGTAGCTATGTTGGGAGGTAAACAGTGACTGGTGCTACATCAGGGATTGGCACACTCTCCCACGACTGTTCGGGACTGGTATTAGGAGAGGTAGTAAGTATCCAGGCTCGCTCAATACTGTTTGGTATGCTATGAAATATCATTATTCTAGGTGAATGTAGACATAATCGCATTTTAATGGCTATTATTCATACACATGAGTAAAGATATGAAAATACAAGCAAGGCGCTCATCCACTCCTGGCAGCGCGGCCGCGGCAGCAGCAGCAGCAGCATCATGAGACATTATAATCACCCCAAAATGAGATAAAAAGGAAGAAAAAGTCTCGTATAGTGATGAGTTATCCGTAAAATGTTGGTGTTTTGTCTCACTATCTGGCTAGTGAAAAGTAAACAAATGACAAAGGTAAACAAATTCCCACGGAATATGAAATGATCACAACTAAAAGTAAAAAGGAAAGGAAAGAAAACGTCGGAGAACGTTTCAGAGACGTCAAAGAAGAGATTCAACGTCTTAAGGTCGGATGCAGCTATGCGCCTTAACTTCAACGGGGACACACTGGCACCGCAGGACGAGGTGGAGATATTGGGGGTCACCTACGACCATAGGTTGACCTTCAGAACCCACATTGGGCGGCTCGCCAGAGTTGCCTCAGGGAAGCTTGCATCTCTGAGGAGGATGTCGTGTCTTCTCGATGTTAGGGGGCTGTAAATCCTCTACAAGGCGCAGGTTCGCTCTTTCGTGGAGTACGTGTGCCTCGCGTGGGGTGGTGCGGCCAACAAACACCTCACCCTCCTGGACAAGGTACAGGACCGAGTAGTGAGGATCATCAAGGATAGCAATGCCGGACAGGAGCCACATCTTCACACCCTCCAACACCGATGTGACGTGGCAGGACTCACTTTGGTGTTCAAGGTGCAGGTGAAGCATGTGACCTTCAGGTGTTGTGGCAGCCACATCGCCTGGCCCCGGTCACCACCCGTGCTGTCACCCTGGCTCCTGGTGAGCTGTTACAGCCCCGCTGGCGGACGTGGCACCACCAGCGCCAGTTCACGAACACTTGTTCACCATCATATTCACCATGTTCACATTGGTGCACAGTGTTGGCACCAATAATGTTAACGATTTACGTCAATGACATACATGACTGAGGAAATAAAAAGTTATATTAGTCTATTTGCAGATGATGCAAAACTATTAAGAGAAATAAAAAGCTATAAAGACTGAAACACTGCAAAATGACCTGAACAAGATCTATGAATAGAGCAGAAGATAGGAAATGGAATTTAATGTGAATAAGTGTAATGTGATGGAAATTGGAAAAAGCGAAAAGAGATATAAATGGCCATATAAAATGGGAAATGAAGTAATTACAAAGGTTCATGAACAAAAGGACCTAGGAGTGATAATGCAGAATAACCTACAACCAGAAAAACATATAAATAAAATATTTGGAGATACATACAGGATGTTGAAGAATATTAGAGTGGCATTTCATTACATAGACAAAAATATGATGAGAAAGATAATTACTACAATGATCCGACCAAAAATGGAATATGCTGCCATTGTTTGTTTGTTTGTTTAGAGGATAATTCCTCAGAGCCGTAGTGATCTACCACTGCAGCTTAGTGTTGGCCGAAGCCACCACCCCGGGAGAGGGGTCACAAACCCCCGGCTAACACCCGGTACCCATTCACTGCTGGGTGGACAGGGGCTCGGGTTTTAAGAAAGACCACCCATCTGTCTTCGCTCTGCCTGGGCCATTGTATGGTCCCCATATAAAAAGAAGCATGTGAAAAAGTTTGAGAGGATACAGAGAATGGCAACAAAGATGGTACCAGAGCTAGAAGAACTCTCCTATGAGGAAAGGTTGAAAGAAATAAAGTTACCAACACTCGAGCAGAGAAGAGAAAGAGGAGACTTAATAACAATTTTTAAGCTGATAACTAAGATGGAGAAACAGACAATGAGAGACTACTGACTTGGAAACAAAGAGAAGGTCGATACACAAGAGGACATACAAAACAACTAGGAAAAGGGAGATGCCTGAACAGCATAAAGAAGTACAGCTTCCCTCATACAGTACCTTCCCGAGTTTCGCGCTTGCTTTCTTCCCAAGGCATAGTGCGAAACTCGCGGATTGCGAAACTCGGGTATTGAAAACACTGTAAAAATGCTTATTTAGTCCGGTGCGAGGTGTACCTACCGTATTTTACAGCTTATAAGACTCACTTTTTCCCCAAAAAAATATTCTGAAAATGCCCCAAGCCCCTGTCCACCCGGCAGTGAATGGGTACCGGGTGTTAGCCAAGGGTTTGTGACCCGCCTCCCGGGGTGGTGGCTTCGGCCAACACTGCGTAGAGGAGAGGAGGAGGAGAGGAGCTTGAGTTTGAGTTTGAGTTGGGAGTCACCCAGCGGATGCTGTCGGTGAAGCCTTTAGTCTGGCGTTCTCCCACACGTATTCTGTCCTACGAACGATACTTGATCTTGATATTACAGGAGGCCTATTCTTCATAGGCCAGTCCTTTGAACCGGTGTTGCATAAAATAAGTAACACCTCAAAATAAGTAGCACCTGACCTCACACCCCCGCCGATCCATACTTTATTTACCACAAAATACTCCTTTGTAAGTGATTAACAAGGACGTGTGTGGTACTGTGGTTGCTGGAGGTACTGGAGGAGACAGGAGAGAAGAGAGAAAGGCATTGGAGGCACTGTAGAGAAGGGAGGAAAGCATTAGTGTAGTGATTAGTTAGTAAGAGAAAGGCATTGAGTGATCTAGCTCTGTACACGTTTTATGTCTATGTTAGTGTGCTTTTATGTATGATAAGGCAGGTGAAGGGATTATCTTGTTAAAAGCTTCCATCTCTTTCTCTCTCGATTCGTCTTCTTGTGACCTTTGACGCTTAGGTTTCGTTCATCGTCCTCCTCAAACTTTGTCTCCTTTGTTAACAGATTTGTCCAACTCTTCCCTTGTCTTTTTCCCACCTGGGATACTAAAACATTTTCATTTGTTTTGGTTGAGTGAGTGAGGGCGTCAGTGATGGTTGTGGGACAGTTTCTACGGCAATAACACTGTACAATGCCTTCCTGTCTCCTCCAGTACCTCCAGAAAACCACAGTAACCACCCCACGTCATGTTAATCACTTATAATGAGTATTTTGTGGTAAATAGTAAGGACGCGGGGGTGTAGGTTTAAAGGTGTACTTATTTCGAGGTGTAACCTACTTATTTAATATCCTTGAGAGGGCTGAAAATCCATTTAAAATATTCTCTGCACCGTTGAGGGCCTAAAAACCCACCCACACCCTGCCCATTAACTCTACCTCGATTGCGAGGGCCCCAGAGGACACAGGGGTGGCATGAGCTTCTAACCCACAGGCGTCCTATAGAAATTATGGCCTGCGTCACCACGGGCGAGGGCCAACCATCACGCCCAAGTGAACCTCCAAGGCCTAAATCCCACCCCTGGACTCACGGCCAAACGGCGCTGTAGGCACACAACACACCCCACCAACCAATCCACCAACCCTGGGTCTGGAAAAAATGAAGAAATGATCTGTTTGTGTGGGACGACAGAAGTACAAGGTCATGAGAAAATTGAAAAGGACAACATGCAAGAGGGATATAAAAAATACAGCTTCCCGTTATAGAAGCCTAGAAGCCTGGACAACCTTGATGCAAAGTGATTTGCAGAAGTATTCAGGACTTCAAGGCAACCCTGGATAATAGTAGATTTGGAGACGGGACAGTACGGCTAGCTCTTTTCCTGTATGTTACAACTAGGAAAAATACACCACCCACACACACACACACCACAACACACACACCACACACACACCACAGCACACACACACACACACCACACACACACACACACACACACACACACACACACAACCTTTGGGAGAAGTACAAAACAACTAGAAATGAATATGTAAGAATCCGAAGAGAAGAAGAAAGTAACTATGAGAGAAATATAATAGAAAAATGTAAAAACGAACTGAAACTTTTCTATAGATATATAAATGGAAAAATGAAAAACAAGGAAGGAATAGATAAGCTGAAGGTAGAAGGCATAGTGTACGAAGATGCATTACAACAGGCCGAGGTGATGAATAAGTGCTTACAGACTGTATTTACAAGAGAAAGTGAATTTAAAACGAAAATTATAATAGCAAAAGAAAATATAATGGAAGACATAAAAGTAGACGTAATAGAAGTAAAAAGGCTAATGGAAAGTCAAGATGTGAGAAAAGCCCCGGGTCCAGATGGAGTGTCGAACTGGATAATGAAAGAGTGCAGTAACCAACTAGCAGGAAAATTACAAAGTGTAATTGAGAGTTCACTCAAGGAGAGCAGAGTCCCGCTTGATTGGAAAAGAGCAAATATTGTGCCAATTCACAAAGGAGGAGACAAAGAAGAACCATTAAATTACAGGTCAGTATCATTAACAAGTGTAGTGGCAAAAATGTGTGAAAAAATTGTGAAGGACAAATGGTTGAAATATTTGGAAGAGACAAACACACTCGCAGGTGGCCAGTTTGGATTTAGAGGAGGAATGTCATGTACAACGAATTTATTGAGCTTTTACTCGAGAGTGATCGATGTGACACAGGAAAGAGAGGGGTGAGTCGATTGCATTTACTTGGACCTAAAGAAGGCATTTGACAAGGTACCTCACAAGAGACTGCTCTGGAAGCTAGAACATGTAGGAGGATTGAAGGGTGGTTTGCTGAAGTGGATGGAAGACTTTTTGAGCAACAGAGAGATGAGAACAGTAATAAAAGATCAGAAGTCAGAATGGTGCAGTGTGATAAGTAGAGTTCCTCAAGGATCAGTATTGGCCCCAGTGATGTTCTTGGTCTATGTAAATGATATGACAGAAGGAGTGAACAGTTACATGAGTTTATTCGCTGATGATGCTAAATTCCTAAGAAAAGTAGAAAGTAAAGAGGACTGTGAGGATTTACAAAAGGATCTAGATAAGATTTTCAGATGGAGTCAACTATGGGAAATGGAGTTTAATGCCAAAAAGTGTAAAGTGATGGAAATGGGCAGTAGCAAAAAGAGACAGAGAGGAAAGTATTCGATGGGAAATGAATGGATAATCAAAACAAAGGTCGAAAAAGATCTGGGAGTATGGATTACGGATAATTTGTCACCTGAGAAGCATATAAACAAGATCACAGGAGATAAATATCAGTTGCTGAGGAATATAAGAATGGCATTCAAATATCTGGATGAAGAGATGATTAAGAAATTGATAACATCTTTTATGAGAAAGGGGAGATTTTATAGCAGTGTATAGAGCATCAACGGGTCTGGAAAATATTGTTAGCGAAGATCTATTTGTGTGGGACGATAGAAGTGCAAGAGGTCATGAGAAGAAATTGAAAAGGACAACATGCAAGAGGGACATAAAAAAATACAGCTTCCCGTATAGAAGCATAGAAGCCTGGAACAACATTGATGTATTCAGTGATTAATGCAAGAAGTATTCAGGACTTCAAAGGCAAGCTGGATAACACTGGGGAACAAATTTTTGTTGAGTTAGGTCTGACACTTGTTATTAAGTAATTTTTGGGTGCTGAATCCAAAACTGATCTCAGTTTTTCTCTTATCACGTCAAGTTTTTGAACTGTAGGATTTTCGTTTTCTTAAAAAATATGAAAAATACTGTACATAACAGTAACAGTGCTTATTTTATAAAAAGTAGCAAATGTTAACATACAATGAAAAATGAAAGAAATAGGCATGAATAGAATGTTTATTTAACATTATCATGTTTTTAGAAAGGATAAGGCTATAATTGTGTGCAGGTTAAGGTAAAAATTTACGTTTGTAGCTTTGTCTGGAGTGTTCAACTTGAGGACTATCGCGTTTGATGCTCCAACAATAGTCAGCCATCATATGCACATCCCATCTACCCTGGTAACGTTCTTCCATAACCTTCAAATCTTGGTGAAATCGTTCACCTTGCTCGTCGCTAGCAGCACCAAGATTTTCCGGAAAGTTGGCAAGATGGCTATGCAAAAAATGTACTTAATACTCATGTTGAAACCCAAAGCGCTTTGTAGCTCTCCAATAGTTTCTGAACAATTTCTGTGTAATTACTTGCACATGTATTTCCAAGAAAGTTCTTGACGACGTCTTTGAATGATAGCCAAGCATTCTTTTAAAGGGTTTCTGACATAGTACCGTTGAAATGTTCATCTTTGATGAGCTGTCGAATTTGTGGACCATCAAACACACCGGCCTTGATTTTTTCAATTGACAGTCCAGGAAATGCCAAGATGATGTACTTCAAACAGTCGCCATCAGTTGACATGCTTTTACAATTGTTTCATGAGACCTAGTTTTATGTGCAGAGGTGGGAATATTATTTTCTTCCTGTCAACAAGTGGCTCATGTACAATTTTTAGGATCTCCAGGTTTAAGATCAGATCTCGGAGGCCAATTCGTCTGAACCCAATGCTTCTCTCGAGCTCTGCTATCCCACATACAGAGAAAGCAGGGATACTTTGTTGTATCCACGTTGTTTGACCAAAAAGGAAGGACACCATTTTAAGGTCAACACAGATGATCCAATTGTGTTTGTCTTTTTGCAATAACTCAATGACTCTTTACATCTCCATATTCTTCACGAAGACAGACCGAATGCCCAATAGGGACTGCGCCAAACAAATTGCCATTGTGTAGAAGGACACACTTCAAGCTCCGCTTTGAGCTATCAATAAACAATCGCCATTCATTGGATTGTAGATTGAAAGCCCTAATTCCTTCAGTAAACCAGGAATGTTATGGCAAACACAAAACCGCTGGCACTTCGAAAGTACTGCAGAAATGTACTTTCTCTGGTTCGAAAGTATGATACCTTCACTCCTTGTTCAAGTATGTTTTTCTCGTTCAGTCTTGATGCTAGTATTTCTGAAGCTTTTTTTGGATAGGCCCAAATCACGTGCTAAATCATTCAACTCGTGCTGATCAAATCCCCTACGAACTGAATCCTCGTGAATGTCAAATCTGCATCATTGCTGTCACTGCGTTCTTCAACATTACTCAGATCTTCTAGAGGAGGTAGTTGTTCGAAAACTGGCACTGGAATTTCAGCTGAATGAGGCATTGGTCTTATAGCTGACGGTAGATTAGGATTTTTCTATTTACTTTTATTTTTCTTGTTAAATCCTGATGTTTTCACTAAACAAAAGTAACAGTCTGTGGAATGATCTTTTTGCTCTCGCCAAACCATGGGGATACCAAATGCAACTTTTCACGTTTCCTTTGGTCCACATCCGTATCTCTCGACACACTGCTTGCACACTTTGTGATGGGCCTATAGCTTGTCTTGATCACCGAGTTTCACTTTAAAATATGCGAAATATGCTTGTTTGACAAATACGCTGATGCTTGCCCTCTGACTTGGAATGGTGAAACTACCACATATATAGCAGAAGGAGTCAGGGTTGTTTAGGCATTTATGACGAGACGTAGCAGGAGCAGACATGATCTGAAACAAAAGAAATATATACCTATGTAAATAAAACACTAAGCTGGAATAGTTACAAGCTTTGAAAACAAAAAAAAACAGCATAAAACGAAATAGAAATTACAATGGTATGTTGTTACAAGGTTAAGAGAAAAGCCATAACAAATCCTCCTAATTCCTACTATCCTAGCTTTCTGTTTGCAGATATTGATAGTACTGACCTATTGGGAGCTGCACACACCTCTCACCGCACTGTCTCAATTGTAACTGCACAAACAAGTTGCCACATAGCTCTCGATGAGTCAAATCGTAATCAGCTGGCAAGTTTTACTACAGCTCACAAGTGGAATTTTGCTTATCTGGAGGGTAAGCTGTGGAGAAAAAACTTGACGTGCTAGAAAAAAACTGACTACAGATTTGGAATCAGCATGCCAATTTTAGTCTAAATAAGCTCAGAAATCTAACTCAACAATTTTTTTTTCTTCAAATTGTTCCCCAGTGTAATAGTAGATTTGGAGACGGGACAGTACGAGCATAGCTCTTTTCCTGTATGTTACAACTAGGTAAATACAACTAGGTAAATACACACACACACACACACACACACTGAAGGTAGAAGGCATAGTGTACGAAGATGCATTACAACAGGCCGAGGTGATGAATAAGAGCTTACAGACTGTACTTACAAGAGAAAGTGAATTTAAAACAAAAAATATAATAGCAAAAGAAAATATAATGGAAGACATAAGAGTAGACGTTATAGAAGTAAAAAGGCTAATGGAAAGTCAAGATGTGAGAAAAGCCCCGGGTCCAGATGGAGTGTCGAACTGGATAATGAAAGAGTGCAGTAACCAACTAGCAGGAAAATTACATAGTGTAATTGAGAGTTTACTCAAGGAGAGCAGAGTCCCGCTTGATTGGAAAAGAGCAAATATTGTGCCAATTCACAAAGGAGGTGACAAAGAAGAACCACTAAATTACAGGCCAGTATCATTAACAAGTGTAGTGGCAAAAATGTGTGAAAAAATTGTGAAGGTTGTGATGGTTGAAATATTTGGAAGAGACAAAAACACTTGCAGGTGGCCAGTTTGGATTTAGAGGAGGAATGTCATGTACAACTAATTTATTGAGCTTTTACTCGAGAGTGATCGATGTGACACAGGAAAGAGAGGGGTGGGTCGATTGCATTTACTTGGACCTAAAGAAGGCATTTGACAAGGTACCTCATAAGAGACTGCTCTGGAAGCTAGAACATGTAGGAGGATTGAAGGGTGGTTTGCTGAAGTGGATGGAAGACTTTTTGAGCAACAGAGAGATGAGAACAGTAATAACAGATCAAAAGTCAGAATGGTGCAGTGTGATAAGTGGAGTTCCTCAAAGATCAGTATTGGCCCCAGTGATGTTCTTGGTCTATGTAAATGATATGACAGAAGGAGTAAACAGTTATATGAGTTTATTCGCTGATGATGCTAAATTACTAAGAAAAGTAGAAAGTAAAGAGGACTGTGAGGATTTACAAAAGGATCTAGGTAAGATTTTCAGATGGAGTCAAATATGGGAAATGGAGTTTAATGCCAAAAAGTGTAAAGTGATGGAAATGGGCAGTAGCAAAAAGAGACAGAGAGGAAAGTATTCGATGGGAAATGAATGGATAATCAAAACAAAGGTCGAAAAAGATCTGGGAGTATGGATTAAGGACAATTTGTCACCAGAGAAGCATATAAACAAGATCACAGGAGATACATACCAGTTGCTGAGGAATATAAGAATGGCATTCAAATATCTGGATGAAGAGATGATCAAGAAATTGATAACATCTCTGATTCGACCAAGGTTGGAATATGCGGCAGTGATTTGGTCACCACATAAAAAGAAGGATATAAGGAAGATTGAAAGAATACAAAGAGCAGCCACAAAAATGGCTCTAAGCCTGAGAGATTTACCATATGAAGAAAGACTTTCAAGACTAAAACTCCCAACACTTGAGAAAAGAAGAGAAAGGAGAGATTTTACAGCAGTGTATAGAGTCAATGGGTCTGGAAAAAATTGATAGAGAAGATCTGTTTGTGTGGGACGACAGAAGTACAAGAGGTCATGAGAAGAAATTGAAAAGGACAACATGCAAGAGGGATATAAAAAAATACAGCTTCCCGTATAGAAGCCTAGAAGCCTGGAACAACCTTGATGCAAAAGTGATTAATGCAAGAAGTATTCAGGACTTCAAAGGCAAACTGGATAATAGTAGATTTGGAGACGGGACAGTATGAGCATAACTCTTTTCCTGTATGTTACAACTAGGTAAATACAACTAGGTAAATACGCACACAAAAAAAAAAAAAAAAAAAACTTATACGAAGCAGCTCGATACTCGGGGATATAATGTGCGAAAGTCGGGATGGTAAGAATTTAGGACTCGGCGCGAAACTCGAGGATCGCGAAACACGCATAGCGTGAAACTCAGCAGGGTACTGTAGATATGTAGAAGTTTGGAATAGACTAAACGAGGAGGTGATATCGACACATAATGTGCACCTATTGAAAGAAAGACTGGATAAATGTAGATACGGAGACGGGACCACACAAGTTTAGCTCAGGCCCTGCAAAAGACAACTAGGTAAATACAAATAGGTAAATACTTATATCAGTTGGTGGAACACCCTGACTCATATCATTACAAATCGACTCTGACGGAGCGAGTGTCCAGGAATTTAAAGTGATGGTGAATAATTCTCTCATGTATGAGAGAATTGGGGAGTATGTCTCACATGTTTGGGGGGATCCACTAATACAGGTCTCCTAAACAGGGTTGAGTCAAAAGCTTTTCGTTTCATCAACTCCCCTCCTCTGACTGACTGTCTTCAATTTTTAAATCACCGCCGCAATGTTGCTTCTCTGCTATCTTCTACCGTTATATTTATGCTCACTGTTCTTATGAACTTGCTAACTGCATGCCTCCCCCCTCCCGCGGCCTCGCTGCACAAGACTTTCTACTCATTCTCATCCCTATTCTGTCCATCTTCCTAATGCAAGAGTTAATCAGTATCTTTACTCTTCACTCATTCACTGGTAAACTCTGAAACTCTCTTCCTGTTTCTATTCTTCCTTCGACTTAAATCTTTTCAAGAGAAGAGTGACAAGAGACCTCCCGAACTAATTTGGCCCACCCCCCTTTCTTTATTCTCTTACTGTCTTCTTTATAGGGACTGGCAACTAAGCAGGCTTTGTGTTACCTCTTTTTTTTGTGTGGCCTTCGCCAGTCCATTGTGATGTAAAAAAAAAAAAATGGTTGCTGGGCAGAGCTGATAGTGATTAGTGACCAGTATAAGTACCAGAGTCGTGGCTTCAAGATAGGGAGCATAAAGAATGTAACCTTTAGCCTGTAAGTTACTATACACCAATGTAGCTAATGTTGAATGTAACTTCTCTGTAAACTTTGTTACATAGTTTATAAAAAGAGAGAGAGAGAGAGAGAGAGAGAGAGAGAGAGAGAGAGAGAGAGAGAGAGAGAGAGAGAGAGAGAGAGAGAGAGAGAGAGAGAGAGAGAGAGAGAGAGAGAGAGAGATATTGATTGATTGATTGATTGATTGATTGATTGATTGATTGATTGATTGGCCTTAAATATATAGTACAAGAAACATAATACATTAGAATTTTACAGGCCGGGTTCATTGAGCGTGAGCTCTTATATGAACTCAAATGCAAATTATGCTAGGTGAACTAAATGGTAGCAAAACAGGCCGCCTAAGAAAACTAAACAAAAACAAAACACTGAGATATACTATGGATACTGAATCCGTATTATATAAATAAAAAAATAGAAAAATAAAGTAACAAATAAAATAGAAAACTTCCAGATATGCAAACATAACATATGCACATACACATATGCACACACATTGGCTACAAAATACATACACATACATACGTAAATATCTCTAACACTAATAACACTTTCACGCATACACAGTACACAAAAAATATATATATATATATATATATAAATATATATGTATAAAAACATATGCAAGAATATGATACACACTAACACACTTTATGGAACTGGCACTGACTAAGATATTTATAGTATAATGAGGACATAGTATACATACTTCTATTAATATTTACTCAATAAATTATATTTAACCCGAGTTTTGAAACTATACTTGGATGGAGCATTACGCATGTCTATAGCTAGACTGTTCCATAGCATGGTGCCTCTGAACAACACACAATCAACAGAGAGAGAGAGAGAGCGAGAGCGAGAGCGAGAGCGAGAGCGAGAGAGAGAGAGCATGCTTGGGCATTGGTGTACAGATTTTATAACTTTCTACTAACCTCAATTGGCCTCAAGGCATCGTACTACTCATTTGATGGTGTACCGTAGCGACGTTCTACGATACCACAGTGTACATGTTTGTGCAGATATACAACGCATTATAGCCATAAATCCGATAGCTGAATGTGCTAAAGCTGAGGGTTGAGGTACATGTATATGAGACCTGGGTGGCATATTTGTGTATCTGCTTGTGATATATTTATGAAACTATTCAAATTTCTTTCATCCCTCTTTTCATAGGTAAAAATACATGAAGGAAAGGTGAACAGCTGGGTTACAGAGCTGGAGCCCCTTAATTACCACTCTGTCAAGTATATCCCTGGCAGTGACAACATTAAAGAGTGGCATGCTCGAAACTTAGCCATGTAAGTAGTCTCATACGCTAATGCAATATAAAAGTCATTGCAGCCTTTCAAATTTTAAATATTTCTTTCCCTCAATTGAAGTATTATTCATTTTACTTTTATGTTTATCATTTACTTTATATAAATCTATTTTTATTTCAGAGAGTTGTGTTTACATCATGAGTGTGATGCATTCTTTAGTGTTGATGGTGAAGTTCACCTCGATAATCCAAAGGTGTTGTCGCTTCTGCTAGCACAAAACAGGTGAGCAGCTTGAATTTCATCCCAGTGGTATAGAAAAAAAAATATGTTCATCCTTCTAATGCCAGGAATGCATTGAATATAACATATATTGAGCAAAAGTTTGTATTTGGCAGTTAGTATTTTTGAAAACTGTATTGGACCAAACGGCTATTCCCTGTGTTTGCCTTAACTTGCACATAGTCCTTGCTTTCAGTCGTAAGTTTTTTTTTTCATCTGCTATATTAAGACACATTTTCTCTTAATAATGTGCCTTATCACCTAATGATGGGGATTTTCTTTCCTTTGAACTTGCATTATTTCCCTCAGTATGACTTTCATGACCACTAGTTTTCACTTCTATTCATTCATTTTTTTCATGCAAGCCCCTCATCATCTGAGTTCTTTTGTTTATCCACACAGCTGTTATAGGATTATAATTATTTCCCCTTCCTTTTTCTGACATGAAATATTTTCAAATGCCATCATAATTATATATTTATGAGTTTGTGTGCATAACTCAGTAAATTTTGCACTCCCCTTTTTTTTTTAGCATTGCAGTATTTGTTTTATGTATCTCTCAGTTCTGGATTTAGCTTTCTGGGACTTTCTCCTTAACTACAGGGAGGTCCCGAAGATACGAGCAGTTAGGTTCCACCTGGCATACTCGTAAAGCAAAATCTCGTATAACGAAACACATAACTAATGGGAAAATATAGGTTTGGTTCCAGGACCCCATCAATTAAAAAAAGAAAAAAAAAAAAGACATGTTTTTCAAGCTATAATAAAATTTGGTAATATTTAGTAGGGGTGCGAGAACCCCTTGTGGAATCCTATGATCCCTGGTGATATCCTATGGTGCTATCACAGGCGTGGGAGCTGACCTGACTTCTTCAGGAAGGCACATATTATACAGCTGATAATGGGGTGTTGTGTTGTGCGGGCGGCAGCCGATGTCCGCCGCCAGCGGAGATCTCCTTGGTAATTATTTAGTAGGAAAGCGAGGACCCTTTGAGGAATCCTATGATCCCTGGTGATATCTTATGGTGCTATCACAGGCGTGGGAGCTGACCTGACTTCTTCAGGAAGGCACAGGTGAGGCAGATGACGGGGTTTTTTGAGAGAGGCGGCGGACGGGGCAGGCCACCGCCACCTCTGCCACTGTAGGTTTGGGCAGGCTTAAATGTCTTATCACTCGTTATTATACAACTTAGTGATTATGGTGAGATGTTATATCCACGTGTCATTATCTAAATCAATGTAGCACCGTGTGTCACCTTAAATAAGGGCTATTTAAAGATGTTATGATGAGGTGACTGCTGGCGAGGCAGTGAGTGACGGAGAAATTCTTGCCGCGGGGCCGCCCCATAACACAAATATTAACTATTTTAACCCACATACACACCTTCTACCACCAAAACACTAGCAACACAGGCTCCTTACTTATATATCTTACTATCTGATACATTAAAACTACTTAAAATGCAAGCATTCCAAATAAAACGAGAATTAGTTTTAGATGACGGGGACAGAAGGCGGAGAGAGGCAGTCTGGCATGCCATTCTTGCCCGGAAATATGTCTCGCTGACTTGTGATTGGTCGAGAAGTTTTAAAAACTGTTTGTCATTGGCTGGTGACGGATGACGCCTTAGCCAGTCACAACCTTCCTACTCGTTTACGACCTATCGAGGGAGCTTTCAATCAGCTTTGTAGCTTCCGTCATTAGGGAAAGTAGTATCTAGGTAGTGTGAGAGCACTCAGAGCAGGTCGTTGCTGGCCATACTACCTCCGTTGCTGGCTTCTCGCCCAGGGTTGTGAATTTTTGTAGGCCACATTGTCATACCGAGCCACCAGAATTATCATATTTTCAGATTGATTATCGTACAACCTTAGGTAAAATCATATAGTCAGTAAATGACTATAATTTTAGTAAATAACTTGTAACTTACTTTAGTAAATAACTTGTAATTTACTTTAGTAAATAACTTGGTAATTTTACTCACCCCAGTTTGAATGTCGTAACATTGGATTTTCGATCTCGTATATTGAAAATAGACCCTAATTTACACATCTCGTATCATTGGATTCTCGTATATCGAATGCTCGTATAACGGGACCTCCCTGTATAAGGTAGAATGGCAGTCAAGCCTTACAAATGTTTAAAGTGAGCTCAGTTTAAAGTTTCACTCCGATTACATGTCTAGGAAAAACATAATGCAGTCAAGCCTGCTACTGGGAACAGTCCTTACTATACCGTGCGTTGCGGACCGTGAGGAAAATATTTTGTTTCCTGTGCTCACGCAGACATGGTAACACTGGGCGGGCGATGTTCTAGGCTGCTGATTGGCTATTTCCCGACTTCTTTTAACGTCCAGCATTTTCTTTTATTCTTTCAACATCCAGCAACGTCCAGCATGAGCACAGGAAGCAAAATATTTCAATCACGGTCCGTGACATAGCCTATATCAATTTCTCCATTATGGAAGGTTTATTTAAGATGTTTCAATGAACAAAGATGTTAGAATACATTTGTAAAAATATTTGCTGATGGGCCCTTTGATAGACCTTCATTGTATAAGAGATATTGTAAAGTTCAGTGTCTGTTTTGGTTCCCGAAGTTCGCTAATGCAGTTGTCTGGGTTTTTATTCTTTATCAGTGAAAGAAAATAACATTTTCTATTACTTTTCTAATTAGTAATAGGGGTTGAAAGTTGATAGAATTAGGATGCATCAACGAATGAAGATGACGCTACATACGTGGTGGAAAATCAATAGAAGAATGCCTTGATGCATTGGCATTTCATCATGTTGGTGAAAGCAGTTGCCATCTTTGTTTTGGTCAGGTGTACCAACTAAGTACTTGTCATGCCAGATCCAGTATTTTTTTTCACATATTGGTTGCGACCTTTTTTCTGTCATGCAAAATGCTATTTTAGTGCCTCTCACCAGTTTTAATGGTGAGAGGCACTAAAGTCTCTAAAGGCACTAAAGTGAGTTTTTTGTCGCCTCCATGGTGTAGTGGCTAGCGTGCCTGGCTACTATCTGCGGGCCCTGGTTCGAATCCGGGCCAGGGCAAGTCGGCGACCAGCCAAACCAGTTGTTCTTCCTTCCTTCCGGGGTTAATAAATGGGTACCTGGCGTAACCTGGGGAAGATAACTGTGGTAACCCGGGTGCCACACTAACCCTGTGTCCTGGGGTAATGGGTCCTCACCCACTACAGGCTCTAAGGGCTAATGCCACGGAGATGAGCACCGAATGCCACGCGCAGCTTAGCGTATGCTCCCATCTTTACCTAATTACACCAGTTTTAGTGCAAAATTTAGTGGTTTTTCACCCGCAATGTACTTATTATGAATTGACACTAATTTGATAAAAATATATAAATACAATTGCTGGCTGATATTGATGCCTTCAGACATAAAAATGTTACATGAACAAGTGCATTCACACTTTGCCAGATTCCTTGACAAGAGCCTTAATTATGTCTTTTCTCCTTGGATTCAGACATGAATCTTCTTATGTGTACTAATCCTGTATTCAGTTGTAGCTCCCCACCTCCTCATGCCCTGGCCCTGCATAAACTACATATGTATAATGATGATACTACTATCTACTTATGAAACTATATCCTACAAATATCATGCCTTCTGAATTTTTTATTCAAACTTACTGAATGCATTCAGAGACCATTTTACTCATAAGACATAGTTACCACTAAAAAAAATAAGATACTGAGCTGCCATGAGAGACTGATGGTTGCAGTTTTGGGTGACAAGAAATTTTGTGAATTTGTATGTATAATGTGTAGAGACCTACATAAGTACTACGTTAGGTAACTATAATATACGCTTTTGGTGCGTATTTTACTGTGCACCCGAAATAACACTCACTTAACTCTTATACAGTGTTTATACAGTTTTGTTGTTTCTGTAGCTTATAGGAAGGGTGATGTACGTAATCAACACTCGTATCTTCCCTGATCTTCCCTGATCGTCCGTGGTGGGCCACTCAGTCAGGTTCCAGATTGGAGATGCAACACGGGAACGCCGTGCCCTTGAGGTCGTGCACCAGTCAGGGGGTGAGGTGCACGGGTTGGTTGTGCGGGAGGTTGCGCGGGAGCGTTGGCCTCATCCTTAAATAATTTGCCGTAGCTTTTCTACCACAGTTGGCTGTTAGCCGTGTTCGCGTCTTTCTCTGGCGCTATACATAAATCACCCGGTATGCGGTATGGGGAGGCAGTGGCCGAGTGGTTAGTGGAGCGATTGACCAAACATAAGCTCGGCCGGGCTGCATCGTAAATTCTCTCTAAAAGTAGTCCTAATGCTGAGTAGTATGAGTGGCAAAGTCTCTGCCCAACGATATGAATGCAGTTGTGCTCTGAGGGCATGTTTCAAACGTCTGTGAAAATGCTTTACTGTACTGTTGGACTGAGGGTGATACACTCTAGTATGCCGCCGAGAACAACCCAGGGAACTTAACAACTGGTGCCATAGAGCGGACCCAAACTGGGCACCGCAGTCGGTGATAGTAGTACTAGGAGCTTCAAAATGCGCCACCCAACCAGATAGAAATAAAATGCCATGGCTGTTGACTTTGCCGACATATCAAGCATTGGTACTGCTTCAGCCCATGGCGTGAAACGATCAACACAGGAGAGTATATAAGTATAACCCCATGATGGAGGCCATGGGCCAAGAATATCAACATGAATTACAGTAAAACCTCTCATATTCGGACTAATTGGGCCAAGGAGTGGTCCGAGTAATGCAAGGATCCGAATAATGACGGGATTATATAAAAAAAAAAAATAATAATAATTAAGTGAATATAGAACATTTCTAAGTCATGCTAATATCAATAAACATAAGATAAATCATGTAAATAAATAAATTACAGTAAAAATACACAATACAGTACTGTACAGGTGTAGTGTACAGCACTGTCAGTCCTACATCTGGCAGCCGGCAGCAGTATCATGATGGCGGAGATTTCCTCCTCCTTCTTGGTGTTGTTTGTATGGCTGTGAGGACCCCTTGAGGAGCCCTATGATCCCTGGTGATATCCTATGATGCTATCACAGGCACGGTAGCTGACCTGTCTTCTTCAGGAAGGCACAGGTGAGGCGGATGACAGCGTGTTGTCCTGAGAGGTAGGCAGGGCGCCAGGCGGGGCAGGTTTGCTCGCCAACAGGGTGGACAGGGTTTTACGTCTTATTACTAGTTATACATCATATTGATTATGGTGAGCTGTTATATACACGGGTCATTATTTAGGTCCGTGTAGTACCGTGTGTCACCTTAAACAAGGGTTATTTAAAGGTGTTGAGTTGGCGGGGTAGCCAATAACGGGGAAACATTCTTGCCGCGGCCACCCCGTAATACTAACGGAAAAAGTGTCCGTGTGACACGACCTTTAAAGGCCGTGTCAAACGTCTTGTTGACTTGTGATTGGTCAAGAAGTTTTAGAAACAGTTTGTCTATGGCTGGTGACTGATGACAAGTTTGATGACGTCATTACTCGCCCAAGCCAGTCGGCCTTCCTACCCATTTACTACCTACCGAGGGAGGCTTGCTGGATACTGTAGTAAGGGCTGGTAATATCTAGGGTGTGGGAGAGCGGGTGGTAGCTGGAGATACCACCTCCGTTGCTGGATCTGGGCCCAAGGCTCAATGGCCAAAGGTCACTCGCCCATACAATATTTGGACACAACAAAGAAACCACAATTACAGTATACAAAGTATTTGCTCAGTGATGAGCATAAAAACTCTGCCTGGCTGTCTGGGCCTCTAACCTCCCTGACTCACATCATGACACCCTACCTAGCCCTAAAAAAGAAAGAAAAAAATATATATATACAGTAAAACCCTTATAACTCGGCATTGTATAACTCGGAATGTTATATAACTCGGCAAGGCAAAGACATATGTTTATTTATTTATTTATTTATTTTTTTTTTTTTTTTTTTTTTTTTTTTTTTTTATTTTTTATACACACACATCTAAGCCTATAGCGCCTGTAGGCAGTGACCTCCAGGGCTCAGATGGTAGGCTCTGGAGGCTCACTTGAGGGCTGTGATGGTTGGCCCTCGCCCGTGGTGGCACAGGCAGGATTTTTATAGTGACGCCTGATTAGAGGCTCATGCCGCCCCCTGTGTCCTTCGATGCACTCGCAGTCGAAGGTGGAGTTAATGGACAGGCCATGTGGGTGTTCTTAGGCCACTCGACGGTGCAGAAATATTTTAAGGGGATTTATAGATCTCACTCGGGATCGAACTTGTGTCTTCGAGAACGCCACCCGGTGACGCTAACCACTCTGCTACCGCCTCCCCTAAACTGCATCTCTTGATTTTCATTCGGCATATCATGCCCTCACAACCTCTTGTGTGAACATGTAAACAGAAAGTCGGCAAAAAATAATGTATCTCGGCATATTGCCGTTATAACTGCATCTCTTTGCTTACACTGCATATCTTCAGTCGCATAAAGTCGTGTATTTGTCCTTTTGACCCTTTCCTGTAGGCTCAGGCTCTTCAATTTCATTCCCTTCCTGCTGGAGACACCCTTGTGTGATGGAGTTGACATCTTGAAATACAGTATTGTATGATGTAATGTATTTACAATTATTTTTTATATTTTGTATTATACAGTAAACCCTCTCGTATTCGGACTAATTGGGCCAAGAAGTGGTCCGAGTAATGCAGGGATAAAATAATAAAAAAGAAAAAAAAATGATAGGTGAATATAGAACATTTCTAATTCATGCAAATATCAATAAACATAAGATAAATCATGTAAATAAATAAATCTACAATAAAAATACACAATACAGTACTGTACAGGAGTAGTGTACAGTACTATCAGTCCTACGTCTGGCAGCGGCAGCCGGCAGCAGTATCATGATGGCGGAGATTTCATCCTCCTTCTTGGTGTTGTCTGTAGGGCTGCGAGGACCCCTTGAGGAGCCCTATGATCCCTGGTAATATCCTATGATGCTATCACAGGCGTGGTAGCTGACCTGTCTTCTTCAGGAAGGCACAGGTGAGGTGGATGACAGCGTGTTGTCCTGAGAGGTAGGCAGGGTGCCAGACGGGGCAGGTCGCTCGCCATCAGGGTGGGCAGGGCTTTACGTCATTACTAGTTATTACACATCGTAGTGATTATGGTGAGCTGTTATACACACGCGTCATTATTTAGGTCACTGTAGTACCGCGTGTCACCTTAAATAAGGGTTATTTAAATGTGTTGAGGTGGCGGGGTAGCCTGTGACGGGGAAACATTCTTGCCACGGCCACCCTGTAACACTAACGTAAAAAGTGTCCGTATGACATGACCTTTAAAGGCCGTGTCAATCGTCTTGTTGACTTGTGATTGGTCGAGAAGTTTTAGAAACAGTTTGTCATTGGCTGGTGACTGATGACAAGTTTGATAACATCATTACTCGTCCAAGCCAGTCAGGGCCTTCCTACCTGTTAACTACCTAACAAGGGAGGCTTGCTGGATACAGTAGTAAGGGCAGGTAGTATCTAGGCGGTGGGAGAGCAGGTGGTAGCTGGAGATACGACCTCCGTTGCTGTATCTGGATCCAAGGCTCAATGGCCTCGGATCACTCGCCAATACAACATTTGGAAAAAAAAAAAAGGAGGAGGAGGTCCGAATAATGTCGAAGTCCGAATAATGACGATCCGAATATGAGAGGGTTTACTGTATATATTTTTTTTACCCATATCAGAGGAGGGCATTTGCATAATTCGGCATATTGAATAACTCGGCAAGGGCCAGAGCCCCTATCGTGCCGAGTTATAAGTGTTTACTATATATATATATATATATATATATAATATATATATATATATATATATATATATATATATATATATATATATATATATTATTATAATATTATATATATTTTTGTTACAAACCCGCTCCCCCAGCCGCCCAACTAACCTGCATCCCTTACTGGGCTGGCCTCAGACGTGTGGGGAGGAGGGGCTGAGTCCGGTTATGTGTTTAGTCGGGACCGAAAACAAAGAATACCCTTAGGCCTTGAGCACGGGCTCCCCACACTGGCACATCACCACCACGACACACACACACACACAGGCACATGCGGAATAACACAATCACATCCTTTCCAGACTATAATTGTACTAGGTAACACTACAGAGACAGCCTCACGCCCACCGAACAAGTCACTTATCGACTGTCGCAGCCATAAATGTTCCTTTACTGCAACTGCAGTCACTGTTATGCGTCTAATACAATACCAGAGTCACCACAATCAACACACTAAGCCACCGGGCGGCAGGAAAAGGCGGCACTGGATAACCCTCACGGCCCCGCCCGACGCACACCCGCCGAACACAGCCGGCTGCTACCTTTTCACCAAGGCGCCGTTAGCCACAGGGGACAATACCTCTACCCTTGGCTCGCCTGTGAAACCACCGTAGCCTTACCCTGTTCCCTGGCGAGCGGCGTCTCCTCCGGGCGGCACCTGCCGGAGATCCTTTCCAAGCGCTAATCCTCGCCGGACTCTGGCTCCTCGTGTCCCTGGCTCCTCGTGGCCCCTTCTTGGGTCTCGGCCTGAGCCAGCACAACAAACCCACGGCTTCCCCCGAACTTGAGCTCGAGTTGTCTCAGGAGCACGTTCGTACAGTGCTGTAAAAGCATAAAAACTACACTTACCAATGAACGGGTAGCAGCAGGCATGTAATCCAAGGAGAGGGGAGCCTTGTTGTAACATGTAGAAGATGTTAGGGGGACTCAGTCCCATTTTAATACTGGTATCACTTTAATCACTTTATAATCACAACTCTGTACTGTATTGTATACAGTACTGTACCTGTACAACTTAATTTTACATCACTTGAGCACTTAATTACTGCAACACTATACTTGTACCTTAAACTGTGAAACAGGCTTTAATCACTAATGTACAGAATTATTTTTTATGTCACTCGGGGTCACTGCTGCTGTCGAAAATGTCAGTTGGCAGATCAGGGGAGATACTGCTCAGGAAGCTGCAACCAGACTCACTACTTCTAGAGGGTTGAGGTTCCCTGGAGTGTGGCTTTGGTTTGAAGAAGGCTGAAATTTTCGTTTGTTTCTGACTTGTACACTGTCTCTTGATAACAGCATTTCTTATGTCTCTCATAGGTGAGTAGAATTTATCAAATTGGCGTTCTCGAAGACCCGAGTGAGACCCATAAATCCACTTGAAATCTTTCTGCACCGTCGAGTGGCCTAAGAACACTCACAAGCCCTGTCCATTAACTGTACCTTTGACTGTGAGTGCATGGGAGGACACAGGGGGCGGCATGAGCCTCTAATCACAGGTGTCACTATAAGAATCCTGCCTGCGCCACCACGGGTGAGGGCCAACCATCACAGCCCTCGAGTGAGCCTCCATGGCCTACCATCCCACCCCTGAAGCTCAGCTCACTGCCTACACGCGCTATAGGTGTGTGTAATAATAAATTAAAAAAAAAAAAAAAAAAAATCCTTTGTCTTTGCCATGCCGAGTTATATCAAATTTCGAGTTATACAGTGCCGAGTTATAAGGCGTTTACTGTACAGGCTAAACAAAATACAAAAAAATCTAGCTGACCTGTCTTCTTCAGGAAGATTGCTACAGGAGAGGCGGATGACGGCGTGTTGTCCTGAGAGGTAGGCAGGGTGCCAGGCAGGGCAGGTCACTCGCCATCAGGGTGGGCAGGGCTTTACGTCATTACTAGTTATTATACATCGTAGTGATTATGGTGAACTTTTATATACACGCATCATTATTTAGGTCAGTATAGTACCGCGTGTCACCTTAAACAAGGGTTATTTAAAGGTGTTGAGGTGGCAGGGTAGCCAGAACATTCTTGCCGCGGCCACCCCGTAACACTAACGAAAAAAGTGTCCGTGTGACACGACCTTTAAAGACTGTGTCAAACGTCTTGTTGACTTGTGATTGGTCGAGAAGTTTTAGAAACAGTTTGACATTGGCTGGTGGCTGATGACAAGTTTGATGACGTCATTACTCGCCCAAGCCAGTCAGGGCCTTCCTACCCATTTACTACCTACCGAGGGAGGCTTGCTGGATACGGTAGTAAAGGCAGGTAATATCTACGGTGTGGGAGAGCGGGTGGTAGCTGGAGATACCACCTCCCTTGCTGGATTAGGGCCCAAGGCTCAATGGCCACAGATCACTCGCCAATACAACATTTGGACACAACAAAGAAACCACAATTGCAGTATACAAAGTATATGCTCAGTGATGGATCATAAATGCTCTGCCTGGCTGCCTGGGCCTCTAACCCCACTGCCTCACATCATGACATCCTACCTATCCCTTAAAAAAAAAAAAAAGAGGAGGAGGTCCAAATAATGTCGAAGTCCGATAATGAGGGTCCGAATACGAGAGGTTTTACTGTATATATATAATTATAATGGTAATGGGTATTAATTAAGGTAATTTAAATAAATGATAAGTACTATTGGGATATCATAAATGAACATTCCCAGTGGTATTAACCATTTGCACTTTATATTAGCACATTAATTTGAAACTGCTGGTCATTGGCCACCGTCATTAGATTCTCGCCATTGACGGTTTGACACATAGGTAGGATTTGTGGCAGCTGGTCGCCGCCGCGGCTTGGTACACTTCATTTTCCCGTTGTATATAAACTTTTGTATATATATTATAAGTGTAAAATCATAGGACGTGTTACATTCATCACAGCGATTCCATCTGCCGCGACAGTGTTGTGTGATAACCCGCTTGACACCTCGCTGAAACACACCGGCTCCGAGCATGCAGTATTTAATAACGTCCTTCTACCCTATCAACAGTCTTATCCACCGATAAGTATCTTAGTTAGTACTGGCTGGGGGTATTTTGTCGGGATGAGATAGACAATGTGTTTTCAGAAGGTAAGAACTTAAATTAATTAAATGTTTGTGACAAAATTTCCACATTGGTGCCCCGAGTGAGGAATATTGATGTTTATGTGATTCGGAATTGGTCGTTGTGATACATAGTCATGAGCTCATCACAACAGATGGTTAATAGAGCGGAGGTGAAGTGTTTTGGGGCGTCGGGAAGGACTCAACAGCCGTGTAACTACCATACGCCAGTCAGAATATATTGCCTGTAGTTACATAGTTAGTTGTGGTGGTTGAAATTATATACACCTGGTTACACGTCATGACAGACCAAACTGACGAGCCCTACCACCACTTAAGATATAATTATTACCAATTAGCAATTATTTTCAGTTACGTAATCTTGCATTTAATATTTTTTTTGACTTAATTATCAACTAAATCATGGCGGAATTACCTAAGCATTCATTACACTGGTCGACAAAAAAAAATCGAAGATATGGTTCTGGACTAAATGAAGCTGATTATAGGTAAATCAACCCTGCTGAACTCGAATCTGATGTTCAATTAACTCTTATCACGTCCAGTTTTTGAGAACCAGACGCAATTCATTAAAAAATATGGGTAAAATCAGCAGAAATAGGTTTCACCAATGTTTTCATTTTAAACTCTTAATCTTTTCTTTTCTCAAGCCTATTTAGGGCAGTGCAGTGTTTTTGAGTCAGTGTGGTTTGTGCAGTGAGCAGGGGAGGGTGTGCGCGCTGCGTATTGGCGAGGGGTTAGCAGGCTGTGTAGTACCTTTTTACCTACTGATCGTACAGCTATTGACATATGTTTAAACATTTTATTTTTCTTTGCAGATATGATGTGTTTGATTTCGTGGAGTCCTAATTTTAGTTAGTTTACTGTATATAGTACCTTGTACCGGGCTGTGATGGAGCGCCGTAACTGTGTGAATGCATCGGACAGTTTTTGTTACATATGTGGAATTTTTACCTCTGACAGTCTGAAGAAACCTCTTACAAAGAATGTTAAAGCAGCTTATCTGCATTACTTCAAGTGCCGTATAGGTGATCAGATAAGAAGTGGGCCCCTCACGTAGCATGCAACCCCTGTGTGAAGCACTTGAATGAATGGATGCGTGGCAAACGGCCATCAGGCATGGCATTCGGCATCCCAATGGTTTGGCGTGAACAAAAGGATCACAGTACTGACTGCTACTTCTGCCTCACTAACATCAAAAGATATTCAGTAAAAACGCGAGCTAAAATCAGGTATCCTGACGTACCTTCTGCCATCAGGCCTGTGCCACATGGTCCTGATCTCCTAGTTCCAAATGTTCCAATTGCAAGTGCTATAAATGAATCAGATTCGAACGAGGAGGATAATCCCATGGATACAGACTTTCAAGAAATGGCAGACAACAGAGAGCCCAAATTCATCAGTCAGGAAATGCTACATGACCTTGTAGGGACCTAGATCTACCCAAGGAGAAAAGTGAAGTCCTTGGATCTCGTCTCAAGGAATGGAATTTGCTACAAGAAGGAGTTCTCATCACCACGTTTCGTCGTAGACATAAAGAACTTTCAAGCTTCTTCAAGATGGAACACAAGCTCTGTTACTGCTTTGATGTTGACACACTCATGGAACAACTTTGTGAGTCTCACACTTATGATAAGAGTGAGTGGCGGCTGTTCATAGATTCAGGAAAAAACAGGCTAAAGGCCGTTCTTCTGCATAAAGGAAATAAGCTTCCGAGTGTTCCAATTGCGCATGGCCATGAAATGAGTGAAACTTATGAAACTATGAAGACTTTGTTATCTGCTGTTAAATATGAAGAACATCAGTGGAATCTGTGTGGGGACCTGAAGGTAATCTCCTTGCTTCTAGGACTCCAGTTAGGTTACACTAAGCACATGTGTTTTCTTTGTTTGTGGGACTCTAGAGCGGCCAGCAAACATTACAAACAAAAGGAATGGCCAGCACGACCGAAAGACTCACCTGGCAGGTTCAACTGTATGTACAAACCTCTTGTTGACAGTGAAAAGGTGTACTTACCTCCATTGTATCTGAAACTTGGGTTAATGAACATTTTTGTGAAGGCCATGGATCAAAATGGTGCTGGCTTTCAGTATTTGTTAGCAAAGTTTGAATGCACTGTATCTGAAGCCAAAGTAAAGGCAGGTGTTTTCAATGGCCCTCAAATTCGTCAACTACTCAATGATGATGACTTTGTAAAGAGCCTAACTGCCCTGGAAAAGGCTGCTTGGAAGAGCTTTTTGGCTGTTATAATGAACTACCTAGGTAATGTTCGAGCATCGAATTATGAGGAACTTGTAAATGACATGTTGAAGAGTTACCATGCGCTTGGGGCTTGGATGTCACTCAAAATCCACTTTTTCCATTCACATCTTGATTTCTTCCCAACGAATCTTGGCGCGGTCAGTGATGAGCAAGGGGAACGTTTCCACCAGGACATTGCCACCATGGAAACCCGATACCAAGGACAATTCAGTCCCAACATGATAGGGGACTATTGCTGGACGCTACAACGTGAAAGTAGCTCCTACAAACGAAAGAGCAAACTACAGAAACACTTCTGATGTACTATGGAGCAGGGTGAGTACTTTTGTGTGTTAGGTATAGTTTTGATCATATATATATTTAATACCAATTTGAGATCTTGACTGTTCTTCTGAAGAACAGTCTAGATCTGACTGTTCTTCGAACTAGCGCATCTTTCTCTCAAAATAAATCTCGAAGTTGTGTTCCAAAATACAGATATATATATATATATATATATATATATATATATAATATATATATATATATATATATATATTATATATATATATATATATCGTATATATATATATATAAGTCAAAATTTACTGTGATTTGGCATATTTTCGGATATTTCCAAGATGTGGCACATTTTCGGATATATTTGGAACACAATTTAAGTATATTTTTTGCCAGATATGTACATTATGTCCTAATAAAGCCGCAGGCACCACCATAATTTAATTACGAGTAATATATATTAACGTAGGGGGATTGTTTCGATTAATTATATAATTATATATACGTATATAATTATAATAGCTATTAAAATTTAAAATGCCGATATTTCAAAAACTATACGTGCTAGAGAAAAAGCAATGCCATTTTTGAAATCAGCAGCAAAAATGCTTTCCAACCCACACACAATGAACTCAGAACCATTTTTGGTGTCGACCAGTGTTATCGGCTAAATTAGGAATGCTCACACGAATATATAATAAGTGTGAGGATGCAGTTAAGGTTATTCCTATTGATTATATTAAATCTAAAGACAGGTCTACCATTGTTAAAAGATCAATAGGATAAATATGAGGAGGCTTACTTCCTATATGAAGTTCAATTAAGAGAAGCTGGGGATAAAGAATTAATTCACCAATGTGTGACCATGTATGAACACGAGTGTCAAAGATATCATGATAAATTAATTGAAGATATGAGGGATTACTGGAGTGGGCTCATATTCCAACAACAGCTAAAGCCTCTTTACCCCAAATTAAATTACCAGACTTGGCATTACCCCAGTTCTCAGGGGAAAATTGGTTCTCCTTCTGGGATAAATTAAAATTTATTAATGATAGAGCTGACTTAACAGAGGTACATAAATAAACTTATTGTTGGGTCAGTTGAAAGGGCCCGCATATTTGCTGGTAAAGGAATTAACAGTTGAAAATGCCAATAATAATGTGGCTCTTAACCCTTTCACGTCACCATTGTCATTCACTTTTTGTTGTCCCGCGTAAACCCATTGTCACCCGAAATGTCACCCGCTGGAAAAAAGTTGTACTTCCACCGCGTCTAGAAACTAAACTATCAAAGGTATCGAGTTCAATTATGTTTCGTTTTTAAGCTAAGATCATTTCCTATATCATACAATGTTAAAAAAATACGCTAGCATGAAAATAACTTACAAATCTCGAGTTAGAAGTGAAAAAAAAAAAATAATAACACCTTGCGGCAAAAAATAATATGCCAAAAATCAACTTATCATCATAGAAGATTTTTCTACATTCCATGACATAGCTGAATAAATTTCCTTTCTAATGAAGTATAATATATTGTAATTCGCTCAAAAATAAAGCCATACAACGAAGTGAAAGATAGTGTAAAGTTTTTTTTTTTAATAAATATATTGTATAATATAATATATTATACAATATTATATTATACAAAATATATTTTAATATAATATATTGTAATTCGCTCCAACGGTCAAGTGAATCTCACGTCAACCGCGCGCTTTTTAAGATTTTTAATAAATATTTTAAAATATTATTTTTGGATGACGCTCAAAGGTGTCATTTGTACGTATGGCCTACACGTACCAGATGACGCTCAAAGACGTCATTTGTACGTGAAAGGGTTAAGATTCTCAAGGATAATTTTAAGGATAAAGACTTAGTTATAAAGAACCTATTTTGCAGGTTTATGGATCTACCAAGTCCTCAGCATAATTTAGAGGAATTGGAAGATTTCAGAGTAACTTTGAACTGCACCCTAAAAGCAATTGAAGCTCATAAACCATTGATTGAGTCAGACTGGATGGTCAGTACAATAATATGGAGGAAATTACCAACCAGGATGCAAGACCGTTTAAATCAGAGGTATAATAGTAATTACTTCACGGTCAATCAAATAGAAGAGGGATTATTGCAGGAATGCAAACATTTGCAAGGTATTGAACAGGAACCCCCTCACAGGGAGATCGAGATTGTTACACCTAAGGGTAATCAGCTTATCAGCCACCCTTTGAGTTTAAAGATCCCTCGTTAGTAGGTATTTATACCGTGCCTGTTAAAATTACGCAAGTTAAACAGCCTGTAGTCAAGATTCAAACTACTCATCCTACCAGTAAACCACAAAGGCCTACACAAATATCAAGTACAATCCCTAAATGCAGGGCTACTTCTAGATAAGTAAGAATAAATTGTGTCTTATGTGAGGGGGAACATACACAATCCACATGTAATGTATTCAGATTGTTCCACGAGAGTTAAAAGGTTAATGAGCCTTGGTAATTGCCTAACCTGCTTCAGTGGTAAACATGCTTTAAATGCATGCCCTATAAAGTAATTCAGTCAGGCATAACATAGCTCTTTGTCCTAACAGTGATATTAACTCAGACCCTACAATAGATAAAATGGCAGTCACTAATAATAGTAGTTCAGCAGCTGTTCCTACTGCAGAATTGAAGGTGTGCCACAATGGTAATTCAGTCATTGTAAAGACAATGTTTGACAGTGGTGCACAAAGATCCTTCATAAGTAGGGAGATAGTTGAATTATTACAACTACCCATAATTAATAAAGTGAACTTAGCTATTTCAGGTTTTCTTGCCAATAAAGAGGCTCAACACTTTGACGTAGTTCAACCCCTAGTCCAATTAGGAAAATATAAATGTAGGGTAGCTGCTGTAGTTAATAATATTGGTATTAGCTTAACTGTTAAAGGATTAAAAGACACAGCTGAAATGCTAAGGGAGAATGGTGTTAGACTAGTAAGTAATACCTTCCAGGAAGTTGATGGTCCATTCCAACTAATAATAGGCGCTGATTATTTTGGGCGTTACTTAAGGAAGGTCATCAAAACACATAACGTCTCTATGTTCACCAGTGCTGGTGGTAATATAATAATGGGACCCATCCTACATACTACTTACCAAACCGAACAAGAGGAGAGTATTCCTAGTCATGCACAACCCTTATTAATTACCAGAATTGGAACCACTTTCTTGCCCACACCAATTAGTGAGTCATTAGAGGAAAGTGATATTCCAGTTCATGATAAATATATTGCGACTAATGAAAATCCAACTAATAATGTGTAGAGGAAATACCCTCAAATTAAACACAGGATTATGGTTTAAAGGCCCTACCTGGCTGAAAGAGTGTAATAATATGCCTAAACAGGTTTCCACTCAGCCAGACATATATAAAGATATAATAAGGGAACCTGTATTGATACCAGATCCTGTGATAGACACTGAAAGGTTTTCCTTACTGAACAAACTAATCAAGACTACTAAATTTGTCTTCAAATTCATTAAAAGGGATAGCTCTGACTCCTTAAAATTTTGGATCAGAACAATACAAAAGCAGGTACACTAGGGTCCCACATAAAACGAAAAATTGGTCGATAAACGAGGTCGTTTTATGTGAATTCGCTCCATGTGAAACACATAACCTATGGGAAAAATTGATATAGGTCGATCGGTCCTCCCGTGCATACCCGTACATTTATACTCATTCACACCCATGCATATCAAAACATGTATAAATGATAAGTTATGCATAGAAATGATGAAATAGGCATATTGTTGCTTACCTTAAATCTAATAGGGATTATTTACAGGGGGCTAGGGTTCCGAGGCATCTTGGAGGTCACTCATCGTCACATCGGTCGGGGCTCGCACGCTTACAGCTGATAACTTGTAAACAAACCCACAACAACGAAAGTGTACCGTCGAATGAAAGCCATCAATAAATTATGTTAACTGACAATATCGTGAATGGATCACAACATATATCCTTCACATGAATGTATTTTTTGGTAATGGACGAGAAATGCGAGGTCGCTACCGCCACTATATCGATCGGGGCTCGCCCGATCACAAATGATAACTTGTAAACAAACCCACAACAACGAAAGTGAACCCTTGAATAAAAGCCATCAATAAATTACGATAACTGACGATATTGTGAATGGATCACAACATATATCCTTCACATGAATGGTTTTTTTGGTAATAATGGACGAGAACTGCGTGGTCGCTACTGCCGTTCCCCACCACATGCCACCCTCACCCCACCTCCGTGGCGACACGCCGCCGATGTGCCCCTCCTCACTCCATGCCAGGGACACACAGCCTTCTTCTATATGATATTTCGGCACTCTATATGAGGACTTCTCTGATTTGCCCTACTTTGATGGCGGAATCGTTCAATATAATCACATTAGTTTCTAACGAAAAATTTGGAATTTTATTTATTTAAAAAAATAATAATAATAATAAATAAATTTTTAAATTTTAATATTTTAGATCATTCATTTTATAGGGGAAACGCTCTATGTGAACACGTCTTATGCGGGACCCTAGTGTATTTCCAGAGGAATATCAGCTCTTAACCTCAGCCAGCCCTCATAGGAACAAATTGACCAAATCATTAGGTCTGTACCTAGATCATGAGGGTATAATTAGGTGTCGAAGGCGAAATTTGAAAACTGATATTTCAAATACCACCTGCCATCCCATACTAATTCCCAAATGCCACCATCTTACTAAATTATTGGTGGAAGAATATCATAGGAATTCGTTACTTGGCGGAATGGCTACAACATTAGCCGATATCAGGAGTCAATTTTGGATACAACATGGTAGACAGGCAGTCAAATATTACCTCAAATCTTGCATTAAATATAATAGATATGAAGGTAGACTAGTTGCCTATCTAGTACTCCCTGAACTTCCCGCTGATAGAAAACTCCTAAATTCATTTGAGGTCACTCGTGATGACTATATACGTACTGGGGATATAATAATTTCAGGTGATAACTCTCCCCTCAATAAAGTATATGTCTGCATATTCACATGTACCTCTATCAGGGCTATTACCGTAAATGGCGGCGTATAAGTCGACCAGGCGTACAAGTCGACCCCAAGATTATTAGCTCAAGATTACGGGTTAGGCCTATACCTGCCATATAAGTCTGCCCCAAAAATACGATAGGCTACTGGTAGGCCAAAGCTTGAATGTGGATAGGCTACGGTATGGTATACGGTAACCTGTCGCCAAAAAAAAAAAACACCACACCACTTATATGAAGATATGAATCTTTACTATAGGTCCGCCTCTTGTTTTCACTTGTAAAACACCATTATCCCCTGACAGTACCGCTACATACTGTATATTATAGTAAAACACGGTAGTACATATGACTAGACTGCACTTACCGGTGCCCTCCGCCATTTGCATTCGCCAGTCCTTACAATCTGTGTACGTATCAGCTATTGGAAACAGCTGTGGGTGGAACTGCCACTAAACGTCTTCTCCAGTTGTCGCTGTTGCTCTGGAAGTGGCGCATATTGTAGTTGTCTGACTGGATTTATGGTAAGTGGTGTACAGCGGTTAGTAGTGCTGATCCACTTGTTTGCCTCTCGGCGGTAAAGGTTCGCATTTTATCCTTGCCGTATAAGTCGACCCCTAGTTATGGAGAGATTTTTTCAGGCTCAAAGAGTCGACTTGTACGCCGCCATTTATGGTAATTTAAAAGTAGCCAAAGACCAAAGTGCCGAAACCTCTATTCAAATGTTCCAGCGCTATGTGGCCTGGTGTCCTGTCACTTGAAGCGGATCTTCATTTTTCACCGGGCCCCAGTTGTGGAAATTATCCACCAACCACCCTTTCAATAGGTAGAGTGGTGGTTTGTTTCCCCCCCCCCCCACCCCGTGTGAGGAAGGTATTGTTAGCTTATCATAGGGGGAGCATAGGAATGTGTATATATATATATATATAATTATAATGGTAATGGGTATTAATTAAGGTAATTTAAGTAAACGATAATTTTTTTTTTTTTTTTTTTTTTTTTTATCACAAGGAACTGGCCAAGGGCACAACAAAAATGGGTAACACAAAGCCCGCTTAGTTGCCAGTCCCTATAAAGAAGACAGTAAGAGAATAAAATAAAAACAGAGGGGTAGGCCAATTTAGTTCGGGAGGTGTCTTGTTACTCTTCTTTTGAAAAGATTTAAGTCATAGGAAAGTGGAAAAATAGAAACAGGAAGAGAGTTCCAGAGTTTACCAGTGAAAGGGATGAAAGAGTAAAGATACTGATTAACTCTTGCATTGGGAAGATGGACAGAATAGGGATGAGAATGAGTAGAAAGTCTTGTGCAGCGAGGCCGCGGGAGTGGGGGAGGTATGCAGTTAGCAAGTTCAGAAGAGCAGTGAGCATGAAAATAACGGTAGAAGAGAGCAAGAGAAGCAACATTGCAGCGGTGATTTAAAGATTGAAGACAGTCAGTCAGAGGAGAGGAGTTGATGAGACAAAAAGCTTTTGACTCAACCCTGTTTAGGAGAGCTGTATGAGTGGATCCTCCCCAAACATGTGAGACATACTCCATACATGGGCGGATAAGGCCCCTGTAGAGAGCAGTAAGTACAGTAAAACCCTTATAACTCAGCGGCACGATAGGGGCTCTGGCCCTTGCCGAGTTATGCAATGTCCTCCTCTGATATGGGTTTAAAAAAAAAAAAAAAAAAAAAAAAAAAAAAAAAAAAAAAAAAAAAAGGGACTGTAAAAGCATAAAAACTACACTTACCAGTGAACGGGTAGAATGTGCTGGCTTTGATATGAAACTCGGCGCAAATAGCACGCATGGACGCACCTGCATCCATCCTTGCCAGAACTTTCACCTTTTCCTGCAGGCTCAGGTTCTTCAATTTCATTCCCTTCCTGGTGGAGACACCCTTGCGTGATGGAGCTGACATCTTGATATACAGTACTGTATGATGTAATCCCAAAACACGTAAAATAGGTGGCAAAGTAAAGCAAAGGTCGGGTACCAGCGCGTAGGCTGAGCCGTGTTTTTGTCGTCCAAGCACTGTCTTGGAGTACAAATCCCAATCCAATAACATTTGCTGAAATGTGTGTTATACTACTTTGTGATATTGTTTGCAATGTTTTGCATTGATTATTATTTCGGCTCCTACCAAGCTTGTTGTGTTTTTGAAGCAAAAACCAATACTTTTTCAATTTCGACAAAAAATGGAATTCGTATCCAAGATGGTGCTTGGACGACATAAACACGGCTCAGCAGCTGACAGCCTACACGCTGGTTCCCGACCTTTGCTTTACTTTGCCACCTATTTTACGTGTTTTGGGATTACACACAAACCTCGTTTTCCCGGACTAATAGGGGGGAGCACTGGTCCGGGAACCGCAAAAGTCCGGGAATCGCAACAGTCCAGGAATTATCCTCCAAAAGAAAAAAAGAAAAAAAAAAGTCCGATGCCATAACCCACCCCCGGACGTTTATCCTACTCTAGTATTTACTGTCCGGCAACCGCCAATATCAACTACCCCGCCGCGGACTTTTACGTCTGCTGAGCATGCTGCCACCTGGCGGGAGGCAGCAGAAAGTGTTCAATAGTCTCAAGAGACGTTCCTGCACCAGGGGCAGTGGGGGTCAGGGGACTAACGGAGGCGGTGCAGGTGAACCATGAGTGACGTGTGCCCCCAAATGTAAACAATACGACCGCTGAGCATGCTGCCACCTGGCGGGAGGCAGCAGAAAGTATTCAATAGTCTCAAGAGACGTTCCTGCACCAGGGGCAGTGGGGGTCAGGGGACTAACGGAGGCCGTGCAGGTGAACCGTGAGTGTCGTGTGCCCAAATGTAAACAATACGACCGCTGAGCATGCTGCCACCTGGCGGGAGGCAGCAGAAAGTGTTCAATAGTCTCAAGAAACATTCCTGCACCAGGGGCAGTGGGGGTCAGGGGACTAACGGAGGCCGTGCAGGTGAACCGTGAGTGTCGTGTGCCCAAATGTAAATAATACGACCGCTGAGGATGCTGCCACCTGGCGGGAGGCAGCAGAAAGTGTTCAATAGTCTCAGAAATGTTCCTGCACCAGGGGCAGTGGGAGTCAGGGGACTGACGGAGGCTATGCAGGTGAACCGTGAGTGTCGTGTGCCCAAATGTAAACAATACGACCGCTGAGCATGCTGCCACCTGGCGGGAGGCGTGGACACTGACCAAGGGTGACAGGAGACGCTCGGACTGCCGGACAACTTTATCAATTTATGAACAAGACCAGCAGGCATTTCAACGTAAAAAAAAAGAAAAAAAGAAAAAAAAATTGTCTGGGACTCCGAGATATCCCCGGACCTTGGATTTTGTCCGGCAAATCCGATATCCGGGAAATAGAGGTCCGGGAAATCGAGGTTTGTGTGTACATCATACAGTACTGTATTTCAAGATGTCAGCTCCATCACGCAAGGGTCTCCAGCAGGAAGGGAATGAAATTGAAGAGCCTGAGCCTGCAGGAAAGGGTCAAAAGGACAAAAACACGACTTTATGCGACTGAGGATATGCCGAGTGTAAGCAAAGAGATGCAGTTATAACATCAATATGCCGAGATACATTATTTTTTGCCGACTTTCTGTTTACATGTTCACACAAAAGGTTGTGAGGGCATGATATGCCGAGTGAAAACCAAGAGATACAGTTTAGGGGAGGCGGTAGCAGAGTGGTTAGCGCCACCGAGTGGCGTTTTCGAAGACCCGAGTTCGATCTCGAATGAGACCCATAAATACACTTGAAATCTTTCTGCACCGTCGAGTGGCTTAAGAACACCCACATGCCCTGTCCATTAACTCTACCTTCGACTGTGAGTGCATGGGAGGACACAGGGGGGCAGCATGAGCCTCTAATTACAGGCATCACTATAAGAATCCTGCCTGCGCCACCACGGGCGAGGGCCAACCATCACAGCCCTCGAGTGAGCCTCCAGGGCCTACCATCCCACCCCTGGAGCTCTTTGCCTACACGCGCTAATGGCATAAATAAATGAAGAAAAAAAGAAAAGAAAAAACTTTGTCCTTGCCTTACCGAGTTATATCAAATTCCGAGTTATACAGTGCCGAGTTATAAGGGTTTTATTGTATTGGGATATGATAAATGAACATTCCCAGTGGTATTAACCATTTGCACCTTATAGTAGTGCATTAATTTAAAACTGCTGGTCATTGGCCACCGTCATTAGATTCTCGCCACTGACGGTTTGACACGTAGGTAGAATTTGTGGCGGCCGGTCGCCGCCGCGGCTTGGAGAGTCGGTACACTTCATTTTCCCGTGAGAGCAACATCTCTTGCTTATCTTCTCAGACTATATCGAGAAGTTGTATATAAACTTTTGTATATATATTATAAGTGTAAAATCATAGGAAGTGTTACATTCAACACAGCGATTCCAACCGTCGCGTCAGTGTTGTGTGATAACCCGTTTGACACCTCGCCGAAACACACCGCCTCCGAGCATGCAGTATTTAATAACGTCCTTCTACCCTATCAACAGTCTTATCCACCGATAAGTATCTTAGTTAGTATTGGCTGGGGTATTTTGTCGGGATGAGATAGACAATGGGTTTTCAGAAGGTAAGAACTTCAATTAATTAAATGTTTGTGACATAAAATTTCCACAACACTGATGATTAATTAACAAATGGTGTGACGCTCCCCTTAAAGTAATCGTCCAGACCATTTCATCATTCTTGATTTAATACAATCAAATTATAGCCATTAGCGAGTATATCAACAATATGTTGTCCCTTTTTGCATCCAGTCAGCCGTTTTTAAATAATCTGCAATCAAAATCTGTAAATTCCCTGAGCTCTCAAAACGCTCCTCAAGGTTTGCAGACGACGCAGCACGGCTCGGTGACGTCACAGCAGTAAGCCTCCACTTCCCGTGCTGATAACCACCACTACAACCTTATACAGGGAGGTCCCGAAGATACGAGCAGTTAGGTTCCACCTGGCATACTCGTAAAGCGAAATCTCGTATAACGAAACACATAACTAATGGTAAAATATAGGTTTGGTTCCAGGACCCCATCAATTTAAAAAAAACAAAAAAATAAACATGTTTTTCAGGCTAAAATAAACTATAGCAAACACAACAAACACACAGCGTCTATATTACCTACACTGTACTACCTATTCTGTAGAAAAACCATTCTGAAAGAGAAAATAGCAAACAAAATAACATAACTGCACATTAATTAAACATAAAACATAAATGATGTCATCAAGCTCATCATCAGTCACCAGCCAATGACAAACTGTTTTTAAAACTTCTCGACCAATCACAAGTCAGCGAGACATATTTCCGGGCAAGAATGGCATGCCAGACTGCCTCTCCGCCTTCTGTCCCCGTCATCTCAAACTAATTCTCGTTTATTCAGAATGCTTGCGTTTTAAGGAGTTTTAATGTATCAGATAGTAAGATATATAAGTAAAAAGCCTGTGTTGCTAGTGTTTTGGTGTTAGAAGGTGTGTATGTGGGTTGAAATAGTGAATATTTGTGTTATGGGGCGGTGGGGCCGCGGCAAGAATTTCTCCGTCACTCACTGCCCCAGCAGTCACCTCATCATAACATCTTTAAATCACCCTTATTTAAGGTGACACACGGTGCTACATTGATTTAGATAATGACACGTGTATATAACATCTCACCATAATCACTAAGTTGTATAATAACGAGTGATAAGACGTTTAAGCCTGCCCAAACCTACCGTGGCGGAGGAGCTGGCGGCTCCAGCGGCCAGCCGCCACTCAAAACTTTTGAGTAAAAACCCGCCATCATCCGCCTCACCTGTGCCTTCCTGAAGACAGTCAGCTCCCACGCCTGTGATAGCACCATAGGATATCACCAGGGATCATAGGATTCCTCAAGGGGTTCTCGCTCCCCTACTAAATATTACCAAAGACATCTATCTCCCTTGTTCTAGTGGTGTTGATATCCACCTCACGGGCTTCATGGGCTGGCTCATGCTGCTGCTGCTGCTGCCAAAGGCCGCGCTGCCAAACGTGGATGAGTCCCTTGCTTGTATTTCATCTCTTTTCTCATATATATGAATGATAGCCATCCAAATGCAATCATATGTCTACATTCACCTAGAGAAATGATATTTCATAGCATACCCAAACAATAATAAGCGAGCCTGGAGACTTCCTACCTCTGCTAATACCAGTCTCGAGCAGTCGTTGGCCAGTCTGCACGTTATTTTCAGATTGATTATCGTACAACCTTAGGTAAAATCATATAGTCAGTAAATGTTTATAATTTTAGTAAATAACTTGTAATTTACTTTAGTAAATAACTTGGTAATTTTACTCACCCCAGTTTGAATGTCATAACATTGGATTTTCGATCTCGTATATTGAAAATAGACCCTAATTTACACATCTCGTATCATCGGATTCTCGTATATCGAATGCTCGTATAACGGGACCTCCCTGTAGTCAGGAGGAAGAAAGGAGGAAGAGAGAGAGAGAGAGAGAAGGAAGAAAGGAGGAAGAGAGAGAGAGAGAGAGAGAGAGAGAGAGAGAGAGAGAGAGAGAGAGAGAGAGAGAGAGAGAGAGAGAGAGAGAGAGAGAGGAGAGAGAGGAGGAAGAAGAAGAGAAGAGAGAGAGAGAGAGAGAGAGAGAGAGAGAGAGAGAGAGAGAGAGAGAGAGAGAGAGAGAGAGAGAGAGAGAGAGAGAGAGAGAGAGAGAGAGAGAGAGAGAGAGAAGAGAGAGAGAGAGAGAGAAGAGAGAGGAAGGAAGAGAGAGAGAGGGGGAAGAAGGGAGGAAGAGAGAGAGAGAGAGGAGGAAGAAGAGAGGAAGAGAGAGAGAGAGAGGAGGAAAAAGGGAGGAAGAGAGAGAGAGGAGGAAGAAGGAAGGAAGAGAGAGAAAGAAGGAAGAAGGGAAGAGAGAGAGACTGGGTTAGAGTTGCCATGTTGGGAGACACACACACACACACACACACACACACACACACACACACACACACACACACACACACACACACACACACACACACACACACACACACACACACACAATCTCTCCTTTGCTATTATCTCCTCATCTCACTGTCTCTCACAACGTAATACCTTGTCTCTTCTAGCAGTAATCCTTCCCTTAATCTGTCCATACTATCTAATCTGTCCTATAACACGTAATAATACCGTCAATACTATGCTATGTGGCAAGGCGGTGGTGTGGCTGGGTGGCTTCTACTACTAACTACTACTATAGTACAGCGGGTAACCTATTGTGCATTTTTTGATAAAGGCACCAATTTTGGCACAGAGGTAGACCAATATATTATGAACAAATTTGGATGTGGAGCCATCGCCCAACTGCTCCCTGGCGGCCGTGGCGGCCATTTTCCAAAATGGCCGCCAGCAGACACCCAAAAGACACACAGAAGTTAGATAAAGTTTGCTGCTGAAGGTTTTAGTGAATGTTTATTGAATGTTTTGAATCAAGATATGCCAGATAGCTCTTAGTCACATTTTGGGAGATGCTGCTGATATTAATTAACATATTTAGGCTAATTGCAGATGAAATGGCGACAAGGAAACCCATGATCAGGTATCAAATGCTGACATTCCTTGTGAATAGGCTAGATTCATTTAAGTTGTGGAAATGTTATCTGACCTTCTTCCTGTCTGTCAATAGCTATTAATGGACACTGCCCATTAACAAAATTATTAACACAATTATGCTAATTAGATCGACAATACAACAACAATAACAGAACCAGATAGTGATAATTATGGTGGCTTGCTCTCATCAGATCAATCCTGGGCAAGTCAAAGGGATGTCACGCTGGTAGCCGGCACGGGGATGTTCTTGATGCTGCCGACGGATGGGACATTTGTATAGTAGTGCGGCAAACGGTCAACTGTTTTAAGGCCTCTTTCGTTCGGCCTTCCGAGGATGATGATGCTGCGGTCAATGCCGGCACCAGGGACTGCAGGGTGTTGCATGAGGGAAATAGCAGTCCCATGGAATGACTGTTTTGCTGTGGTGGAGCTTAGGTTTTGGTCGATATTGTCTACTGCGGCAGTAGTGAAGACTCTGCCTCGCATCTTGGGAGGGCAGACTACTTGCTCCTGGTGGTAGAGGCGACAGGCACTGTTTCCCAGCTGTGTGGAAAGGGACAGGACCCGATCAGAGGAGATAGAAATCCCCATGTGTGGCAGCCTGTCGACGAGCTCCCTCTTGCGCGTGTGTGCATGTAGCATTAGGCCGATGTAGGTTGAAACTGGCGTCTCCTGCGTGGTGGCGTGCCTGACTGGGCGAGGCGTACTGCCTGTGGCGGCCCGTCGGTGCATAACGCTGTTGAACTTGAGGAGCTGGGTGATGCTCAGTGCCGCTGGTGTTGTGCTTTCACTCTGGTGCTTGTTACTGGGACCTTCCAAGATCATAGTGACCAAGGCAAGCAGCATGGGTGGCACGGAGTCCTGTTGGCATCCTGCAGGAAACCCGTTGAACACCTTGGCATCTCCGATGATGTGGCGTCTCACAATTTGGGCAGCACGCGCCAGGTGGACAGCATCAAGGTCTCTGTCCAGTTCACAAGCCTTTGCCAGGGCATCGCCGAGGTCTTCATTGAATGCAAGCAGAACATCGTACCCCTGGTGCTGTGCACACATGTTAGGAAAGTGAGCAAGCAGTCTCTGCTTAAGACGGGTCGTGTGCACCCTGCCCTCATGCTTGACTCCCAGCTGTTCCATCCTTGACGTGTATAACTGCGCCAGGTCAGCAAGTTTGAAGACCGGAGACGTCCCGTCATCCATGTGAGCTTCTTCAATAAACACCATCAGCTCTGCGAAAGCAAGTCCTGCTATTGCGTGTTCATTGTCTGTACCTTTGCCCGCCATTTCCTTAATCTTCCGTGCACGATTGTACAAGTTCAGGAGACAATTTCGGTGGTATTTGGCCTCCTGTGCAACCATGTCCCCAGCGTTCAGTTGCGTCAGGAGGTCCATGTCGTCCAGAATCAGTGCGCACGACCTGACACGCGAGTCCAGTTGGAATGTCGCAGCTTCATGAAGACCAGCACTACCAGGAGCTTCTCCGCAGAAGAAGCATTTCACTTCTTGGTGTTTCGTCTCAGTACTTGATGGTCGTGACAGATATCGAGTTCGCTTGCGGGCAACAACTTCCTCTTCTTCGTCGGCGCCTATTTTCAGGTGCCTCTTCTCAGCTCTGTCTAACTTGGTCTTGTTATACCTCAGCCTGCAGGTCTTGTGGTATCGTGCATTGTTGGCGCTCAATGCTGCTTCAACGCCACTGCCTTCATCTAATCGGCTCAACAGAAAAGAGTTGGGGAGCAATCCAAGCTCATTGAACCTTCTCAGATGTCCAGCGAGAATGCTGTAGCTGCTCCCCTTGTCTTGGCGTGTATTCTGGGATGGACTTGTCAGCGACTCTGGCGTCGTTTCTTGGCATATGAAGCATATTGACCAGTCTGTCTCTGTTGCTGGCTGGGCGGAGGTAGACGGAACTGCTTCTGCACCACGAGGCTCAACGAGTTTGAAGCTCTTCGACATTGTTCTGGAAATGGAAAATGACAAAGTTGTATGAAAGGAGCACTCAGAATCCAAGTGAATTAGGACATGTTCAATTGAGAGATGTTTGTCATGGCTGTTATGCTAATCTATGAATAATTCAATAAATAGATAATAAGATAAGATTCTAAAAACACATGGGCACCTTTCTTTGTTGTTAAGTGCTACCCTACATTAGCAACAACACGCAACATAATGTTTGCACAACATTGCAGATTCAAAACAATCATTTTTTCCTGCACATTTACTCAGTACATCTCATTCACCTAGGGATAAGTCTTCCTCGGCAGCCACATGGCGGCCATTTTGGAAAATGGCCGCCACGGCCGCCAGGGGGCAGTTGGGCGATGGCTCCACATCCAAATTTGTTCATAATATATTGGTCTACCTCTGTGCCACAATTGGTGCTTATATCAAAAAATGCACAATAGGTTTGAATATCCTAGGTAAACCGCCCCACTACTACTACTAAGCAACTACTATTACTATTACTACTACTATTACTACTACTACACTACTACTACTACTACTACTACTATTACTACTATTACCACCACTACCACCACTACTTTATTTCTACTACTACTACTAAGCAACTACTATACTACTATTACTACTACTACACTACTACTACTACTATTACCACTATTACCACCTCTACCACCACTACTATACTACTACTACTACTACTACTACCACCACTACCACCACTACTACTATTACCACTATTACCACCACTATACCACCACTACTAAACTACTACTACTACTACTACTACTACTACTACTACTACTACTACTACTACTACTACTACTACTACTACTATACACAGGCAGAAGACTTTTGTATACATTGGAGTTCCTCCAGTGACGTCATCAATAATATTCGTAGCCCTGTTGGGGGGAAGAAAAAAAAATTCGCGCGCTTTAAAAAAAAAGTACTGTTCATACGGAAATAAGGCCTGGAAATCAATTATTTTGGGTGGATTAGATGTTTTGAATTCAACATAATTAGGCAGAAAAAAAATGGGTCTGGACGATTACTTTAAGAGATCGGATCTCTAACTCCTGCTTCCTCACAACACTTTTCAACTCGTTTACTTCGCTTGGAAAACACATTTTCAAGTTTTCAATCACCTCAAGAATAGCCTTAAGTGCTTCACCACAACCTCCTTTGCACTCTGCCTCCACCATTCTTGCAGTCTCATGTGGTGCACAACTGGGTACCATGCCCACTCCGCTCTCTTCTACTACCACACTAACACTCCACCACAGCAGTAGCACACAGCGTCCCTTCACTCTCCGCCACCACTTCCTCTCCACTCCCAGCAAGCAAAACACCTTCCATCAACGTAGCCATTCTAATCCCCGAGAGCTCTACCAACACTTCCTCCCTCGTTGGAGACCTCAGGTCGACTGATAAGGAAACTATGAAAGAGTGCTAGTAAAAAGGCAGCAACCGTACCTGTAGACGGCATGGAAGCCTTCCACACCAAGACCAAGACCAAGACCAAGACCAAGACCAAGACCAAGACCAAGACCAATCATGACGCCCCAGTCATCCGCCTCAAGGCCGATTCACACCATACCATCACGGCCCTGTCACATCACAAATGTTAGAATTTCTTACATTCAAACAAATGGATGTGTTACACAGAATTGCTGCCACCAAACGCCAAATGTCCGCTGCCGTCAAGGTTCCAGCACATCACTGTTCTGTTACGTAACAGTTTCTCTGAAATAAGATTTTGACGAGATGAGACTGCTGATGATTATCGTTTTTTCAAGGCTATATGAACCAAAAACCGTTTATTTTAGAGTTAAACTCATCTTCTTCATCCAACAGAAGTGCTATTAATGCAAATTTCTTCAACCATTGCCTCTGAGGTGCCATGCCTGCTTAGAGGTTGAGCAGAAACTTCCGAAAATGACGGAACCGTAACGAATAGTGTACTGGCACTGCTGAAGGAATGCTGCTGTGATGTGATGAAACGGTGCCGTGATAGTATAATGTGAATCTGCCTTCACCTGTGTCTTCCTGAGGAAGACTAATTAACCCTCGTGACTGTGATAGATTCACAGGTGTACACCAAGGCGAATATCATCGATCACGACATCGGTGCCCTAAAACAATAAATACAAGGTAGTGATGGTTACCAAACAATGTTACCTTAATATCTGTGTAAATTTTCTTTTTTGGGTAACCACCGATTTGGAGACCGAAACTTAGTTTTTCCTGAATAGTTTTGATGTGCTTTAAATTACTCTGAATTTGAATCTTTGAATTTTTAATCACTCGTGAATTTGGCACTCGTTTTTGTCGGAAATCAATGTTTATTTACAGGTGCGGGGGGTAATCGCCCCGCCTCTCCAGACCCGTCCCGCATACCTTGCTCCGCTTTGTACTGCCATAGTAATGGTGTTTTTTTCTTTCTTGATATGATCTGCTACTAAACCAAACCCCACTTTTAACCTAACCTAACCCAATTTAACCTAACTTAACTTTCTGGCTAAAATAACAGCAAATTTCGGTAGTACATGTAATGCCATTAATATTCAATTGTGCCATGGGAAATGGGGTTAAAAATACTCAGAATGAAGAAAGCTACAAGATGATGTAGTTAAGAATCCTAGGACTTTTGAAAGCCCACTACCGCAAACTGCAAATTTTCCACAAAGTTTAAACACATGGCAAGGTAGCAACAAAGGCATACAGTAAAGCCTCTCTTATTTGAACCCGTATAATTTGAAATTTGGATAATTTGACCTGCTTCACGCCAGTTCAAATTTTTCAACAACTTTCCATAATTCAAACAGAATTTCGAATGATCCGGGCCTTACTAGTGCAAGTCCAACCTCTCCCATGCAGGCCGCAGCTGCCTCAGTCTTTCGCGCGCTTTCCTCCTGGCAACATCTCCCCACAGAGTGCTCCCTCATACAACCACGTGTTCTTTTGTTGCCTCTCTAGCCTTGAAGTGGATTATTTTGTGGATTATTACTATCAGTGACGCCTGACTGCTCAGTGTACAGTAATACTGCATTTCAAGACTTCAGTATCAGCCATGTTTTGGCGAGTACAAGTAATACAATCTGTGCAGTTTTGGCATGTTTGAGTGAGTTCTTATTGTGTGGAGGGGCTAGAGGTAACCATTGGATATTTCGGACTTTCGGCTAATTCGACCCATGTCTCCCCCCAATTAGTTCGAATTAGAGAGGGTTTACTGTACATACAACATTAAATCTAAGCTAAATGTCATAGGTAGCAAAATATTAGAATATCAATTAGTGGGGCCTTCTGCAATAGATTTTGACCGATTTTGGTTACCATACAGCATTCCCATTACATAATAACTAGCATAATTTTTTATTCACATTCACTGCACTGTGAATAGTGTATTTTGGTACAGGCTCAAAATAATTTGTTTTCCCCTACAAAACCATTTTAATAATTTTTGAAGTTTACAAAAAAAAAAAAAATGCAAATCACCAATAGATTTTTTTCTCAAATCTCCTTGTAAAATAGGTGTGCGTATTATGTGGAGATGCGTCTCATACGCTGGCAAGTACGGTATATATATACAGTACCCTCCCGAGTTTTGCGCTGCTTTGTACACTTTTTTTTTTTTTTTTTGTGTGTGTGTGTGTGTGTGTGTGTGCATGCCTACAGCGCCGTTAGGCAGTGACCTCCAAGGGTGGGATGGTAGGACCTGGAGGTTCCCTCGAGGGCTGTGGTGGTTGGCCCTCGCCTGTGGTGGCGTAGGCAGGATTTTTATAGTGACGCTTGTGATTAGAGGTTCATGTCGCCCCCCTGTGGCCTCCGATGCACTCGCAATCGTAGGTAGAGTTAATGGGCAGCATGTGGGTGTTCTTAGGCCACTCGACGGTGCAGAAAGATTTTATACCTTACGGTAATATCAAGATCAAGATCAAGTATCGCTAAAGAGGTAAATAGATAGTACAATAAACCCTTCATGCTCGCGGGGGTTAGGGAACAGAGACATCCGCGAGTATCGTAAATCCGCGAGCATGACATTAGTCATTCATTTACCCCATAGTTTATTATAGTTTTTATTTTTTTTTTTTTTATTATTTTTTTTTTTTTTAACATCACAAGGAACTGGCCAAGGGTACAACAAAAATGGGTAACACAAAGCCCGCTTAGTTGCCAGTCCCTATAAAGAAGACAGTAAGAGAATAAAATAAAAACAGAGGGGTGAGCCAATTCAGTTCGGGAGGTGTCTTGTTACTCTTCTTTTGAAAAGATTTAAGTCGTAGGAAAGTGGAAAAATAGAAACAGGAAGAGAGTTCCAGAGTTTACCAGTGAAAGGGAGGAAAGAGTAAAGATACTGATTAACTCTTGCATTAGGAAGATGGACAGAATAGGGATGAGAATGAGTAGAAAGTCTTGTGCAGCGAGGCTGCGGGAGGGGGGGGAGGCATGCAGTTCGCAAGTTCAGAAGAGCAGTGAGCATGAAAATAATGGTAGAAGAGAGCAAGAGAAGCAACATTGCGGCGGTGATTTAAGGATTGAAGACAGTCAGTCAGAGGAGAGGAGTTGATGAGACGAAAAGCTTTTGATTTTGACTCAACCCTGTTTAGGAGATCTGTATGAGTGGATCCTCCCCAAACATGTGAGACATACTCCATACATGGGCGGATAAGGCCCCTGTAGAGAGCAAGCAATTGGGAGAGAGGAAAAAAAAAAAAAAAAAAAAAAAAAGTTGAAAATCCGCGAGCCTGAAACCCGCGAGCATGAAGGGTCTACTGTACACACAAACCTCGATTTCCCGGACCAAAGACTACTCTATACTGGACTTGCTACTCATTTTGGGCTATTTCCAGTGGAGGCCAGTTTTGCGATTCCTGCCATTGTCGAACATCACTCCCTTTTCCCTTCCTATGGTTTATCAGTATATATGATATACCGTTATCTTCGTAACTGTTTGTTCTATAATATTATCGAATAAAAAACTGTAAAATGCAATAAAGAAATGCCATTATGAGAGAGTTAAGAAATATGCATGAACTTAATATTCACTTGAACTCATCGCCATTTAATATTTTGCGAGAAAACATTTTTGATGCTAGCGATAGAAAGAAGCGGATTTTCATTAGCTTTCCATTGCTATATTTCGTTTTCTGATAAATGAATCATAACCATGCATAAATTAGCGTTAACTAAAAAAATAACATCATCTATTGGGATAATTACCCGTTGGATGATGTTATTTATTTAGTTAACGCTAATTTATGCATGGTTCTAATTCATTTATCAGAAAATGAAATATAGCAATGGAAAGCTAATTAAATTCCGCTTCTATTGATGTGTTGCATGTAAAAAGTCTCCACGCAAAAAATCAAATTGCGATGAGTTTAAGTGAATATAAGTTCATGCATATTTCTTCAGAGTCTCATAATGGAATTTCTTTAGTGTATTTTACAGTTTTTTATTTGATAATATTATAGAACAAACATTCACGAAGATAACAGTGTATCATTTATACTGATATGCCATAGTCTACTGTATTCATGGAACACTGTTTTACTTGCCGATATGATTGATTTTGTTATTTGTTTAGTTAACGCTAATTTAGGCATGGTGGTAATTCATTTATCAGAAAACGAAATATATCAATGGAAAGCTAATGAAAATCCGCTTCTTGCTATCGCTAGCATCTAAAATGTTTTCTCGCAAAATATTAAATGGCGAAGAGTTTAAGTATATATTGAGGTCATGCATATTTCTTCACTCTCTCATAATGGCATTTCTTTAGTGTATTTTACTGTTTTTTATTTGATAATATTATAGAACAAACAGTTACGAAGATAACGGTATATCATATATACTGATAAACCTTAGGGAGGGAAATAGGGGTGATGTTCTAAAATGGCAGGAATCGCAAAACTGGCCTCCACTGGTCATGGGTGGGTTGGCGCGGGGCACGAGTAGCAAGTCCAGTATAGAGTAGTCTTTGCCCGGACTAATAGGGGGGAGCACTGGTCCGGGAACCGCAAAAGTCCGGGAATCGCAAGGAAAAAAAAAAAGTCCGATGCCATTACCCACCCCCGGACGTTTATCCTACTCTAGTATTTACTGTCCGGCAACCGACAATATCAACTATCCCGCCGCGGACTTTTACGTCCGCTGAGCATGCAGCCACCTGGCGGGAGGCAGCAGGTGTTCAATAGTCTCAAGAGACGTTCCTGCACCAGGGTCAGTGGGGGTCAGGGGACTAACGGAGGCTGTGCAGGTGAACCGTGAGTGTCGTGTGCCCAAATGTAAACAATACGACCGCTGAGCATGCTGCCACCTGGCGGGAGGCAGCAGAAAGTGTTCAATAGTCTCAGAAATGTTCTTGCACCAGGGGCAGTGGCAAGGGCGTAGCCAGGAAAAATAATTGGGGGGGGCACCTCCCAATGATGGTTGAGGGGTGGGTGGCGAGCGAAGCGAACCTTATCAGCTGGGGGTCTGGGAGGTGCTGTAAGCCCCCCAGAGAATTTTTTTGAAGATATGACTTAATTGGGGGCATATTAATTGAGGCCTATGGGGGATCATTTATTAGTTCCTTGCATGATATTCAATACAGGGAGGTCCCGAAGATACGAGCAGTTAGGTTCCACCTGGCATACTCGTAAAGCGAAATCTCGTATAACGAAACACAGAACTAATGGTAAAATATAGGTTTGGTTCCAGGACCCTATCAATAAAAAAATAAAAAAATAAATAAAGACATGTTTTTCAAGCTAAAATAAACTATAGCAAACATAACAAACACACAGTGTCTATATTACCCACACTGTACTACTATTCTGTAGAAAAAGCATTCTGAAAGAGAAAATAGCACACAAAATAACATAACTGCACATTAATTAAACATAAAACATGCATAACAAGCAAAAAAGATGTTGTAATGTAGGGGACGCCGTGTGATACAAGAGAGGGTAGTGTAGCGGTCCCAAGGTTAGGGCCGCACACCTGCTAATTACCCCTAAAGGTCAGGCCCCGCCATATGCTTAATTACTCTTCAGGTAATGCCTTGCTAGGGATGACCTGCCGCGCCATATGCTTAATTACCCTTCAGGTCACGGCTTCCTAGGGGTGACCTCACTGGGGTCAACCAAATCCCCCTTTGTCCAGCCTGGGAGTGGTAGGGCACGCATTTTGAACTTGATAATTTTACTCACCCCAGTTTGAATGTCGTAGCATTGGATTTTCGATCTCGTATATTGAAAATAGACCCTAATTTACACATCTCGTATCATCGGATTCTCGTATACCGAATGCTCGTCTAACGGGACCTCCCTGTATAGTAAAATTGATGAAATTATACCATACACTCCTAAAGTAGATGTGTTGAATTGGGGGGGGGGGGCATGGCCCCATTGGCCCCCCCTCTGGCTACGCCCTTGGGCAGTGGGAGTCAGGTGACTGATGGAGGCTGTGCTGGTGAACCTTGAATGCTGTGTGCCCAAATGTAAACAATACTACCGCTGAGCATGCTGCCACCTGGCGTGAGGCGCGGACTCTGACCAGGGGTGACAGGAGACGCTCGGACCGCCGGACAACTTGGTCAATTTACGAACAGGACCAGGCATTTCAACGTTTAAAAAAAAAAAAAAAAAAAAAAAAAAAAAAAAAAAAAAAATTGTCCGTGACTGACATATCCCCGGACCTCGGATTTTGTCCGGCAAATCCGATATCCGGGAAATCGAGGTCCGGAAAATTGAGGTTTGTGTGTATTCACATGACGTCACATGACGCCATATTGGAGGCTCAGACATGTAAACACCGCCACCAGCAGGGTGGGCAGGTCAAAGGTGGTGACGTTCAGGGCGAGTAGTTGAGAGTGTAGCTGCTGTAGCACTACACGGTGTGAGTGGAAGTGCGGACACTGCAGCAGAAAGTGTTCAATTGTCTCCGGAACATTCCTACACCCAGGGGCAGTGAGGGTCAGGGGACAGATGGAGGTGGGGAAGGTGAACCGTGAGTGCTATGCTAGAACAAAGATGTTGAAGGTAGTGGTAGGAGAGGACGGAGTGGAAGAATGGCGAGAGATGAGAGACAGGAGTGTGGATAGGCAAATGGAGTACCTGCTGGGGTTGTGTGCTGAGTGGAGGAGTGACAGTCGTGTGGCTGAAAGTTTAAAAGAATTCTTGGAGAAATCTTGGAGAGCACGCATGAGAAAGAATGAGAGGCAGGGGGCCCCTCAGTGAGGGGGGACCCCGTATGAATGTGATGCAGAGAGAGGAATGAGGGGAAAATGAAACACCTAGTTTTCCTTCCCCCTTTTGCTTCTCTCCCAACAGAATACTACGTGTGTGGGAGAACGCCGGACCAAAGGCTTCACCGACAGCATCAGCTGGGTGACTCCCAACTCAAGCTCAAGCTCGTAGGTTCTCTCCGTAGGAGAGGACCTAGGAGAAAATCTCCTTTCCTCCTCTCCTGTCCTCTAGTTTTGGCCGACCACCCCGGGAGGCGGGTCACAAACCCCCGGCTAACACCCAGTACCCATTCACTGCTGGGTGGACAGGGGCTCGAAGCATTTTCAGGGTATTTGTTTGGGGAAAAGGTGTCTTATAAGCAGTAAAATATGGTAGGTACACCTCGCACTAGACTAAATAAGCATTTTTACAGTGTTTTCAATACCCGAGTTTCACGATCCTCGAGTTTAGCGCTATGCCTCCGGAAAAAAGCAATCGCCAAACTCGGGAGGGTACTGTATATATATATATATATATATATATATATATATATATATATATATATATATATATATATATATATATATATATATATATATATATACAGGGAGGTCCCGTTATACGAGCATTCGGTATACGAGAATCTGATGATACGAGATGTGTAAATTAGGGTCTATTTTCAATATACGAGATCGATAATCCAATGCTATGACATTCAAACTGGGGTGAGTAAAATTATCAAATTCAAAATACGCGCCCTACCACTCCCAGGCTGGACAAAGGGGGATTTGGTTGACCCCAGTCAGGTCACCCCTAGCAAGTTGTGACCTGAAGGGTAATTAAGCATATGGTGCGGCCTGACATTTAGGGGTAATTAGACAGGTGTGGGGCTCCAACCTTGGGACCGCAGTCAGGTCACCCCTAGCAAGGCGTGACCTGAAGGGTAATGAAGAAAATGGTGCGGCCTGATCCTTAGGGGTAATTAGCCAGGTGTGCTGCCCCAACCTTGGGACCGCTACACTACCCTCTCTTGTATCACGCGGGGTCCCCTACAGTACAACGTCTTTTTTGCTTGTTATGCATGTTTTATGTTTAATTACTGTGCAGTTATGTTATTTTGTGTACTATTTTCTCTTTCAGAATGCTTTTTCTACAGAATAGGTAGTACAGTGTGGGTAATATAAACGCTGTTTTGTTGTGTTTGCTATAGTTTATTTTAGCTTGAAAAACACTTTTTTTTTTTTTTTTTTTTTTTTTTTTAAATAAATCCTGGAATCAATCAATCATTGGGGGCATACGCCGGGGGGCGCGTCGCCTCGCCCACCCTACGACGCCACTCCCGGGGGTCACCACGCGCGAGTTCCCATGCAGGCTCCTTTCCCATACCAAGCAGCTCTCGACAAGAAACATCAACTTGCCCCAGCCACGAGCCTTGTGACTGGCCCCCCTTGGCCTCCTCCACGCCGGATTGTCTCTTACAGATACAACCTGATGGGAAGGATCGGTTTCAGGGTAGCGTGCCACATGCCCATATAGCCGAAGTTGGCGCTGACGGACTATGCATGTAATAGGCCTCGATTCAGTCTCACAGTGCAATCACTGATTTGACACGTAATCATCCCAGCGATACCCCATGATTCTGCGAATACACTTATTACCAAAGGCATTGATGCGTCTCTTCAAGTCACTATTTAGTGTCCATGTCTCACAACCATAGAGTAAGACAGGGATCACAAGCGACTTGAAGATCGGATCTTTGTCCTTCTGCACAGATACCCACAACGCCAAATACTCCCGCTGAGCGAGTCCATAACACCGTGGGCTATGCCAATCCGCCGTAAGACTTCTTGACGTGACCCGCCGTCATTATGGACTGCGCTACCAAGGTATGTAAAACTTTCTAAGATCTCAATGTCCTCGCCACATGCATGAACAGACTGTACTGCTTCATCTAGTAAGTCTCCAAACACCTGGACCTTGGTCTTGAGCCAGGAGACCTCAAGTCCCAAAGGCTTTGCCTCCTCGTGCAGCGCCTCGAGAGCCATCACCAGGACCTCCAGCGACTCAGCGAAGATTACTGCATCATCGGCAAAAACAAGATCAGTGATCTTGGTGTTGCCGACGGATGCTCCACAATCACTTTGATCTACAACCTTGTCCAATACCCAGTCCATACAAGCGTTGAAAAGTGATGGGGCAAGAACGCACCCTTGCCTCACTCCTGTATTCACAGGAAAGAAGCTGGATACACCTGCCCCACACTTCACAGCACTCTCAGTCCCAGAATACAGACCAGTTATCAAACCAATAGTCCTTGCAGGAATCCCTCGAAGTCGCATAAGATCCCAAAGTGACTCACGATGCACTGAGTCAAACGCTTTCTTGAGATCAACATAGGCTGCAAGCATCCCCTGTCGAAACTCACGTCGGCGTTCCACCAGGACACGAAGCGCTAGGATATGGTCCGTTGTTGACTTACCAGACTTGAACCCAGACTGCTGAGGTCTCTGATGCTTCACCAGATGACTGCGAATCCGTGTCAGCAATAGATGGGCAAGCACCTTGCCTGGTACGCTGAGCAGTGTAATACCACGGTAATTGTTGCAGTCCTGACGGTCCCCTTTCCCTTTCCAGATAGGGACGATCAGCCCCCTTTTCCAGTCAGGAGGAATGGTACCTGATTGCCACACGGCAGTCAGGACAGCATGCAACCTGCTGAAACCTGGAAACAAACCTATATTTTACCATTAGCTATGTGTTTCGTTATACGATATTTCGCTTTACGAGTATGCCAGGTGGAACCTAACTGCTCGTATCTTCGGGACCTCCCTGTATATATATATATATATATATATATATATATATATATACATACAGTCAAACCTCGATGTAATGGACTTCGGATATAACGGACTCCATTTGTGTGACAACTTTTTTTTTTTTTCTTTTTTTCTTCTTCATATTAGACCGCTTATCGCCGCTCGAATTGTCAACTCAACATAATTGTATTATTTTCTCTTTTTACTTTGGAATGCTTGGGTTATAAGGAGGTTTGATGTATCACATATTAAGATATATAAGGAAGGAGCCTGTGTTGCTGGTGATTTAGTGGTAGAAGGTGTGTATTGTTTAAAATAGTGATTACTAGTGTTATGGCGTGGCCGCTGCTACGTCTCCCTGTCACCTCAACACCCTAAATCACCCTTATCTAAGGCGACATGCAGTGTTACACTGACCTAAATAGTGACACGTGTATAGAACTGCACTTCACAACCATATAATATATATAATAGAGAGCATTAGTCATGATAATATGCAATACCTTTGACAGCCACGGCTGTGCCTGGCTTGTTGTTTGTTTACCTTTCTCTAGAGCTTGAGCTTGACTAGCTACACGGTCTGGTTGTGTTTGTGATTATTTCTCATTTATTTCACGTGTAGGAGCGGACCAAATTCAGCATGTAGTGCCAGTCACTGTTTACCTCCCAACATAGCTACACAGTCTGGTTGTGTTTGTGATTATTTCTCATTTATTTCAATTTTTTCCGTTTTTTTCATATATTTTTCCACCCTTTGGGAAAATACCCTCGCTATAACGGACAATCGGCTTTAACGGACCACTCCTCCCCCCCTTGAGTCCGTTATATCGAGGTTTGACTGTATATATATATATATATATATATATATATATATATATATATATATATATATATATATATATATTTTTATATATATTTAGGGTGTCCCAAAATGCAAAAGTTTTGAAATGTTGCACGCTCGTGTGTTATTCCGGTTCTCTCATAGTAAAACAGTATTGCGTTGAAATTTTGGGCGAATTGAGTAATATTTAGGGGTCCCGACAAAAGTGAACATTTAGGTGACGTGACTCGAATTTCAGGATTTTTCTAAATTTCCACTTTTTTTCTCCCTCAGGTTATCAACATGGCAACAAGAGCCACTAGTAATCTTTGGCTGATCGACAAGGCACCAATCGATGAAATCACCGGAGCCCGGCTACCATCGAAGGAGCAGGTCCTCCTCCACTACTACCACCACCACCGGGAGATGGGGAAGATGGCGAGCGGGAGCAGGAAGGCGGTGGTGGAGGAGGTTCTCCCCTTCTGGTCGCTCGCCGGGATTCCGACTACTACAGTAATACACGCCGGCACGAAGCTGTCAAAGCTGGTAAAGGCGTACAATGACCTCAAGAAGAACAAGAACAAAGACAAGCCGAAACATCGTATGGATGAGGAGATTTTCAAAGGAGACCTCCAAGAAATCTTCGACCTCGCACACTCCTCCTCTCTCCAACGGGCAGACATGAAGGACGAGGACAAGGAGTTCCTATGGAGTCAGAGAGAAGACAGAGGGGAATCATCCATGGCTGGAATTGACCTCGTGACAGCGAAGAAGGTGGAGAAGCAGGTCGAGCGCGGAACTCTACTCTAGCGGCTCCGGGAATGTGAAGACAGCGACATTGCCAGGCTGACTGAAAAGGCGGAAATCCCAAGCCAAAGCAGTAGCAGCAGCAGCAGTCCTGTGTCGACGACATCATCAACGGCTCGTGGATCCCGAAGCCAGAGGAAAAAACTCAAACAGTCGCCATCGATCTCGATCTTAACCTCATTTCAACTTGGGATCGAGAGAAGTTGTCGGTGCGGCAAGCAACGTCAACGTTCGCAGCTACCGCTCAAGTTCTTGGAATGGACATTGGGAGTATGGCGGTCTCGAAGAGCACGGTCCATCGAGCACGAATTGCGGGGGGAGAGCAAGCCGCCGAGAAGATCGTGGAACTGCGGAACCAGGAGATACCTGAGAGGTTGGTCCTGCATTGGGACGGAAAACTCCTCCAGTCCCTCTCTGGTGATACGGAGGACCGCATCGCCTTCCTCCTCACAGGGGAAGATGACTCCGAGTTCCTTCTTGGGGTCCCGGCAAGCTCGGATTCAACTGGCAGAAACGTGGCTGCAGTGGACTTGAAGGAGGTGGACGAAGCGGGCGTCAGGGACAAGATCATCGCCTTCTGTTTCGACACCACGGCTTCGAACACTGGCATGGTGCAAGGTGCTTGCATTCGGATTGAGCAAGAACTCGGACGAAGCTTGCTTTGGTTGGCCGGCCGCCATCATGTCCACGAGGTGATCCTCAAGGATGTCTTCGAAGCCAGCCTCGGCTCTTCCTCTGGTCCTGACATTGGAATTTTCAAACGACTCCGTGATCAATGGTCCTTCGTGGATTCCTCGCAGAGAGAGACGGTGGAAACATCGGAGGACCTCGTAGAGTTCTTCGCCACCAATGACACTGCCAGCAAGCTGAAGGACGACGCATTGGCCTTCCTGAAGGAGGCTCTGATGTCGAAGAACCATCCCAGGGAGGACTATGAAGAACTTCTCCGTCTCTCCTACCTGTTCCTCGGTGGTGAAGGTCCAGCCAAACCATTCCGCCGTCCTGGAGCTCTCCATCAAGCCCGGTGGATGGCCAAGGCCATCTACTGCCTCAAGCTTCAGGTGCTGAAATCCCAGCTGTCGCTGACTGGTCGAGAGAAGGCCGGAGTGGAACGAGTGGCCCTCTTCGTTGCTCTGGTGTACTGCAAGCAATGGCATGAGGCACCGATCTCTGTGAAAGCTCCGTTGAACGACGTGCTCTTCCTCGAGATCCTCAAGACATACCCTGACCAAACCGTTGCCAAGGCAGCAGAACAAGCCCTGCTACGCCACCTGTGGTACGTTTCCAAGGAAAACGCGGGACTGGCCCTTCGACTCAAGGATTGATGTGGAGGAGAAGAAGCAGATGGTCAAGGCATTGGACAAGCCCGCCTCGAAGAAGGAACTCAAGCGATTGGAGGGAAAAAAGATGACGATGTCTTCCTCCCTCTCGTCCTTCGTCACTTTGAAGACACGGTCCTTCTTTCAGAAACTCGACGCGGACGAGGGCTTCCTGGCAAAGGACCCGGCATTGTGGGAGGAGGACGACCGATTCAAGGAAGCTCGGAAACGGGTACTTGGCCTCCGAGTGGTCAACGATGCCGCGGAGCGTGGCATCGCCCTAGTCCAGCGCTACCTGGGGTCCACGAAGTCGGCCGCACAGGAGAAGTATCTCCTCCAGTTAGTCCACCACCATCGGAAACTAGTGGGGCGGGAAAAGAAGGAGGACCTTCAAAAGAAGGCTTTCTGAATGGAAACAATGAAAACTGTCTGTTTTGGTTTCCTTATAAGTTTCTTTTTAAAAATTTGGGATGTTTTTAGTTTTTCCTTTGTTTTTGAAGGTTATTAAAAAATTGTTCAGTTTGTCGCGACCCCTAAATATTCTCCGAATTTCATCTAATTTCACAGGAACTCTTCTTATGCATGTGTGAACAGAGAAGTAAAACACGAGCAAGTGAAAAAAACATGTTTCATTTTTTCCCTCTTTGATCTTGGGACACCCTAATATATATACATATACATGTCTGTATATATATATATATATATATATATATATATATATATATATATATATATATATATATATATATATAGTATATATATACATACACGCCCTTGGTTTCCTAACATAATTAGTTCCCAAAAGTTGTTTTAAAACCGATTTTATCTAAAACCGAAACAAATGTTTTCATAAGAAACAAAATAAAATGTATTTATCCATTCCTGACCCCCAAAATACAGTCAAAACTCGGGTTTTGAAAGTCTCCCTTTTCGAACAAATCGGTTGACGAACAGAATTTCAAACTCATAATTGCACCGGTTGCCGTACGATAACTTGGTTGCCGAACAATTATTATTATTATTATTTATATTTTTTTTCATCACAAAGGACTGGCCAAGAGTACAACAAAAAGAGGTAACACAAAGCCCGTTTAGTTGCCAGTCCATATAAAGAAGACAGTAAGAGAATAAAAAAAGTTATAATGAAAAAAATGTTATAATAAAAAATGTTATAATACAATATTACATTGCATTAATAGGCATTTTTATGCAGGAAATACAGCTAAAGAGCTAAAATAAGGTCTTTATTTTTGGGTCAGGAACGGATTAATCCATTTTATATTGTTTCTTATGGAAAAATGTGTTTCGGTTTTAGAACAACTTTTGCGAACGAATTATATTAGAAAAACGAGGGCATGTCTGTATAGACTTTTTTTTACCTTTTTAGCTGTATTTCATGCATAAAAATGCCTATAAATGCAATGTAATATTATATTATAACATACCATCTGAAAAGAAAATAAAGTTATAGCTTTAATAGTTATTAGATTATTCACTGAAATCACAACATCCGGGTATTTGTTGGAGGAAAGACATGTAAACACAGCTGTTATCTGTGTCCCGCGGCCAAACGCCTCATATCCCGGGTCCGTCGCTCCACCTGGAACAACACGCTTGGCGATGCCTTCTGCATCACCTCCATGGGGCAATACCGCAGTGACTCTTCCCCCCAGGCGTGGATAAGGTAAAACTCCCGCATCCTGGATGTCACCCTCACTCGCCTCCGCCTGGGGCACACGACACTCACTGTTCACCTTCACCGCCTCCGTCTGTCCCCTGACCCTCACTGCCCCTGGTGTAGGAATGTTCCAGAGACTATTGAACATTTTCTGCTGCAGTGTCCGCACTTCCAATCACACCATGTAGTGCTACACTCTCAACTACTCGCCCTGAACATCACCACCTTTGACTGCCCACCCAGCTGGCGGCGGTGTTTACAAGTCTGAGCCTCCAATATGGCATCGTGTGATGTCATGTGAATACTATCTATTAGTTTAATATAGTTTAAAGCTAACTTATAGCTTAAAGCTTTTTGCCTTTACACTTTCACTAGCTTTCTTAGATCCCATGGTGGCATATGGAATAAAAAAAATTGAAGAAATAATGCACAACACAAGAAAAATTGTCAAAATCAAAGAACAGTTCGGAGCTAATGTTCTCTGAGTGAGGGCTGCGACGTGACTAACGCACACACTGATGCCGTGCTGCTTTTGCCGAGTAGTATGTACAGCAATGGTTCATAACCTTTTTTAGTGTTCGTACCCTATGAGATCTCATAAATTTATCTCATACCCCTGGTCAGAAAAAAGTATAATTAGAGTAAGGAGTAATGGTCGGCTTGGTACTGTTTGGTACATACGACCGAATTCATAAGAACGTTTCGTCTTGGACATGTGACAAATTCACAGTCAAGAGCTTAGCCAACTGGCCACCACGTGGGTGCGGGGGACGGGTCTGCGACTCGTACTTGTGCTTGACAAGTCCTGTTCCTGTCCTGACCCCTGACCGTATAGGCACTTTTCAGTGCGGAACACAAACAGCTAGCTCAGCCCATCAAGTAATATTTTTGAGGGGAAATGAATAAGAGTGTTTTCTGTTCTGTACCAAATTTCGTTCTTTTCATTACCAAATTTAAGTCCAATACCAAATCACGTAATTCATTATCAGATGGATTTTTCATTACCAATTTTACCCTAATTTGGTATTGAAAAATATCCAATGGCAACCCTGCAGCCAACAGATACATGAACACGTTCCACACGACACGAGTATAAAACTCGGTGTACGAAACTAAAAATGAAAACGACATATAACGGTAACTAATATATTTAACAAGTTATTGTAGTATGACTTAATGATGGACCGTTGGACTCCAGGTGGTTAAGATAATTGTTGACAGACAAAATAATTATAGATATACAGGGAGGTCCCGAAGATACGAGCAGTTAGGTTCCACCTGGCATACTCGTAAAGCAAAATCTCGTATAACGAAACACATAACTAATGGTAAAATATAGGTTTGGTTCCAGGACCCCACCAATTAAAAAAAAGAAAAAGAAAAAAAAAAGACATGTTTTTCAAGCTAAAATAAACTATAGCAAACACAACAAACACACAGCGTCTATATTACCCACACCGTACTACCTATTCTGTAGAAAAAGCATTCTGAAAGAGAAAATAGCACACAAAATAACATAACTGCACATTAATTAAACATAAAACATGCATAACACTCACAAGTGGTAATGTTGTGTAGGGAGACAGGAAGCTGGCACGTAACCAGCTGAGAGTCCCTGTTTCCTCTTTCCGAGGCTTGAGAGAAAACAGCGGTGACTGCGTTTTCAGGGATGACTGGGTTAGAGTTCTTCCTCCTCCCCTTGATCAATTGGGGAAGAGGAAAGATCCTCGGTGCTGGCCCTGCTGGCAGATGTCGGTGCAGGATCATCCATGTCCTACTCGATGGTGGAGGCACCACTGGTGGAGGGACCACTGGTGGAGGGAGGTGGTGTAGGTGAAGATTTTGGCTTGAAGAAGTGGCTGAAGGGAAGCACTAGCCTTCTTTTGCTGGTAGAGCTCTTCATATCTCCTCAGTGTATCCAAGATGTTGGCCTTGAAGTCCAGAGCCCTGTCTAACTGAGGGTCATACTCCACCGCCATTTCTGCAAGGTGTCTGCCAACGTCAATCATTTCACTAAGTTGTTTGGTGGTGAACGCCTTAGTGACTGGAGCATCTTCAGCTTCAGGGCCTGCCTCGCTTTTGTTGTGCCTCTCCATTTCGAAGAGCTCTTCATCAGACAGCTCCTGAGTGTGAGAGGCGAGGAGGCCAACCACATCTTCCTCATCCACCATCTTTCGCCAGGGAGACAATCCGTTTGTGCACAGTTAGCAAAGCTGAGCTAGAAAAACCCTTGAAGCCATGCACACATCCAGGCCACAGGTTCTTCCACACTCCATTCATATTCGCGGAGGTTACTTCATCCCACGAAAGTTTAATTAATTCGAGAGCTTGCTTGATGTTAAAAGCCTTCCAAAACTCCTTCACCGACATCTTGCCATCTTCCGTCGCCGTCACAAGCTGTCTCATACATCGCCTGGTGTAATAAGCCTTAAAAGTGGTTATTACACCCTGATCCATAGGATGGAGGATTGAGGTGGTGTTTGGAGGGAGAAAAACAACCTTGACATTAGGGCAGGAATCTTCAATTGTTGTGGGATGACCTGGAGCATTGTCAATCAGCAACAAACACTTATTATCAAGGTTGTTCGCCTTTGAATATTTTTCCACGAAAGGCGAAAAGTAGTCCAGGATGTAATCCTGAAACACCGCCTGCGTCACCCACGCCTTTTTGTTGGAGCGCCAGACAACAGGCAACCTCTGTTTAACACAGCCCTTCAGCGCGCGCGGTGTCTCTGACTGGTAGACGATCAGGGGTTTCACTTTAACATCTCCTTCTGCGTGGCCACCGAGAAGGAGTGTGAGGCAGTCTTTACTGGCTTTGTGTCCTGGAGCTACTCTTTCCTCCCTCGAAATGTAGGTTCGGGATGGCATCTTCTTCCAGAAGAGGCCAGTTTCGTCGAGGTTAAACACTTGTTTAGGAGTGTAACCGCCCTCCTCAACAATCCTGGCTAGCTTCTCTGGAAAAGCCCTGGCAGCCTCTGTGTCAGCACTTGCAGCTTCCCTGAATCCTGATGTTGTGAAGGTTAGCACGTTTCCTGAAGCGTGCTAGCCAACCATCACTAGCATAAAAAGTGTCACTCACTGGTGCAGGTGAACCAGCACTAGGCCCTGCGCTAGTGGACACTTCAGCCTCACCGCTCGCACCACCCGTGGCCCTGACACTCGCATCATGCTCCTCCTTGCACCTTTTCCAGAGTGCAAGTGCTTTCTCCTTGATTAAGGCCTTGAAGATAGCTGCATGAGCTTGGTTCTGGCCTTCTAACCAAGCATGCAGCAGACGCTCCATCTTTTCCATGATGGGGTCACGACTGCGAGTAGCTTGCACACTTGTACTGAGTGCTGAGCTACCCGCCAGTTTCAGTACTTTCTCACTCGACTTAATGATAGTGCTCACAGTAGAAGATGATAATTTATAAATGCGGCACAGATCGGACACTCGCCCACCACGCTGATGCCTCATAACAATTTCCATCTTTTTAGCTAATGTTATTGGCACTCTAGACCGCTTAGCACTTGTACCATCAGCACTCGCACTTGAAGACACTGAACGCTTAGGAGGCATAGTTAACACAGGTATACAGGTAAGCACTACCCAGTAAATTTAAAAAAGGCACAGCTGTACAATATGTACACCACGTGATCACCACATCACCACCACACCACCACAGTGAATTAAGAGTGTGACAGCACAGTAGGACAGAGCACAAATAAGTCACAATAAGCACATTAAATAAACCAGCAAATCACTAAAATTGACTCCCAAGGCACAATACATACAAGCAACAAAGATGTTGTATGTACTCTTGCGGATGCCGTGTGATACACTAGACACGTGAGGGTAGGGTAGGTAAGGGACAAGGGAGGGGTGCGCAGACCTCTTCCACTGCCCACAAACTCGTCTCTGCGCATCTGAATCATTGTACATCGTCCAGGGATGTGAATGTTTGTAGGCCACATTGTCGTACCGAGCCACCAGAATTATCATATTTTCAGATTGATTATCGTACAACCTTAGGTAAAATCATATACACTACCCTCCCGAGTTTCGCGCTTGCTTTCTTACGGAGGCATAGCGCGAAACTCGCGGATCGCGAAACTCTGGTATTAGAAACACTGTAAAAATGCGGATTTATTCCGGTGTTTTTTTTTTTTTTTTTTTTTTTTTTTGGTGTGTGTGTGTGTGTGTGTGTGTGTGTGTGTGTCTACAGCGCCGTTAGGAAGTGACCTCCAGGGGTGGGATGGTAGGCCCTGGAGGTTAACTTGAGGGCTGTGTACCTACCGTATTTTACAGCTTATAAGACTCACTTTTTCCCCAAAAAAATATCCTGAAAATGCCCCAAGCCCCTGTCCACCCAGCAGTGAATGGGTACTGGGTGTTAGCCTAGGGTTTGTGACCCGCCTCCCGGGGTGGTGGCTTCGGCCAACACTACGTAAAGAAGAGGCGGGAGGAGAGGAGCTTGAGATTGAGCTCGAGTTGGGAGTCACCCAGCGGATGCTGTATTGGTCTGAGTGAGTGAGCTTGACATATATCTTGTCAGCTGATGGTTGTGTGACAGTGTTATACGACAATAACACTGTCACAATGCCTTCCTCTCTACTCTCCTGTCTCCTCCAGTACCTCCAGAAACCACAGTACCACACACATCATGGTTAATCACTTATAAAGGAGTATTTTTTGGTAAATAGTAAGGAACGGCAGGGGTGTACGGTAAGGTGCTACTTATTTCGAGGTGTTACCTATCATATGCGACACCGGCTGCTCCTGTAGCGAAAAACACAAACAAATGGAAAAAAACAAAGCAAAACTACAAGCTATACTAAGCCTATTATAATACTATACTAAGCAGGAAGGAAGAAAGACGTGTCCCGTACGTCTCTTATGGGAGGCGGTAGCAGAGTGGTTAGCGTCAAGATATATGTTAAGCTCGAGCACGAGCTTGACAGATGACCTACAAAGTGATACTAAGCAGAAAGGGTCACAAGAAAAAGAAGAAGTCTCCAAGTGGCGTTCTTGGTGATCCGAGTTCGATCCTTGATGAGGGCTGTAAAATCCACTTAAAATCTTTCTCTGCACCGTTGAATGGCCTAAGAACACCCACACGCTGCCCATTAACTCTACCTTCGATTGCGAGTGCATCGGAGGACAGAGGGGGCGGCATGAGCCTCTAATCACAGGCGTCACTATAGAAATTCTGTCTGCGCCACCACGGGCAAGGGCCAACCATCACAGCCCTCAAGTTAACCTCCAGGGCCTACCATCCCACTTCTGGAGGTCACTGCCTAACGGCGCTGTAGGCACACACACACACACACACACACACACACACACACACACACACACACACACCACACACACACACACACACACACACACACACACACACATACATACACACACACACACACACACACACACACACACACAGGCATTTGACAAGGTACCTCATAAGAGACTGCTCTGGAAGCTAGAACATGTAGGAGGATTGAAGGGTGGTTTGCTGAAGTGGATGGAAGACTTTTTGAGCAACAGAGAGATGAGAACAGTAATAAAAGATCAAAAGTCAGAATGGTGCAGTGTGATAAGTGGAGTTCCTCAAGGATCAGTATAGGCCCCAGTGATGTTCTTGGTCTATGTAAATGATATGGCAGAAGGAGTAAACAGTTATATGAGTTTATTCGCTGATGATGCTAAATTACTAAGAAAAGTAGAAAGTAAAGAGGACTGTGAGGATTTACAAAAGGATCTAGATAAGATTTTCAGATGGAGTCAAATATGGGAAATGGAGTTTAATGCCAAAAAGTGTAAAGTGATGGAAATGAGCAGTAGCAAAAAGAGACAGAGAGGAAAGTATTCGATGGGAAACGAATGGATAATCAAAACAAAGGTCGAAAAAGATCTGGGAGTATGGATTAAGGACAATTTGTCACCAGAGAAGCATATAAACAAGATCACAGGAGATACATACCAGTTGCTGAGGAATATAAGAATGGCATTCAAATATCTGGATGAAGAGATGATCAAGAAATTGATAACATCTCTGATTCGACCAAGGTTGGAATATGCGGCAGTGATTTGGTCACCACATAAAAAGAAGGATATAAGGAAGATTGAGAGAATACAAAGAGCAGCCACAAAAATGGCTCCAAGCCTGAGATTTAACATATGAAAAAAGACTTTCAAGACTAAAACTCCCAACACTTGAGAAAAGAAGAGAAAGGGGAGATTTTATAGCAGTGTAAAAACATTAATGGGTCTGGAAAAAATTGATAGAAATGATCTGTTTGTGTGGGACGACAGAAGTACAAGAGGTCATGAGAAGAAATTGAAAAGGACAACATGCAAGAGGGATATAAAAAAATACAGCTTCCCGTATAGAAGCATAGAAGCCTGGAACAACCTTGATGCAAAAGTGATTAATGCAAAAAGTATTCAGGACTTCAAAGGCAAACTGGATAATAGTAGATTTGGAGACGGGACAGTACGAGCATAGCTCTTTTCCAGTATGTTACAACTAGGTAAATACACACACACACACACACACACACAAACACACACAACGCAAAACTCGGGGATATAATGCGCGAAAGTCGGGATGATAAGAATTTAGGACTCAGCGTGAAACTAGAGGATCGCGAAACTCGCATAGCGTGAAACTCGGGAGGGTAGTGTAGTCAGTAAATGACCTCATAATTTTAGTAAATAACTTATAATTTACTTTAGTAAATAACTTGGTAATTTTACTCACCCCAGTTTGAATGTCGTAGCATTGGATTTTCGATCTCGTATATTGAAAATAGACCCTAATTTACACATCTTGTATCATCAGATTCTCGTATATCGAATGCTCGTACATAAGAACATAAGAACATAAGAAAATAAGGAAGCTACAAGAGGCCGCGAGGCCTACACGTGGTAGTTCCTGTCACCTAACACTACCTACATCCACCTTTCATCCCCATCCATGAACTTATCCAGCTCCCCTTTAAAGCTCCCTAATGACTCCGCACTAACTACCTGTCTACTGAGACCATTCCACTCATTCACCACCCTATTTGTGAACCAGTTTTTCGTATAACGGGACCTCCCTGTATAATTCCAGCCTCCTTATAAATATGATATTGAATTATTGGTCAGCATTTCTCGTACCCCCAGGTGTAAGGTTTCGTACCCCCTGGTGGTACAGGTACCCCAGGTTAAGAACCACTGTTGTTCGGCAACCGAGTTATCGTACTGCAACCGGTGCTATTATGAGTTTGTAATTCTGTTCGTGAACCGATTTGTTCAAAAAGTGAGACGTTCGAAATCCGAGGTTTGACTGTACTGTATATATATATATATATATATATATATATATATATATATATATATATATATATATATATATATACAGTCAAACTTCGGGTTTCGAACGTCTCTCTTTTCGAACAAATCGGTTCACGAACAGAATTTCAAACTTATTATTGCACCGGTTGCCGTATGATAACTCGGTTGCCGAACAAGTTTATTTTTTATTTTTTTTTATTTCTTTTTATATATATAAAAAAGGACTGGCCAAGGGCACAACAAAAAGAGGTAACACAAAGTCCGCTTAATTGCCAGTCCCTATAAAGAAGACAGTAAGAGAATAAAAAACGTTATAATGAAAAAAATGTTAATTTTTTTTTTTATAATATAATATTACATTGCATTTATAGGCATTTTTATGCATGAAATACAGCTAAAAAGGTAAAAAAAGGACTTTATTTTTGGGGACAGGAACGGATTTATCCATTTTATATTGTTTCTTATGGAAAAATGTGTTTCGGTTTTAGAATAATTCGGTTTTAGAACAACTTTTGGGAACGAATTATGTTCGAAAACCGAGGGCATGTCTGTATATATATGTATATATATATATATATATTTATATATATATATATATATATATATATATATATATATATATATATATATATATATATATATATTATATATATATATATATATATATATTATAACCTTTTTCTACAAGGCTTCAAGTTTATAGATGACATCCACAGAAGTCTTGGTAACAATTTAAATCTTTTATACCCACAATCACGCACTACTCTCTTGCATAACAGTATACAGGGAGGTCCCGTTATACGAGCATTCGATATACGAGAATCCGATCATACGAGATGTGTAAATTAGGGTCTATTTTCAATATACGAAATCGGAAATCCGATGCTACGACATTCAAACCGGCGTGAGTAAAATTACCAAGTTATTTACTAAAGTAAATTACAAGTTATTTACTAAAATTATAAAGTCATTTACTGACTATATGATTTTACCTAAGGTTGTATGATAATTATAATCAATCTGAAAATATGATAATTCTGGTGGCTCGGTACGACAATGTGGCCTACAAAAGTTCACATCCCTGGACGATGTACGATGATTCAGATGTGCAGAGACGAGTTTGTGGGCAGTGGAAGAGGTCTGCGCACCCCTCCCTTGTCCCTTACCTACCCTACCCTCTCGAGTCTATTGTATCACACGGCATCCGCAAGAGTACATACAAAGTCTTTGTTGCTTGTATGTATTGTGCCTTGTGAGTCAATTTTAGTGATTTGCTGGTTTACTTAATGTGCTTATTGTGACTTATTTGTGCTCTGTCCTACTCAGCTGTCACACTCTTAATTCACTGTGTTTTGTGTGGTGCTGTGGTGATCACGTGGTGACCACGTGGTGTACATATTGTACAGCTGTGCCTTTTTTTTTACTTACAGGGTAGTGCTTACCTGTGTACCTGTGCTAACTATGCCTCCTAAGCATTCAGTGTCTTCAAGTGCGAGTGCTGATGGTACAAGTGCTAAGCGGTCTAGAGTGCCAATAACATTAGCTAAAAAGATGGAAATTGTTTGAAAAACATGTCTTTTTTTTATCTTTTTTTTTTTTTAATTGATGGGGTCCTGGAACCAAACCTATATTTTACCATTAGTTATGTGTTTCGTTATACGAGATTTCGCTTTACGAGTATGCCAGGTGGAACCTAACTGCTCGTATCTTCGGGACCTCTCTGTATTCGGTATAGGACCTCAGATATGGAACTCACTCCCAGAACACACAAAATCTCAATGTGCCAGTTACACTACAGTTGGCACAAAAAAACTTATGACGCAAAAACCTTAGGACGGGAATAACGTCCTAAGCTTTTTTGCCAATTTCGATGGGAGCGATTGAATTTTTTAACGTTTTTTGTATATCTGGCAGTGCACTAGGCTGTCAGCTGTAGATTCCTCGTTGCTGCCCGCTCAGTATCTTCCAAGTCATCATAGGAAGAGGTTGTTGTGTTTGGTTCTCCCACCTTCCTACCCCTCCTTCGCCCCTCCATCCTCTAGCGCCTCCTCCAGGTCTACTAAAGCATTATGCCGGGCATTTCCCTATCCATTGTGAAGAAGACACAGATAGTAACCTTGTATCAAGGTGGGAAAACTATGGGCCAAATAGCGAGGGAGATGTGCGTCTCCAAAAGACCGTCTCGGTCTGGTGCAGACGGGCGCAAGATGGTGAGTTAGAGACTGCTTTGGTGCGGAAGAAGGGGTCAGGGCGACCAAGAAAAACTTCAAAGAAGACTGATCAACTGCATAATAGGATTGTTAACATCAACAATAATTTTTGCAACAATCAATCATTCTTCCGCACCAAAGCAGTCTCTAACTCACCATCATGCGCCCGTCTGCACCAGACCGAGACGGTCTTTTGGAGACGCACATCTCCCTCGCTATTTGGCCCATGGTTTTCCTACCTCGATACAAGGTTACTATCTGTGTCTTCTTCACAATGGATAGGGAAATGCCCGGCATAATGCTTTAGTAGACCTGGAGGAGGCGCTAGAGGATGGAGGGGCGAAGGAGGGGTAGGAAGGTGGGAGAACCAAACACAACAACCTCTTCCTATGATGACTTGGAAGATACTGAGCGGGCAGCAACGAGGAATCTACAGCTGACAGCCTAGTGCACTGCCAGATATACAAAAAACGTAAAAAAATTCAATCGCTCCCATCGAAATTGGCAAAAAAGCTTAGGACGTTATTCCCGTCCTAAGGTTTTTTGCGTCATAAGTTTTTTTGTGCCGACTGGACAACAAACTTTAAGAATATAATCAAGAAATACTTCTTGATTCAACAATTATCAATTCATATATAATTCTATGATTATAATATATTTGTTCATTGCTTGTACTGGTATGTGCAATAACTAGATTCAATTACTCTTTCTCTCAGAGAGCTTCGGATCGACACATTGTGCCTATGTAAAATATTGTATATAGTCGATATATGTAAATAGTGTTTAAGGCAAAAAGTATATCAAAATCTATGGTGATCTGCCTCTACTTCACCCTAGTATGTATATATCGTTTCCCTTTTGCTCAGCAGTCCAGTGCCAGTAGTGGTTGTAGAAATGATTACTCTAGACCAAAGCTGTCACCCTCCAGATGTATCATGAAGGGAGACCAATTGGTTTACTCTGGATAACTAGTTAAGTTACATCACAGCAATATATGACACTCCCCCAAGACCCCTTCATGGTATGGCAGGCCAAATTAGGAACTCTGAAAGACCTCACAGCTGGTTTTCCCATTGTTGAGATTATGTAAAATGCCTGTTGCCATTCACTCAAATGAAATCAGAGTTAATCACCAAGAAAAATTAATCACACAGTGATAATTTCCCATTACTGTGTGACAAGGAAGCATAACAGAAGTGTGTAGAACTATCAGGTCTCACATCTCTTTGTTACCTTTTTCCACAGGCCTGTCCTTGCTGCTAGCATGGTTCGAGATGGCCAAGCCTGGTCTACTTTCTGGGGAGCAGTGAATGATGAAGGGTTTTATGCTCGTTCCATAGACTACATGGATATCGTTAACAATAAAAGAAGGTAAAAATTTACTGTTTTCTAGTAGTGCCATGATACACATACAGGTAGACCATCACTAATCCAGTGTTGTTAGAACCTGAGGGTATGTCGGACTAGTGATAATTTTAGATTACAGAAGGTTTGCCTCATCTACTCAGTAAGTATACTATAAATCACAAAATAAATACTTTGAATTAAGGAATTAAAGTATTAAATTAGATGCAAATGAAATTTTAATTAAGAACAGGTAAATGAAAGGGTGTAGGCACTAATTCAGTTCATTTACTTGATATTGTTTATCACTGTTGTTTCCAAAGTTAGAAAAAGTTACAGTACCAATACATATATTCAAGTTATATATCAGGAAATATTGAGCTGTCAGGATCATCTTTATCTGACTGACTGCCTGAGCCATGAGAGGTACTTCCTTTATGCATTGGATTCATGGCTGGAGCAACATTTGAACAGAATATAATGATAAATTCTCCCCAAAAATTACCAAGAATGCCTGTAGTATTGTTACAAGTTTGTGCCACATCAGATGCTGTTGTAGCCACCAAAGTAATGGCGGCAGATCTAGGAAATAGCAGCCTCAGTCTGAGAATTTAGAAATTTTGCTTGCATTAATAGTAAAACCGATGACAGCTCACCAGATCCATGATGATCTACCTTTCCTGCAAGATCTTGATGATATGAGTGGGTTAGCTCTATGCAGTCTTCTTATGTATTTAATTCTCTTACTTATTGGGTTGAAAGGGTATGTGTTTCTGAGCACAAATAATACAGATTCATGACAGGTGTAATAGTTTTCTAACTTACATATAAATAACAATAGGAAGTTAATGATATGCTTATTCAATGGCTACACAGATGCATAAATACTGAAAACTGAACCGTTTGATGAAATCAAACAAAGCACTTTAGACTTTTGGAAGTGTACCATTCTGAAGTGGCACCGGTGTTGTGTGCAGTATGATCTAGAATTTCTAGATAATTCATTTCATGGTAAATCTTGGGTACACATTCACCTGCTGTCTTAGGAATACACTTTTATATTTTATTTCTTGCAAGAAGAAATGGTACACATGCATGTTTAGAAGAACTTCAAAACATGTTGTACACATGTATCTATCAAGTTTCAGCTGTTCTGAAACCTGTTAGATACTTATGAGGCACGGTTTTAACACCACGTACATATATGGACAGTATGTATGTATGTACTACTTCGTTTAACTTCCAGCACAACTTATGTTTCATTCCAATGGTGCAGGATGAGAAAGGGGCAAGGAACATAAAGAGCAATTGTGAGGTGTGTCTCTAGCAGAGTGACTCCCAAACATTGTTCTGTGCATTTATATCACTGGATACAGCCTGTTCTTGATATATGTGTTTCCACATTACGTGAATTTGAAATAATGCTCATTTTAATGGAATTTGGCTGTATATATATATATATATATATATATATATATATATATATATATATATATATATATATATACAGCCAAATTCCCAACATCCGACCTCCAAACATCCGACTTGTCCAAACAACCGACTTTTTTCACCACCACATTGTGTCTTGTTTTGGCCATTTTTTAAATATTTTTTTTATAGTTTTTAGAAAACATTGATTTGTGGCTTTATTTATGCATGAATTTTACTTTCGCGTATACCACTGGATCGGCCTTCAAGAGCTGCATCTTTTATGTTCTATACAATTTTGTCCTTACGTTTATGGTGACTGTGATATTTGAACATCCGACTATTCCAATTATCTGACCTACCTTCGGTCCCCCAAGGTCGGATAATTAATACTTAGCTGTATATATATATGTATATATATATATATATATATATATATATATATATATATATATATATATATATATATTTATATATATTTATATATATATATATATTATATATATATATATATATATATATATATTATATATATATATATATATATATATATATATATATATATATATATATATATATATATATATATTATATATTATATATTTATATATATATATATATATATATTATAGAGTATATACGGGCAGGAGATTTTCTCTGAGACAGATCTCGTTAAAAGTGATAGCTAGTTCAGCGTTTATTATCTTTTTAAAGATATTTTCTCTTTGTCTTAAGTGTCTTATTCTCTTTTGTAAGCACTTGTATGACTTCGCCGTAGCTTGTCATTTTGCTGTATCGTGATTTTGGGTCTAAGAACCCTTCTTCAGCAGCATGTGGAAGATGTTTTCTCCTCAGTTGTAGAGGTGAGCATGACTTAGATGCGGAGTGAAGCGCTATTTATAGATGAAGTTTGCCTGCCACGCAGCCTAGTGGTGGCGCTGATTGGTAGATAGCTTCTGCTTCTCGTCTCCGTGAGTGGGAGACGCTTATTGGTTGTTGGCTCCTCGCTTTGCTTTTCTGTGAGTAGGCTGTTATTTGCTTTTGTTCTTTTCATGCTGGGTAGAGCTTGTAGGTCGTTTGCCTGTACGTTAAGCTTGGGATTGATCTCTTTTATGTACAGTGCTTCTAGGATGGGAAGTCGCAGCACATCTGCACAAATGTCGACCAATTCTGTGTTTTTTTCTGGAAATGTTCTTGTGATGATGATGCCATGTTGTTCTAATTGGTGACTTTTTGGGGCTCCGGAAGTTAGGTGGCAAGTAAGACGTCTGGACAGCTTCATTGTCGTCATGCCGATGTAGGATGAGGGGAGGACTTCACAGTTTCCTCTTTTGCATGTGATCCTATATACGACATGGGACTTTTGTTTTGTCTCCTTTGTCCGGCTTGGGCTGTTACGGAGAAGGTTGCTGGTGTTCTTGTTTTTGTAATAAATTTGTAGTTTTATTCACCTCTCTGGGTCTGCAGGTTTCACATTACGGTTGACGATTTGTGATATTATTCTTTCTTCTACCTGGTGAGCGGTGGAGAAGAAAGTCCGGTAGAAGATAGTTATGTCCTGCCTCTTTTTTGTGGCGTTAGGGTTGTACCAGTTCTCCATGATTTTCTTAGTCTGACGGTTGATGTCTCTCTCGCTGAAGCCGTTGTTGATGAGGACTTGAGTGGATCGCTCGATTTCTTTGTGCATAAGTTGCCATGTACTGCAGTGTGTGAGAGGTCTTCTGATGTAGGCACCAATTGTGGAGTCTTTATATCTCTGCGGGCATTCGCTTTCTCCGTTGAGGCAGTGTCCGGTGTTCGTTGGTTTCATGTAGACGTTTGTGATGAATGATTTTTCTTTCTGCGTAACAAGGACATCTAAGAACGGCATTGATTTGTCTGAGCTGCTTTCTATGGTGAAAGTGAGGCCTGAAGTATCTTGTAGGCAGAGCTTCAGCTGTTCTGCTTCGTAGTGACTTTTCGTTTTGATAAAGATGTCATCGATGTAGCGGCAGTACGTATATGGCTTGCTTATTTTCTTGAATACTTCTTCTACGCAGCCCATGAAGTTTGGGCATGAAGTTTGCCAGCAATACTCCTAAGGGAGAGCCCATAGCGACGCCGTCTATTTGTTGATACTTGTTCCCTCGGGGAGAGGTAAAAGGTGCTTCTTTAGTGCAGCATTCGAGGAGTCCACGTAGTACAGGTTCTGGGACGTCAAGTGGGGGGATGGAGTCATTGTTATACACCTGGTCGATGATGTAGTTGATTGTACGGTCAACAGGTACGTTGGTGAAGAGGGACTCGACATCAAGCGAAGCGATTGCACCTCTGGCGTTGTGGGTCTTGAGTATGTCTAGAAACTCTGATGCTGATTGAAGGCTGTAGGCATTGGGTGTGTATGGAGTCAAAATAGCACACAGCTTCTTTGCGAGGTGGTACGTCGGCGTCGGTATTTGGGATATTATCGGACGAAGTTTATTGCCCGGCTTGTGTGTCTTGATGTTACCGTAGCAGTAACC
>JACEEZ010015445.1:329349-339349 GCA_016584305.1 Chionoecetes opilio | reverse complement strand
GTTAATCGAAAAAAAAAGTTGTCGTGGCGAATTTAGTGTTATATACGGTAGGGAGTTTTGGTCCATGTGTAAAATAATACCGAAATAATGCACAACACAAGAAAGATCGTCAAAATAAAAAAACAGTTCGTAGCGGATGCTTACTAAGTGAGGGCCGCGGCGTGACTGACGCGCACAGTTGCTAAGTAGCTTGTTCGGCAACCGAGTTATCGTACGGCAACCGGTGCAATTATGAGTTTGAAATTCTGTTCGTGAACCAATTTTTTCGAAAAGGGAGAGGTTCGTGAACCGATTTGTTCGAAAAGGGAGACGTTCGAAACCCGAGGTTTGAGTGTATATATATATATATATATATATATATATATAATATATATATACTGGTACTATATTCAAAATAAAAAACTGGCCTAATAGCCACCTCCAGCATTTGCCAGGATGGAAAAAAATAAGCATAAAAGAAAAGGTCCAATTCTGGGTATATACTCACCCCTAGTACTCATGAGTTCCAGACTCGCCACACGCTGAGATCTGTCAAGCCACTTGTATGCGGGTCCAATGCTTGGTACTCACCGCAAATACTCGACATGAGTCTCGGACCCACCACACGCAGGGATCCGTTAAGCCACGTGCTGGCAGGTCCAATGCCTGGTACTTGCCGTGTCTGTCCACACAGTTCCCTGAGAAACCGGTTCCGGAACTGGTTCCAGAGGATCCGCCAGCTCAAGTAATCAGAACCATGAGTACTTAAGATTCCGGATCCTGCCTACCACTACTGGATAGTCGGTGGCGGATGTAGCGATGAAGGAGAGAGAGAGAGAAAAAAAAAAGGTAGGTTGAGTTGCCAAATCGGAAGTTCCCCATCCTCTCTCTCTCCTATCGCTCGTCTCAAATCTTGAACCTTGACTCTGACCCACATCAACCCTCTCTCACAATAAGCCTAACTATTACATTACGTTAATTAATTTGTGTTAGCTTACTACCTCAGTTGTTGCCTCCTAATTAAACAAGATTAAAAGAAAGGGGAAAATTTGTGTTACAACATGCTGTCTGTCTCACTGCGCTGCCAATGTAGGGTACCATATTTTACGGCTTATAAGATGCTGCATCTTGGAAGACACCCTGATTTTGGAAGGAAATTTCTATGAAAAAAAAAAAAAAAAATTCTACTGGTAAGCGGTAGTAAAATCTACCGATTTTCTCGGTAGGCGCTGGTCCGAAGTGTCTTTCTGCTGCTCTGTTACCATGTTCTTTGGCGTATCATACAACTTCTTGCTTGTAAGTGATAATTTCCAGGACTGAAAAGAGCTTGTGATACGTGTGACAGCCTGATGGTAAATGAAATGATACATCAACACTAGCAGACGATGGTTGGCGCCAATCTGCCAACGTAGTAAATAAACATCGCAGCGTGAAGACAGATTACCATATTTTACGGCTTATAAGACGCTACATATTGGAAGACGCACCCTGATTTTGGAAAGAAATTTCTAAGAAGAAAAAACCAACAACAGACCACCAAAACTGTTGTCCAATATACAGTCATTTTCCCACAAGTCCAATATATAGTAATTTTCACACAAGAACACACTCACTATTCATTATCTTCATTCAGCACTGCTCATCAGCCATTTCTATTTTCTAGCTTGTATGCGATAGTATAAGTAAGTCGTTATGTTGGCTGGCTGAACATGTAGATGCAGGTCGGACGGCGGCCGCGGGAGTAAAAACAAACCCGACTGTGGCGGTGTGCAGCTGCGTGCCTGCCTGGCGTGCCGATCAGCTGAGTCTGGCTTTATTGTCCTGAGTGTAAACACCTCTCGTTCTCCCGTGCCTCACTACGTTGCCTGCCTCCCGTGCCTCACCACGTATTGTTTGAATTTTCCTGTATGCGTGTAGTATTTGTGGTGGCTGCATGTACATAAGTATACAAACTTTCATCTAATGTAACAAACAAAGTTCCTTATACACGGAATGGCTGGTGGCGCCAATCTGCCGAGGCGGAATGGCTCCCGCCATTACCGCAGTAAATAGCACAGCGTGAAGACAGATTAGCTGATTTGAATGTCTTACAGTATTTGAAATACAGGGAGGTCCCGTTATACGAGCATTCGATATACGAGAATCCGATGATACGAGATGTGTAAATTAGGGTCTATTTTCAATATACGAGATCGAAAATCCAATGTTACGACATTCAAACTGGGGTGAGTAAAATTACCAAGTTATTTACTAAAGTAAATTACAAGTTATTTACTAAAATTATAAACATTTACTGACTATATGATTTTACCTAAGGTTATACGATAATCAATCTGAAAATAACGTGCAGACTGGCCAACGACTGCTGGAAACGGGTATTAGCAGAGGTAGGAAGTCTCCAGGCTCGCTTATTATTGTTTGGTATGCTATGAAATATCATTTCTCTAGGTGAATGTAGACATATGATTGCATTTGGATGGATATCATTCATATATATGAGAAAAGAGATGAAATACAAGCAAGGGACTCATCCACGTTTGGCAGCGCGGCCTTTGGCAGCAGCAGCAGCAGCATGAGCCGGCCCATGAAGCCCGTGAGGTGGATATCAACACCACTTGACCAAGGGAGATAGATGTCTTTGGTAATATTTAGTAGGGGAGCGAGAACCCCTTGAGGAATCCTATGATCCCTGGTGATATCCTATGGTGCTATCACAGGCGTGGGAGCTGACTGTCTTCTTCAGGAAGGCACAGGTGAGGCGGATGACGGCGGGTTTTTACTCAAAAGTTTTGAGTGGCGGCGCTGCTGGAGCCACCACCTCCGCCACTGTAGGTTTGGGCAGGCTTAAACGTCTTATTACTCGTTATTATACAACTTAGTGCTTATGGTGAGATGTTATATACACGTGTCATTATTTAAATCAATGTAGCACCGTGTGTCACCTTAAATAAGGGTGATTTAAAGATGTTATGATGAGGTGACTGCTGGGGCAGTGAGTGACGGAGAAATTCTTGCCGCGGCCCCACCGCCCCATAACACAAATATTCACTATTTCAACCCACATACACACCTTCTAACACCAAAACACTAGCAACATAGGCTTTTTACTTATATATCTTACTATCTGATACATTAAAACTCTTTAGAACGCAAGCATTCCGAATAAAACGAGAATTAGTTTGGGATGACGGGGACAGAGGGCGGAGAGGCAGTCTGGCATGCCATTCTTGCCCGGAAACATGTCTCGCTGACTTGTGATTGGTCGAGCAGTTTTAAAAACAGTTTGTCATTGGCTGGTGACTGATGATGAGCTTGATGACATCATTTATGTTTTATGTTTAATTAATGTGCAGTTATGTTATTTTGTTTGCTATTTTCTCTTTCAGAATGGTTTTTCTACAGAATAGGTAGTACAGTGTAGGTAATATAGACGCTGTGTGTTTGTTGTGTTTGCTATAGTTTATTTTAGCTTGAAAAACATGTCTTTTTTTTTTTTTTTTTTTTTTTTTTTGAAATTGATGGGGTCCTGGAACCAAACCTATATTTTACCATTAGTTATGTGTTTCGTTATACGAGATTTCACTTTACGAGTATGCCAGGTGGAACCTAACTGCTCGTATCTTTGGGACCTCCCTGTACTTGTAACAGATAAGTACTGAGGTTACATCATATAAAGGGCTGAATTGAATAGCTACCTAAGCTAACCTACAACATTCGTCTTGGAAGGCGCATGTGTATTTTTCAGGGTATCTTTTTGGGGAAAAAAATGAATCTTATAAGCCGTAAAATACGGTACTTGATTTGAATGTCTTATGGTATTTTAAATACTTGTAACAGGTAAGTACTGAGGTTACATCATATAAGAGCCTGAATTGAATAGCTACTTAAGCTAACCTCCGACAATATTCGTCTTGGAAGAAGCATGAGTATTTTTCAGGGTATTTTTAGAGGAAAAAGTGTGTCTTATAAGCCGTAAAATTTGGTAATGCCTTGCTCGGTGCATTACACATTAACTCATATAATGTGTTTCAATGCTGAGAGATCCAATTTTCGGAAATGTACACAGACCTGCTACAGTAACTGTCTTACTAGGGATTCTTTATACTCAGATATTGCATCTTGCAAGCAATAAGACTACATCCTTCACCAAAGCTAACAAAGCATATTGCTATATTGAACATATGAAGGAAAACATTTTGTGGTAGTTGTTTTGTAGATACAGACATGCCCTCGGTTTTCGAACATAATTTGTTCCCAAAAGTTGTTCTAAGACAGACACACATTTTTCCATAAGAAACAATATAAAATGGATTAATCCGTTCCTGACCCCATAATAAAGACCTTTTTTACCTTTTTAGCTGTATTTCATGCATAAAAATGCCTATAAATGCAATGTAATATTATATTATAACATTTTTTATAACATTTTTTTCATTATATTTTTTTTTATTATCTTACTGTCTTATGTATAGGGACTGGTAACTAAGTGGGCTTTGTGTTACCTCTTTTTGTTGTGCCCTTGGCCAGTCCTTTGTGATGTAAAAAAAAAAAAAAAAAAAAAAAAAAAACAACGTTCGGCAACCGAGTTATCGTACGGCAACCGGTGCAATTATGAGTTTGAAATTCTGTTCGTGAACCGATTTGTTCAAAAAGGGAGACGTTCGAAATCCGAGGTTTGACTGTATTCATCCTTTTCTGATATTACTGTTAGGTTAGTAACAACATAAGTACATTGTGTATTCCCTTTATATGCTATAAACACTCATTCCACCAACATTAAAGGTAGCCCCAACAAAGTCCACAAAAATGTTACAGCTTACAATCATACTGATGAGCTCTCAATGATGAGGGTATGGAGACGGGCATTTTTGTTTTTTGTTCTGAACTTTTTATTCAAGGTCATCATTATTTTGGGCCGACTCATAACGGCCTTAACATAATACAGTAATACAGGGAGTATCCATAAGCCCAGACTGCACAAAAACACACACCACCAATGGCTACTAGGCATGGCAATCACCTATATGGGTTACAGAGGAGATCACATTGTAACATCCTTTCCATCCAATTATGTCCACCACTGGTATATAGATGATATTCGGATTCAGGATGGTTGTAGGAGTAAGTGGGGGGGGGGGACTTTGTTTCGCTAAGAAATTTACCTTGGTAGCTATACATACAAGGTTTGATCAAAATTTTCTTGGACTATATGTATCTATATAAAGCTGTAGACTTAGTGTGGATTTTTATCACTGTCATCCCATTCAACGTTGCCGTTTGGAGCATTAATCAAGTGGTAGATAGTGGTCGAATTGGCAGAGGCAGTTATGATACAGGGAGGTCCCGAAGATACGAGCAGTTAGGTTCCACCTGGCATACTCGTAAAGAGAAATCTCGTATAGCGAAATACATAACTAATGGTAAAATATAGGTTTGGTTCCAGGACCCCATCAAAGACATGTTTTTCAAGCAAAAATAAACTATACCAAACACAACAAACACACAGTGTCGATATTACCCACACTATACTACCTATTTTGTAGAAAAAGCATTCTGAAAGAGAAAATAGCACACAAAAGGTTGTACTGTAGAGGGACGGGGTCTTACAAGACGTTGTACTGTAGGGGACGCTGCGTGATACAAAAGAGGGTAGGGTAGGTAAGGGACAAGGGAGGGATGCGCAGACCTCTTCCACTGCCCACAAACTCGTCTCTGCACATCTGAATCATTGTACATCATCATGCAGCCCAGATGCATATGTGGTAGGGCGCGCATTTTGAACTTGGTAATTTTACTCACCCCAGTTTGAATGTTGTAGCATTGGATTTTCGATCTCGTATATTGAAAATAGACCCTAATTTACTCAGTTCGTATCATTGATTTCTCGTATACCGAATACGAATCTCGTATAACGGGACCTCCCTGTATATCATTTATTGTTTTATTACGTTCCAAATGTACAAACTTAGATAGCATGTTAGAGATATGAGCATGTAACTCTAGATGCATTCAGATAATGATGCATCAGATAGGCAGTAATGCATAAACATCTTTACCAGACTTACCATTCACACCCTTTTGGCAGCATAATTTGATATTTTAATTTTTTTTTCTTTCTAATTCTTAGGTTTGGTTTGATATGATCTGAAATTGAATTTTTTTACCACGTCCATTGGAAGCATGTACCTGGAGACTAGCCAAGTGTTTTTAACAGGGTGGCTGACTGGCTGTCGAAGAGGAAAACACTCAAAATGGTGGAAAATGTAAAGGCTAGTATAATTTTACTTTTGATATTGTGCAGCTGCAAATAAACTAATGTAAATATGCAATAACATCCTATTATAAAGAGTGCTCAGTAAATGATAAAATATCAAAACTTGGATAGCTCACTAAAAACATTGCACGAGCCCCATATATTTTGTGTATCATGTCTTCATGAGTTAGTTTGTTTATATGTATCTAAAATTTTTGTCAATTACTGGTCATTTTTTGAGTTTGTGCATTATTGTATATTTACTTGTGTTTGATAATTATTACTTGCAGCTGTTCAACACCAAAAGTGAAAAATATAAAAGTTTATGCCCCTTTACGACACTTTTCTCATTGACAGTTAATCAGCTCCCGTAATACAAAACCTGACTGCTCCAGGTGCATGTCTCAAAAAATTGATAGTGTCTAGTGTTTTATGTTTCATTGTCATTCTTGTTCTGAAAAGTCATGGGAGTAAATTTTTCATCAAACTTATCCTTTCCCTCAAATATAAACTGGCATCTAAGAGATGAGAAAATAAATTTGCTAAAAAGGCTGAAAAGAAATGAGTCTCCATTTTTTCTTGTTTTGTTTCGTTTTGTGGAAATATGAAGTATACAGAGAAAGCTATTCTAGATTCCCATGTCTCAGGGACAAGGGAGTTTCCTCACTAAAATAATGTATACAGAGGCATGTCATGCTTAGCAAGATTTATTCTACCATCAATGTATGTGTTAATTGCATAAGTGATGCTTAAAGTAAATGCCAAGGTACAATTTTTATTGATTGAAAATTGAAGTCATACTATTTGTTAGTCAGATTAATAAATAATTTGACATTATCATCTTAAACACTTAAGTAAAAGTTTTGCGTAATTTTTTAAAGTAAATATTGCATTGGCATTTTTAAGGAACCTCCAAGTGAGCAGTACTGACATACTTTTGTGTTAGAAGTCTTTAGGTCTTGAGTACAGGTGGACCGGATGTCAATTTTTCACTATTTGCAGATGGATATTGATGCATGCAGATATTTATTTTCAATATATGCGGATGCGGATATTTCTAGCCATTAAGAGTTTTAGCCACAGATTATTGAAATTTAAGGATGCTAAGAGATTAGTAAAAATATATCATTTATATGCCATTAAGAAATAGGGGCAACAAGAATATATTAATAAATTTTTGCTACAATTTCAATTATAGTAAACCCTCTCGTATTCGGACCCTCATTATTCGGACTTCGACATTATTCGGACCTCCTTTTTTTTTCTTTTTTTTTAAGGGGTAGGTAAGATGTCATGATGTGAGGCAGTGAGGTTAGAGGCCCAGGCAGCCAGGCAGAGCATTTATGATCCATCACTGAGCATATACTTTGTATACTGTGATTGTGGTTTCTTTGTTGTGTCCAAATGTTGTATTGGCGAATGATCTGTGGCCATTGAGCCTTGGACCCAGATCCAGCAACGGAGGTCGTATCTTCAGCTACCATTTGCTCTCCCACACCCTAGATATTACCTGCCTTTACTACCGTATCCAGCAAGTCTCCCTCGGTAGGTAGTAAACGGGTAGGAAGGCCCTGACTGGCTTGGGCGAGTAATGACGTCATCAAACTTGTCATCCAGCCAATAGGTCAACAGTGACCAGCCAATGTCAAACTGTTTCTAAAACTTCTCGACCAATCACAATTTAACAAGATGTTTGACACAGTCTTTAAAGATTGCCCTGCCCAGCGCCCTGCTTACCTCTCAGGACAACATGCTGTCATCCGCCTCACCTGTGCCTTCCTGAAGAAGACAGGTCAGCTACCGTGTCTGTGATAGCATCATAGGATATCACCAGGGATCATAGGGCTCCTCAAGGGGTCCTCGCAGCCCTACAGACAACACCAAGAAGGAGGAGGAAATCTCCGCCATCATGATACTGCTGCCGGCTGCCGCTGCCAGATGTAGGACTGATAGTACTGTACACTAGTCCTCTACAATACTGTATTGTGTATTTTTACTGTAGATTTATTTATTTACATGATTTATCTTATGTTTATTGATATTTGCATGACTTAGAAGTTTTCTATATACACCTAGAATTTTTTTTAATTTTTTTTATTACTATTATTTTATCCTTGCATTACTCGGACCACTCCTTGGCCCAATTAGTCCGAATACGAGAGGGTTTACTGTATCTGTGTTATCGCTAGGCAAGCACTATAAGGCAACTGATTTCCTACAAGTGAGAGCTCGCTACCCACGTACGGTCCACAACCAGTCCAACAGATTTGATCAGGAATCCTTAGGGTGCGGGAGGCGAAGGAGTGCGTGAATGAACCTATAAGAATCTTTTTTTTTCTTTCTCTCTCTCTCTCTCTCTCTCTCTCTGATCTGCACAAACACATCCCAGAATTTTTCCTCTAACCTAGTCGACATTATTTCGAGTCTGTCTGTCTCTCTCTCTCTCTCTCTCTCTCTCTCTCTCTCTCTCTCTCTCTCTCTCTCTCTCTCTCTCTCTCTCTCTCTCTGCACAAATCCCAGAATATTTTTCTCTTTATAACCAGTTAAACATTATTTTGAGTCACACTCTCTCTCTCTCTCTCTCTCTCTCTCTCTCTCTCTCTCTCTCTCTCTCTCTCTCTCTCTCTCTCTCTCCAATCAACATGTACAGTGCCTAGTTATTCATGATATCTACATAATATCTGCATCCATCGATGCCGATGCGATCTATAACATAATAATATATATAGTAAGGGTATCTTCTTTAGTGGTGCCTGACAAACTCATGTTTAAATATAGGAGACATATTTCATGCAGTACAGCAGTTTGGTTACAAATTTGCAAGAGGTCGAGCCGAATACACCGTAGAGTGTCCGCAAAAAAGGTTGGCACCCCCCAACAAAAATTCTAATCTTCATTATATTCATTGTCGTATATGTGGTGTAGTGACTAGTGCGCCTGGCTACGAATCTGCGTGCCCTGGTTCGAATCCAGGCCAGGGCAGTTGAAGGCCAGTCCACCCAGCTGTTCATCCTTTCTTTCGGGGTTGGTTGATATAACTGGGTACCTGGGGAAACCTGGGGAAGGTAACTGTGGCAACCCGGATGTCACACTAGCCCTGTGTCCCGGGGTAGCGGGTTGTCACCCACCACAGGCTCAAGAGCTAATGCGACGGATATGAGCACCGAGGCCACACGCAGCCTAGCGTATGCCCCCCATCTTTACCTTTTATTATATTCATGAAGGTTTTTTCAATAAAACAACAAAGAAGACAAAAGGAACATCTATTTAGTACTTAGTCATTTCTTCCTTAGCTTTTAGGACAATTTGAATGCGTTTTGGCATGGAGTCAGTTAAATTTTTTAATATTTTATAAAAAATAATAATCGTAAATATTTTTATTTTTTTCTTGTTTTTTTTTTCTTTCATGGATCATATTCTACATAACAGGTCGAAATTCACACATATTCTTTCTTCATTAGATAGGCAAGTAAAACCCATCTCAGCGTCATTATAGTAAAATACTGCCGTATTAAAGGTCTGGGGGTAAAATGAGGGAAATGCCATAGGAGAAAGGTGTTACAATCCTTCCCATGTGACAGTTCAGAGTGCACTGGTGGGAAGTCTCAGTTTCCTGCTAACCCCAACACACCTCTAGAAGCCAGTGACGCTGCCAAACGTACGATCAGCCGCGAGTCGTGGTGGCAATACTCATATGTTTTCTGCTTACCAAAAGCAATGTTTTGAGAGCCGAGGCAATGACCTTTTTTGTGGACACTGTATATGCTG
>JACEEZ010015445.1:324349-326849 GCA_016584305.1 Chionoecetes opilio | reverse complement strand
ATCATCAATAGAGAATGGGTGATCAAGATCATGGGAGTGATTGAGAATTGCAGATTGAGAAGGGGAAGAAATAGGTCGGCCAGTACGAACAGAAACACCTTTATGTTCTGCGAACCTAAGGGTTAGATTTCTCGACGTCTCGCCAATGTATCGAGCCTTACAACTCGAACACTCAAATTCATAAATTATATTGGAGATAAGAGTTTTAGGTATAGGATCTTTATACAGGGAGGTCCCGTTATACGAGCATTCGGTATACGAGATGTGTAAATAAGGGTCTATTTTCAATATACGAGATCGAAAATCCAATGATACGACATTCAAACTGGGGTGAGTAAAATTATCAAGTTCAAAATGCTCGCCCTACCACTCCCGGGCTGGACAAAGGGAGATTTGGTTGACCTCAGTGAGGTCACCCCTAGCAAGCCTTGACCTGAAGGGTAATTAAGCATATGGCGGGGCCTGACATTTAGGGGTAATTAGCAGGTGTGCGGCCCCAACCTTGGGACTGCAGTCAGGTCACCCCTAGCAAGGCGTGACCTGAAGGGTAATTAAGCATATGGCGTGGCCTGACCTTTAGGGGTAATTAGCAGGTGTGCAGCCCCAACCTTGGGACCGCTACACTACCTTCTCTTGTATCACGCGGCCCCTACATTACAACGTCTTTTTTGCTTGTTATGCATGTTTTATGTTTAATTAATGTGCACTGTGCAGCTATGTTATTTTGTGTGCTATTTTCTCTTTCAGAATGCTTTTTCTACAGAATAGGTAGTACAGTGTGGGTAATATAGACGCTGTGTGTTTGTTGTGTTTGCTATAGTTTATTTTAGCTTGAATTTTTTTTTTTTTTTTTAATTGATGGGGTCCTGGAACCAAACTTATATTTTACCATTAGTTATGTGTTTCGTTATACGAGATTTCGCTTTACGAGTATGCCAGGTGGAACCTAACTGCTCGTATCTTCGGGACCTCCCTGTATTTGAAATGTGTTCATAAAGTAAATGGATTAGTAAAAACTAATTTAAATTTTGAGTTAGGAAAGTGTACTTAAGTAGATCATTGAGTTTTTTACGAATGATATAACTAAGATGGCCATAAAATGGCAGTTTAATATAATGTGTGTCTAATATAGATTCGGATTGACTCGACTCAGGGTTGAACTTTTCATCTAAGAAACTAGAGATTGTTTTTTCAATCAATTTAAGGGGATAACCATTATTTTGGAAAAAAATAGTAAGGAATTTAATTTAATTATCGAAGGCAAACCAGTTGGAAGAGAAACTATAACATCTGTGTAGTAAAGTCTTAATAGTATTGGTTTAAAAAAAGTTAGGGATGAATGATAAATACTGAGTACCAAGGCCTGTGAAGATAGGTTTACGATAGACTGAGGTAGTGAAATAATTATCCTTACGTGTAACTAAGATATCTAGAAATGGTAGTGATAATTGGTTAGGGATAACTACCAATGAATATACACTTAAGAACTCTTTTGATTTTGCACATGAATTAAAAACAATTAACATAAACAATGCGGTAATGGCTAGTTTTGACATCCAATCACTATTTACAAATATTCCATTAGATGAGACTATTGAGATCATCACTGATAATTTATTTCATAATGTTACCACCTTTCTTAACTACACAAAAAAACAATTCTCTGATTTATTTATTAACTCTTAGCTATAAAACTCTCTCCATTCATATTTAATAAAAAACTTTTATGTCCAAACTGATGGGGTCTCCATGGGGTCTTGCTTGGGTCCTTTCCTTATCAATGCTTTTCTATGTTATCATGGACAAATTTGGCTGTCTGATTGTCCTACCTCTTTTAAACCCTTTTATTATAGACGTTACGTTGATGACACCTTTTTACTTTTTAAGAATGTTGATCATATTCCTTAATTTTTTAATTACCTTAATTCTAAACACCCAAATATTAAGTTCACATATGAAGTTGAAAACCAATTATCACTACCATTTCTAGATATCCTAGTTACCCGTAGGGATAATTATTTTACTACCTCAGTCTACCGCAAGCCTACCTTCACAGGCCTTGGTACTCAGTATTTATCATTCATCCCTAACCTTTTTAAAACCAATACTATTAAGACCTTACTACACAGATGTTATAGTTTCTCTTCCAACTGGTTTGCCTTCGATAATGAAATTAAATTCCTTACTAATTTTTTCCAAAATAATGGTTATCCCCTTAAATTGATCGAAAAAACAATCTCTAGTTTCTTAGATGACAAGTTCAACCCTAAGTCGAATAAATCTGAATCTATATTAGACACACATTATATTAAACTTCCATTTTATGGCCATCTTAGTTATATCATTCGTAAAACACTCAATGATCTACTTAAGTTACACTTTCCTAACTCAAAATTTTAATTCGTTTTTACTAATCCATTTACTATAAGAACACATTTCAAATATAAAGATCCTATACCTAAAACTCTTATCTCCAATATAATTTATGAATTTGAGTGTT